>VDFB02000017.1:50691794-51291794 GCA_007258455.2 Sequoia sempervirens
CCATTCATCAAAATTTCAAATAAATTACATTTTTTAGAAACTAGACTCCATTCTAAAAATTTTAAAAAATGAAATTTTTAAAAAATGTATTACTTTCCAAAATTTGTAGGGGGAGCACGGCCAAAATTCTGATTTTTAGGAAGTGGCCACTTAGAAAATTAGTAAAAAATCAAATATTCACTAAAAAATTATCAGAAAAATTATGCATCAACTAGATGTTGTTAGCTAACTTTTGACTGTAGCGATTTTAAAAATACAAAAAAAAAAGTTCACCGTGCTTAGGTCGTACAAGAGTTGCTATGTTATGTTTTTTTGAAAAAAACAACACCAATTTGTGTACATCCCTCTATTGAACCCCTTAATCTTAACCATTTTCAAAATAAATTAGTAGTTTAGAAAGTAGACTCATAGCACTTTAATCCTTGTTTTTGTTCCATCTCAAAATTTTGATTGTAACTATCCTCAATTTCACGTCTAAGGTCAGCATTTCTTGAGTTCAGAAAAAAAGTGGCCACTTAAGCCCCCTTTTTGGGAACCATCTTGGTGAACTTACCCTTGTATTGATCTTGAGGATTAATAAGGATTTGATTATAACTAGAAAACTCATCCATGAATGACAAAAAATTATGTCGAACAGTTGAATCCATGATCATGTCTATATTAGGAAGTGGAAAATCATCTTTTAAGGAGGATTTATTCAAGTCTCAAAAATTTGTACATATCCTAATACTATTATCAAGTTTTGCAATTGTGACAATGTTTGAGATCCAAGGAGAATAATCAATAGGTTTAATAAATCTTGCATCAAGAAGTTTCTCTAGTTCCTCTTTAACATGCAAGGATATGTTAGGGTGCATTTTGTGAATCTTTTGATAGACGGGTTTTGCATTTGTAGTAAGGACAATGTTATGCATCACAATTTTTGGGTCAATTCCTAACATATTGTAATATTTCCAAGAAATTTTTTTAGGAAAATCATGAAGTAAAGTGGTTGTATCTTCATGTTCCTCATCATCAAGGCACTTCCCAATTTTAATAACTTTATCTTTATTATGAATTTCCATAAGCACATCAATTGTATCTCCTAAAGACATTACATTAGATTTAGGACTGTCGGATTCAGAGAACTCTTCAATGATATCACTTGATTCTTGCTCGGTAACATTTAAAGCACATGAAATGTGTTTCATGTAAGAATGTGAGGATGGTGTATCGTAAACACCTAACAGTTGTTTCAAAGCTTCATCGCTATCGATATATGTCAATGAAGGGGGTAACATTATATACAAAAAATTGGGATGTTTGATTGTGATTTTTTTTGTGGGTGACATGTTATAATGTTAATCTTTAAAGATGGTCATTGAGTACCATTGGTCATTTTAGAAAAAGAATATCCTAATCCAGTTTTTGTTTCTTGCGTATTAGGTTCAATAGGGACACAAATAACTTGTTCATGTTTTCCACACCCTTTTCCAATATAGCTTAATTGTTTGACAAATTTATAACCTTTCCTGTAAATTCATTCCATTTCACATGGAGTAGGTGGGGATTGATAATCTATCTCATCAAAATTTGTTGTGTATGTTACATTTTCATCCATATTGTAAGAGATAGATGTTTGAGACAATTGTTCAGAATTTTGAGTGGACATAATTGTTGGTTGATCATGTTTCTCATCTTTCTTTCATGTAAGTATGTTTTCACCCATAAATGAGGGTGTGAATTCTAAGGATCCACAATCATCAACAAATAATTTAGAGACTCATTCCATATCGTTGTGTTCAATTTCAAGAGGGTCAATGTTAGAAGTGGGAATCAATGTTTTCAGAGGACCTTTAACCCCTTTTTCAAAGTGTAAGAAACTTTCAGGCATAGGATCTATTTCAATTTGATATATACAATTTTTATAAACATACTTCATGATACGATGAAGGGTGGAAGGTAATACATTCATCTCATGAATCCATGGTTGGCCTAAAAGTAGATTATATGAAAGGTCATAAGGAATGACAAGGCTAGGAGTTTTCAAAGTAACCACCCCAACTGTACTAGGTAAAGTAATTATCCCAAGCGGTTGGTTTGTTGTATTATCAAATCCTCGAATAGAAATGGAATCAGGTATTATTTATGATCTATCAAATTTTAATCAATCAAGGAGACTCACACTACACACATTAAGGGAAGAACCATTATCTATGAGAGTGCATTTGATACCTATGTGATGGAATTGAGCAATAATCATAAAGGCATCATGTTGTTTTTCATAACTCTAAAGGAGGGAGCTCATGTTGATGAAAAGTAATATTGAGAGTATGTTTTTGAACAAGAGCTGCCACATCATTTGGAGTGGTTCCAAGAGGAATTGTGAGTTGTTTTAAAGTGGTTTGAAGAATGGTGTTGTAATTTGGTGAAGTTTGAAGTAAATCCCAAGAGAAATTTTGGTAGGAGTATTCTTTAATTTTTCAACAAGATCATACTCCTTTGTAGGTGGGTTATAATCAGGAGCACTAGGTGGATTAGGTAAGGGTAATTATGGGGGAGTTGGTTGTGGCAGTTGTGGGTTATTTCATGTACTATATGTATGAGCAGCAGTAACATCACTAGATTGTTGTGATACATTAGTGTTAGGTTGGTGGAGGGTGTGGTGTGGTTGATTAGAGGGATGAAGCAGATGCGAGGTGGGTAAAGGATAATTTTAGGTTGAATTACATTAACGTCCTTGATTTTAGAGGTATCACAACAAACCATAGTGGATGAGTTGGATGACATTAAGTCTTGAAGAGATTTGTCTAGCAAATGAAAATCATCACTACTAAAATGTATGAAGGGTAAATGGTCATCAACTAGTTTAGGATGTTCAAGAAAATAATTAGAGGAATTAACATTTGTTATATCAAGTTGGTTACCACAAACCTTAGTGGATGACTTATGCGAGATGAAGTCTTGGAGGGCTTCATCTAACAAATCAAAGTCATCACAATCAAAAGATTTGAGAGGGGATTTATCATTAATGGCGTTAGGTTTCTCATTACAAGCATTAGAGGATGAAGTGAGTGAGAGGACACCCTTAAGGGCTTCATCTAACTTATCGATATCATCACTATGAAGTGGCTTGGATGAGATGTTTTGAACTTGAATCATGTTTTTAATTGGATCATTTGATGTGTTGGGTGATTGGCTTTGGATATTTGATGGAGTTTCCTCAACATAAGTTGATCGGAAAGGACTATGAAATATGATAGAAAATGGAACTTGTAAAAGTATAAGACTATCCATAAATGACATGAAAAGAAATGAAATTTTATGCTAAGAAAACAAAAAGAATTGAATTGAAACAAAAATATAATGACAAAAAATAGAAAGATGCAATGCAGGAGATTAAAATCTAGAAATGTTGATGCAAAAATATAGAGGGATTGATTCACCCTAGGTGGTGAATGAGTCTCAGGAGATGGTTTTTTTATTTTTATTTTTAATTTTTTTGTGTTTTCTTTTTGTGAAATTTCAACTCTATACAATGCAAATACATAATGAAAATGCATAGATGTAAAATAATGCAATGAGATAAAGTAAAGAATGCTTTCACTAATGCAATGCTTTGAAGAATCCTAAAACAATGCAAGAGCACAAAACCTAAGATGCAATTAGATGTAAAGCAAAATGTTGTTATGCTCAAAAGTCAGATTCACCAAAATGAAACATAGATTTTTGGGACCCTGTGGATCACTCTTGCACTTCTAGGGTTAATCACCTAAAAGGAGAGAGATAGGGCCAAAAATGCTAATGTATCATTGAAATTAGGATGTATGCAATGTTGTTTAATGCAAATTGACTTAACTAAATGCAATTGACTAATCTAAATAACTAAAAATGAATGCAATACTAAGATTTATGTTTTTTTTTAAAATACAATTTTGCTTGCAAAAAGGTTAAAATAATGAACAAAAATGCAACTTTTAAGCAAACAGAAAGTATTTTCTCAAAATATGTGTACCTAGAAAGTTGTAAAAGAATGGGGAACAATCTGAAAAGCTGATGAAATCTAAACTTGGGCTGATTGGGACTCATTTGCCACCTTGGGTGAGTCAGTCCTAGATCAGGACTTTTCTGCACAGAACCTATTTTCTGACAGCCAAGGATCTGAAACTACATCTAACTCAAATCTACATCTTAGGGTGGAATCATTCACCATGCATGGTGAATCAATCCTCTTTCTAATTTCTCCAATCTCAAAACTCATATCTATACCTTGACACCTGCACAACAATTTTTGATGAAAACCCAATTCTAGATCTTAGAAAATTCCTACAAAATAGCTATAAAAAGTTGGTCTAATGGGGGGTTTTCCTCAGTCAAACTCCTATATAGGGAATTAGACCTTGAATGGAGAAATATTTGCATAAACCCTAGTCTTAGAGGTGTTAAAGACTAGGAAAAGATGAAATGGAAGAAGGGTCCTATTCTATTGCTCTAGAACAAGACATGCAAGAGTGATTGAAATGATGCAAGATCTTAACCCTAGAAACCTTACAACACATGAAACATAGGAATAAAATGACATGCAAAATTTAAACAAATACAATGCAAACCTTAATATGAAGATAGAGTGAAAATGGAAGATGGAATAAATAGGAAACCAATTCCTTAGGCATGATTTGGTGGCTAGTTGCACCTCTTCACCCTAGATTTCTTCATGATTCACCATAGGCATCCATCATCAACCCTTTGCAATGTTGGATCTTGACAAGAAAAGTGATCTTCAAGACCTACAAAAACCCTAGTTTGCTGCCATAAAACTTAACCTTTTTCTAATGAAACTTGTTGTAGAATACTTTGCTCTTGAGAGATGATAAAAAGATGATAAAAGATGTGTAAAATGACTTGAAATGTGTATTTATAAGCAACAACACCTTATTTTCTTGCTAGTAAACCTAAGAGGCTGACAAATTCACTAGAAATCAAAGTTAAATTGATTAAATTCTCACTTAATTTTGAATTTTCCCTCAAAGGGGACTCATTCACCACCCTTGGAGAATGGGTCCCACCAGAGGGGACTCATTCGCCCAAGGTGGGAAATGGGTCACACTACTACTGTTTGAAGGTTGGTTGTCAGGATATGATGTCATTAAATGTTGTTTGTTAGGTTTTATGTGATTTCTCAGGTGAAATGGGCCTCTAGATCAAAATTAATAGGTCTAAGGGCCCTATAAATGTTGTTTTGAAGGATAAATGAAGTGAAGGGATTCAAAAGTGGGTCCAATTATGCGTGAAATTGTCTGTTTTCTTAAGAGGGTTCAATTTTCTATGACACAAGCTACTTTGATTGTTAATAATTTTAAGTCCTAATAACTTCATGACCAACCATTTGACGAGCATACTCTCCTAGCACAACTCAACATGTTGGTGCATTTTTATTACTCAAGTATAAGTTTTGATCAATTTTCAACATCAATTTTGGAGGCTACTTGGTTTGTTTTGGTCATAGTGTAAAATTGTCGAAAGGAAAATTCCACCCACTCTAGTTTCACCCCAGATGCATACAAAAGTAGTTTTTGAAAAGCAAATGGAGTAATTATCCAGACTTAAAAAATGTAGATTTGATAGCATAATCTTAATAAAGATTTGGTTGAATGTATTTTGTCGCCTTGTAAGTAAAAAGGTAAAAAGGAATTGGTTACTGAAGAAATAATAGGTAATGCTCACTACTCATATGAATGCATAAATAAGAACATTGAAATGGATAAAACTATCTTGTTGGGCAGTTGACCGTAGTGAAGAAAAAAGAGTACACTAGACTATTTGAAATTGTATGCAAAATGTATTAAGGGTGGTAGAAAAGTGAATAAGCCAACATTATTTCTCAGTTTTTTTTTTAAGCCTTTCTAGAGTGCATTCATTAAAAGCATGTCTTGGGGAGTTGCTATTGAACAAGGGATGCATCACGGTGTGTGGAGTACTTCTGATTATAGTAGAGGCTTGAGTACAATTTTGATTTCAAAGAAAAGAATGAAGTTACAATAATATAATTTGAGATTTGTCTCTTGTGTTTGCAAAGCACCTTCCAAAGAGGAGAGTGTTGTTTTTCGATATAACACAATTTATTCTTCATAAAATTGCTAAATTCAGTAGCTCTTTGGAATCAAATGAGGAACAAATATTGTATCCCTTAAATGATGGAGAGATAAGATGACTTAATGCCATTGTGGAAGTATTGAAGGGAATGAACTTAAAGTGGAAATGATGATATAATGGACACTTCGAGGAAGGCCATAGTTGTGCCTGTTTTTTCCCCAAATCAAGATGGGAAACAAGAAGTCATTCTACTGCTAGATGAAGAGTCCAACTTCTTGATACTATTGTCATGAAAGGAAGGGTCTTATTTATCCCAATCATGTTTTACAATGAATAAGATAGTGTTGAATTGCAAATATGTTTTCAACAGATTAGAGAAATGGGGTTAGGATAGCAAACAGTGTAGAGTTAAAATCAGACAGTGAGAACATAAATTGAGTGCATTAGAAAAATATCCAATTGTCTTGGAAGTTGATGAAATGACTTATCAATTGACTAGTGATCCAAAAGGTGATGGAATATAATATCAAATTGATGGTCCCATAGTGTTGAAGAAACTTTGAAAGAAATCATAAGATAGGAAAACAATGAAGCTGCAATATGGGCATCAACTACAATTAATGGCGCCTTAAAATTACATGTTATATTTTTATGTTGGCATTGAAATACAGAGGTCTTTAAGTTCAACAATCCAAAAGGAAAAACGTATTGTTGATAAGGTTTGCCAAATAGAATTGTCAGATATGGATCATCGCTTCAATAAATCTGGGAATCCTAATATTGAATGATCTTCAAGAGCAGCAATTAAAGGGAGAACACTGATGATTGTGACGAATCACCTGTCATTAGGAATGCAAATGATGCTATTGGTACTAGCACGACCAGTAGTATATAACAATGCACATAACAAGTTTCATAAGGAAGGCTCTGAGAATATTGCATTGCTTTCTCGGATTGATGAGAGAAAAGAAGTTTCAAATGAAATATTTAAAGCAGTTAAGTGGCTCTATGTGGTGTTGAAGCTCAGGCGTCAGGTGATGTGATCGAGGAAAGATAAGCCATTAACAAATTTCTAAGAGCTGTGAGAGATTATCAAAATCAAGATAATTTTTTTTTTCTCTCTGAGAAATACTATCATATGAAGAAGTAGATGACTCTAGGTGCTTCCCAGAAGAGCCCGACAATGTCAAAGAGACCTTAGCCTATCAAAGTGAGATTGTTCGAAGTCTCTTCGACACCCAGCAAGAGAGAAGGATGAATAGCATCAAAGAGACTATGACCATTTAGACAAAAATTTCTTTAAGTCTCTTTGATGAAAGAAAGGTGTTATGTGAACACTTGAATAAAGAAAATTGGAAATTTATTTACCTGTAATCATAGTGGACATAATGGTATAAAATGTGTTATGGAATATTTTGGAGAAGTAAAATATTTTCACACCAAAATATAGGTGAATATTAAATGAAGATTATATCGGAAAGATTTTTTAATATCAGGTTGAATATATTTAAAGTCTCCTCGATGAAGCAATGAAATACAAAGGGTGAATATTTTTACAATAATGTACAGAAGGAATATCATTAAAATGTGCAATCATTAAAATGTGCAATAATATTTTTGAAGAATATGATTTTTTTCCAAAGATGAAAAGAGGAATTGAAGAGTGTTTGCAATGGGAGGTAAAATAATGGGAAGAATTAACTAACTAGTTAATTATTTTACCTAAAAACATTTTTGTGCAACTATTCACAAGGAGGTGAGAAGAGGAACGATGGCTCAAAAAAGAAGAACCAAGTCAAGATCATAATAAGGAGATTGATAATGTTATAAAAAATGGCTCAAAACTAGTTGAATATCTTGGATTTAGAATACCTCAGCTTGAAGGCACAAAATTTATTTTTTGGAAACATAGGATGGAAACATATTTATCCTCTCTAGGAATTAATGTCTCGGAAGCAGTTGAAAAAGGTTGTTCAGTATCTACAACATCTCCTCCTACACTATTTGATGAAAAGAAGGCTCTTGAATAAAATGCTAGTTATATGGATGGTATCTTTAATATTTTTCCAAATGAAATTATTGCTAAGGTCATTTATTGCAAGGATGAAAAGGAGGTTTGGAACAAACTAATTGAAATGTATCAAAATGATGAGTTGCAAGAAGGAACGTCCTCAAAAATTGATATAAATTGTGGCACATCAGGAAGTGAAGATGTTTTTGTTAACAAAGAGGAAGAAGTTAATCTTGAGAGTGAATTAAACAGTGCCTTAAGAGACATTCAAAAACTCAAAGAGGAAGTTGTGGTAACGAAGAATAATTTTTAGAAACAAATTATTGACTTGAAACTTTAAATTGAAATACTAGAACTTACAAAAGTGTAGTTAGAAATCAAATAAAAATAATGTTGCACTTTAGAGGAAAAAGTTGCTGACTTAAGGAAAGAACTTGATATGTTTGACAGCAGTAATAAATTGGAAAATTTCATGTAAACAAAGACATTATAATGATAAAACAAGTCTTGGGTTTATAAAAGGTCAATTCTCTTATTCTGATAGGTTCCATCATAACAAGGTAGCAAAGAGTTACAAGTCCAAAACTTTTATTGATACTACTAAAACAAGGTTGATTTGGAAACCAAATAAAATTAATGAAAAGATAGAAGGTACAGTTAGTCAAACAATTTTACATTCTAAAGTGAATAATGAATGAATTTTGGATAGTGGGTGTTCACACCATATGACAGGTGACAAAAGTAACTTTCTCAATTTTGAATATTGTGATGGTAGTTTAGTTTGGTTTGCAAATGATGATTGTATTCAAATCATTGGGAAAGATAGAGTTTCTTTGGATGATAACTTGTGTTTGTAGGATGTGTACTATGCAAAATATCTCAAGCATAATCTTCTGAGCATAACTCAAATATGTGATCAAGGTTTTTATGTTATTTTTAATGCTCTAGGGTGTCAGATTAGAAATAAAACAGGTGAAATTGTTGATGCAGGTTTAAGAACTTGAGGGAATATTTACAATCTGCAAGAAACAAGATGTGTGAAAATGAAAGCTCAGTTGTGGGAGATAGTGAATGATCTTCCTCATATTTCTCTTCACTAAATCATCTATATACAGTTTCAGGGTGCATTTCAAGTAGTTTTCTTTCATCCCTATGTTTGGTTGTTACACTAGATTTTATTGTTGCAGTACAAATTAATAAAGGAATTTTGATGAGCTATCTGCTTAAATAGTATACATTAGTGTATATTGTGTGAAGTTTTTGGAGGGATCAAAAGTCAATTTTTTCATTGCATATGGCATTTTTGTAGCATTTTTGGATAGTGATGTCATTTTTTTAAAAGATAGTATTAAGGAAGTGATAGTGGACAATAGTTAAGTGAAACCATTAGTGCAATTGATGTTGTGCTACTATTGTTAATTTCATATGATTGGTTTGATATTGGATTTTTAATGATATGCAGATTTGCATATTTGTTTTTGATGTCATGATGGTATCTACAGGATAGAAATATAATTTGGAGAGTAGCTTACTTATTTTCCTAGTATAAACAATGGTATGCTTCAAAGTTACATTTGTCAATAAGTATGATTGGTATAGGTAAATGAAATTCTTTTGTATTGTTGATTGGTACATGTATACAACATTCTACTTCTTTTCTATAATTGGTCTTAGCATGGGAATATGATATTGGAATTGTTTGTAGGCTATTAAGTATGCACTTAGTTGTAGTGGTTCACATGATGATCAAGTTCTTGATGTTCATGGATTCCAAGAGACAGAGATCTAATGTGTTCATGTTTTTATGAAATTTAATATCATGATGGCAATTGGTATGATAGTTTGAATTTAATTTATCAAGAAAATCAATTTGATATTTCTGTGTGTAGTTATTGAATGAGAGGAAGGTTTCCTAGAATGAAAATTCTCTATATTAGAGGTGTTTTTGGATAGTGGTATTCATACTTTGGGATTGTTACTTGTTCCATCTATTTTTCATGTTTTTCAACAAATCATGCTTGAGTTCATGAGTATACTAATAGGGATAGTATCATGGCTACACAATTCATGGTTACAATATATGAACAACAATTTATATTATGTCTCTATGCTTGTAGATAATGTTGATTTTGGTTGGTGTTGGACAATGGACAAAAAAATGATACATATATGATAGTGCTCTATGTGAAGTCATATAGGTATGCAAGATAGGGTGAGTTATTCCTATTTTTCATTCTCTCCTACCATGTGTATGAATATTGGCTTCTATTGGGTTATATTTTACAGTGACAATATATTATACTTTGTGTTGTGATCCTTATTACATGCTACTAATGTTATTTTTCTGCCCAACATACTTGGTCATTATTGTGAAAGAGAGAAAAAATTGGTTGGCCTTGGTACCTATATGTCTTGGAATTCATTATAGAGATACATTGCTATATTGATGTATTGTAGTTGTTGTGAAGAAGCAATGAATTTGTGATAGAGTAACTGACATCTTCAGTTGTTGTCCTTGGCATTTGGAATATCTTTTGATTCATTGGCCAGTGATGATATGCTTTATATTTTATATTTTATTTGAGTATCATTTCTTTCTGTAGCATGCTAGATTATGGCTCCTAATGTTTTGATCTATCCTTAAGGCAATTACACAATGCTTTCTCCCTTTGTCTTTGATGACAAATGGGGAGAGAGAATTGTGTTTTTCCATCAAGGACAAAGGGGGAGTTTTTTCCCCTCTTAGTTGTTGTCCTTGATGACTAATACACAAAATCTTAGGTATTTGTAGGCTTGTGGCATTATAAGTTGTTCATGGTGGTATGGATACAAGTGTCTTATGGCATTGATTAATCAATATATCCTTGGAATATAGATCCTCATTTTCAGTTGTTGTTGCACTTTGGTACAGTGAGCATATGTTGTGGCACTTTGGTATAGTGAGGATGTAGATTTTTTGCAATGTGGTTGAGTTGAAAATTTGTTACTATTGGTTGGCATACAAGTCTCTTTTGAATTCATTGTGACTATATGCAAATACAATTATATGAGGTAAAACAGGTTTATCTTATATGATATTGATTGACAAAGAAGGTATTCACATGTATTTGCATAAAGTGGTCTTATTAATAATAATTAATCTATATATGTGCAAAGACAAGGATTTATTTTATTTGAAAGTCACAATTTTTACAAGGCTTATGTCATGGAAATTTAAGTCTAAAATTCTAAAGGAATTGTTATATTCATGGACATGAGCATTATGAGATTTACATCACATTGGAAATCATGAGCGATATATTTGATTGTTTCAAAATTCATTATACATTCAAGATTTATAAGGTTTGAATACATGTGTAAATAAAAGGATTAACACCAACATAATGATAATGTTCTTTTTATTAACAAAGGTTAATGTTTTATTTGTGAAGTTTATCAACACAAAGTATTTACCCTAAATGATTAATAGTTTTGAAGAAGACAGTGCAAGGAATGTGTAGCCACTTCTGGAAGCATAGTGAACAGGGGAAGAAGAGGCGGCTAACTACTCAGGAAGTAGTTTTTCAAACCACTATGATAGTTATGGCTTGTAGTGAGTAGAAAAGTTGGTATTTATATTTCTTGTTTTTGAGTTCATTTTATGTAATGGTGAAAACCCCTACTTTGAGTTCTTAGTATAGTGTTAACCAAAGTATTCACATTTGGGTCTATACAAAGTGCTTCTTTTCGACTTGGGTTACTTGATTTTCTCATTATTGCATTCAAATCCAATGGTTTACTATTTGTTTTTGGTTTATGTTCAAATGTTCATGCTTTCTCTCATGCATGCTATAGACCTTGGTGCTATACATTTTTGTTGTGGTGACTTAAAACTGCATTATATATGGTTGAAGGTTGTTTTGTCAAAGGTTTTGTGGATCAATGTTTTTTTTTGCTAGGGAATGCCATGTAATTTTTTTTGTTTTGTTGCATTTGTAAGGTTTATAGAACACATTCTTGTAGTATACATTATTGTTTTTTAGGTGTATACAAAAGGTTATGGTGCATATGTATGGTGTAATACCCCTCATACTGCTTAGACTTATTAATTTCTATGATGATACTATTAGGGTTGATTTGGTTGGTTGTAGTTGATGATGTTATTCCTTGAGTGGACTTATTCGTTTGATATGACATTCTTAGTATGTTTTATGATACTCGATGTTTTGATTTAGATTATTGTTTATTTAAATGAATTGTCATTAATGTTTATATGTCAATGTGATGATTTTATGGTGATGTTATTTAATTCAGTATTATTATATGATGCAATTGTTTAATAATTAGTTAAGATGCAATAGTTTAATATCATGTTATCTTATGTCAATTAGGTTACAAATGTTAGCTCATTATCGATATTATAATTGTTAGAATAGATTAGGTGAGAGGACAGTGTAGCATCACTCGTTCACGAGTGCCCTGCTACACTGCAATTCCTTCTCACGATAGGATGTTGATTTCATATGTATACATGTGCTACTTGACGTTTATTTGGATGCAGGATTGCAGGAATAAGTCTCGATTCCACCTGCTTTGGCAGGACAGGGCGAGCAATAAATTAACCCAATGGGTAAAAGTTGAAAAAGGGAGTAGGCTTGGAAGTGTCCCCGTCCCAAGTTCGTCGTCTGTTGTGAGTCGTTGTGTTTTGACTGAAGTGTCATCTTTGTTTTGTATGTAGTTTTATTGTTGAGTATTTATTTTATTATTGGTTAGTGTTTAATTAATTAATCGTATTTCATAAAATAATTAATTAATGTAAATATTATTTGATTTAATTGTGAGTTAGAAAAATATTAAATTTAAATATATTGTAAATTAAAAGGTATTTGATAAATTAAAATTTAAGAAATTAAATTAAACTAATATTGTTGAGAGTCATTAAATATTATTGTTTTATTAATATTAAATTAAGAAATTATGTGAAGATAATATCTAAATTTAAATAAATTATTTTAATTAAAATTTTAGATATGTGTGAGCTTTTAAAAGCTGGAAAAGAACTAATAAGAAAGGGGGCTTTTTGGAAAAGAAAGCGGAAAAAGATTTATTGATTTATTTAGTGATTTATTATTTTATGTAAAGAATTATTCTTCACACACAAGTTTTCGGGTTGGAGTTTTGGCTCTGTAGTTTTTGGATCTAGAAAGGAAAAATAAGAGAGAGAGTTTTCAGTGTTTTTGGAGGTTTGTCGGGGTAAAACTATTGTGAGTTGAAAAGAACAGATTGTTCAGAAGAACGTTGAAGGCAGAAGAACAAGAAAAGAGAGCGGTAGGGAAGGATCGAGCGGAGGCTACAGGCGGGATTCTCCTTTAGACACAGGATTCCAGGTTCTTTCCCTTTTAAAATTTTGCTACGTTTTCAAAAATTGTTAGAATATAGTGTTATGTTTGAAAACTCATTTGTAGTAAAACCCCCAAAATCTTCTGTAGAAAACTTAGTGCAACCTATTCGAAAATTTCTTCAATATAACTTAGTTGAGAAATTTATTGTGTTGAAATAAAAATCGTGATACTGTTAAATAAACGTACCTTATTTATTTTGGGTCTCTCGTAAAATCTATTTGTTTATATGATTATTCTTTTGAATCTCTGTTGAAAATATGTATAGACTCTTAAATATATTTAAACTAAATTTGGTATACATATTTGTGTGACAATGTTGTTAGGTTATTTAAATGCATGTTATAATTATTATTTACCTCTGTATTTTTATTTCATGAGATCTGAATAAGAATCATCTCTATTGAGGGTTTTATATGGAGGATATTGAATATAAACTATTTAGTTAATTTCATAACTCTTTTATTATTTCTCTGTAGTTTTCCTATGAATTAAGTTTTAATATTAAAAAAATATATATATGTTTTTAAATAACATGTTTTGGGCAAACAAAATAAATGAATAAATAATTATTCATATGCCTGTACGCTGGTCGTGCCTCGGTTACTGTGTATTAAATAAAATATTTATATTCATTTTTTATTGAATTTTGAAATCCTCATGTTAAAAGTTTTAATATGTATAATATATATATATATATATATAAACAAATACATTGTTATGATTTTCGAATTTCGAAGTTTAACAGGGTACGGTTTTCAATTTTAAATGCATGTTTATTTTTGTCATTCCGCACATTGTATCAATGAAATTATATTAAAGTTTTATTTAAAAAGTTATAAATGAAATAAAAGTTTAATTTTTTTTTGGTTTTGGGGGAAGGGGCAGACGGCTTTCGCCGTACCATTCCCTGGCCCCCACGCTGTACCCTGCGCAGCAGCCACTAGGCTGCGCACAACAGCCTACGGCTGCTGTACGCAGCCCAGTGGAGGCTGCGGCCTCCCTTGGGAGGTACGCAGTACCTCCCTTGGGAGGTGCGCAGGGACTGGCTGCATTGGTTGTTTTTTAAAAACAAATTTAAACCTTAAAATTTATTTATTGTTTATTTGTTATTTCGAACTTTTATTTCCTTCGAATTTAGTTTTAATGCGAATTTATATATATTAATATATTTTGTTTATATAATTGAATTCGGGTTTTAATGCAATTTTATATAATCATATTTAATTTATAATATATATATATTGACTTTGTATGTTTTAGAAAGTTATTTTTAAAATTTTTATTTTTTTATATTTTAATAAATTTTAAATGTATGCGTGTATATTTATATTGTATTTTGGATATATGTATATACATTAGTTAGTTATTTATAATGTTATGGTTAGGAAATAAGTAGGAGATTTATATATATTGTGATCACGATTTAGTATGATAATTTTTATAAGATATTATATTTTAGTTTAATCAGAGATTGGAAATAAAGTTTTGTAATTATAATTAAATTGGTTGGTTAATTTTAAAGTTTATAGGATTATAATGTAGTTGTGAAGGTTGAAATAAGTTTATTTGTGTTGTTTTGAAATGAGTCTTCACGTGTAATTGAATGATTTATTGGATGAAAGTTAGTATTCATTTTAATTTGGTTGTGGCTTTGGTTAAATGTAATTGTTCTTCTTGAGATTATTTATTCCCCATGTCGGACAATTAGGGTTAAGGGTATTGTAAGTCTTCCAGAGAAGTTTTCTTGAGTGGGGGTTCATTTTGTGAATCGCCTTGATGTATTGTACTATTATGTTGTACCCGTTTTCCACGAACGGGGATTTGTGCCTCCTAGGTAATAGGAGTGGGTAATGAGTTTTGTACCTCCTTTGGAAGGAGTGTGTATTCGAATTGGTTTCCTCCAGTGTTTGGAGTGAGTTCCTTGTTTTGGTTTTCTCCTTGGATTGGAGAGTTGATGTTGTTTAGTTACCTATTGTGGTAATGTGCCTTGTGTGTTGTCGATAGGAGAGTGGCTCTTTGTGGGTGTCCGGCACACAAAGGGGCACCAGGGTAACCTACCTAGAGTTTAATTAAGTGATAACCTAAAAGAATTAATGGGGGGCTTTCACACTAATAAAGATAAAATAATGTCTCTCTCGTGAAGCAAGTGAATGATAAGGCTCGAGATGAGATGGGATGCATAGTTTTGCGTGAGGGTCCGGTGGCCGGTAGAGGCAAGCCAGGGTAACCCAGGATGGGGGTCCGGTAGCCTAGGAAGGTTGAGCCAGGGTAACTCATGGCAATTTATGCATGACACTCTTCCTATGTCAACAGTTAGCCAGTTATGTGCGATGTTTATGATCTTTGTTCTCTGGAAGCATTGTAACCCCGTGTTAAGTGACTTTGTGATTGCAGTTGTGAAGTAATATTGTGATTGTAGTGGTTAAGTGCCTTGTTGTTTTCTCTTTGGTCATTGTTGGATGAGGTCTTTGTTATTATACCTTGAGTTCATTGAAGTTGTGCGTGTGACTGGTTGTTATTTAGGAAGGTGTTTTATTGTTATGTTCAGAAGTGATTTGTTGTTGTGCCTCTTGGAATGGTTATCGTGAGTTTTCTAATTGGTCTTTGATGTTATGTGTCTGTTGGGAGTTAGTCTTTGTTATTGTTAGGCGTACTTGGTCGGGGACCCTTCCTTGTCTACTCTCAGCACGGGGGTGGTTGGGTGGAACATGCTTCGCACCCCATTGGGTTCCCTCTTCTATTGCAGATGTATCTTTTACTTGTAGGTTTTGGTGGATGTTGATGATCCAGTGTCCTTATGTACCAGATAGTTGTATATACTTCAGTTGTTATGTATTCATTGATGTATTGTCTCCCACGTGTGTTGGGATGACCTTGTTGTAAATTATATATGTGGTTATTGAGTTGTACTTTCAGATAATTGTATTCTTCTATCATTGGGATGTAATAATTATTCAGGCCATGTATTTATTCAGGATCATTTGTTATAGTTGGTTATGTTGAGTTGTATCTATCGAAATATGTAACACTTTATATCTTTGTAATTCCATGTATTGCCATATGTGCGTATGTTATTAATATGGTTATTGTTTAATGGATATTTAAATGATGATATGGAAATGTATAGATTTACGTAATGGATTAATTATTGTTATCTTATTATCATTGTTATGGGTTAGTGTAGTCATGTCACTTCGTGTACCCCATTGGAACTAGTTGTGCCTCATAATATATTGTTATGTTATAATACTTAAGTATGTTATTATATTTTTTTTTTTAAAAAAAATTGTTCTGTTGTTTTAGTTCCTTTGGGGTTCGCACGGCGGGGCGTGACAGCTTGGTATCAGAGCCAAGGTTGCAACGCTGGGGTCCCTGGGTAATTAGGTCCATTAGGCAACCTCATGTTTGTACTCTGTCCACTCTTGTATGTTATTTTGTTTGTTTGTTCGGTGTGCTTTTGTTGTGTGTGGGTTCTGACTAAAACCTATTCCTTGGTGTGTCTTCAGGATGAAGATAAGGAGCACACCTCGGAAGAAGGTTCGTGACCCATTTGTTAGACGGCTTTAGAAGATCAGACTCCAATACGATTATTCCAATTGCTCTGAGCCGTCAGATCTAGAGACCATTGCGGAAGCTCTAAGGAGACTCCGTCGCGAAAGAAGGGAATGGACACCTTCCAGCAAGGCAGCTGTTAAGGCGGCCATCCTGGCTATCCGCATGCAATCTCGTCAGTTTTGTTGTTTACTCTATTTTATTTTGTATTTAATGGCTTCCAGGAGTAAGCCATGTCCTAGGGGGGGAGGATGTAATACCCCTCATACTGCTTAGACTTATTAATTTCTATGATGATACTATTAGGGTTGATTTGGTTGGTTGTAGTTGATGATGTTATTCCTTGAGTGGACTTATTCGTTTGATATGACATTCTTAGTATGTTTTATGATACTCGATGTTTTGATTTAGATTATTGTTTATTTAAATGAATTGTCATTAATGTTTATATGTCAATGTGATGATTTTATGGTGATGTTATTTAATTCAGTATTATTATATGATGCAATTGTTTAATAATTAGTTAAGATGCAATAGTTTAATATCATGTTATCTTATGTCAATTAGGTTAGAAATGTTAGCTCATTATCGATATTATAATTGTTAGAATAGATTAGGTGAGAGGACAGTGTAGCATCACTCGTTCACGAGTGCCTTGCTACACTGCAATTCCTTCTCATGATAGGATGTTGATTTCATATGTATACATATGCTACTTGACGTTTATTTGGATGCAGGATTGCAAGAATAAGTCTCTATTCCACCTGCTTTGGCAGGACAGGGCGAGCAATAAATTAACCCAATGGGTAAAAGTTGAAAAAGGGAGTAGGCTTGGAAGTGTCCCCGTCCCAAGTCCGTCGTCTGTTGTGAGTCGTCGTGTTTTGACTAAAGTGTCGTCTTTGTCTTGTATGTAGTTTTATTGTTGAGTATTTATTTTATTATTGGTTAGTGTTTAATTAATTAATCGTATTTCATAAAATAATTAATTAATGTAAATATTATTTGATTTAATTGTGAGTTAGAAAAATATTAAATTTAAATATATTGTAAATTAAAAGGTATTTGATAAATTAAAATTTAAGAAATTAAATTAAACTAATATTGTTGAGAGTCATTAAATATTATTGTTTTATTAATATTAAATTAAGAAATTATGTGAAGATAATATCTAAATTTAAATAAATTATTTTAATTAAAATTTTAGATATGTGTGAGCTTTTAAAAGCTGGAAAAGAACCAATAAGAAAGGGGGCTTTTTGGAAAAGAAAGCGGAAAAAGATTTATTGATTTATTTAATGATTTATTATTTTATGTAAAGAATTATTCTTCACACACAAGTTTTCGGGTTGGAGTTTTGGCTCTGTAGTTTTTGGATCTAGAAAGGAAAAATAAGAGAGAGAGTTTTGAGTGTTTTTGGAGGTTTGTCGGGGTAAAACTATTGTGAGTTGAAAAGAACAGATTGTTCAGAAGAACGTTGAAGGCAGAAGAACAAGAAAAGAGAGTGGTAGGGAAGGATCGAGCGGAGGCTAGAGGCGGGATTCTCCTTCAGACACAGGATTCTAGGTTCTTTCCCTTTTAAAATTTTGCTACGTTTTCAAAAATTGTTAGAATATGGTGTTATGTTTGAAAACTCATTTGTAGTAAAACCCCCGAAATCTTCTATAGAAAACTTAGTGCAACCTATTTGAAAATTTCTTCAATATAACTTAGTTGAGAAATTTATTGTGTTGAAATAAAAATCGTGATACTGTTAAATCAACGTACCTTATTTATTTTGGGTCTCTCGTAAAATCTATTTGTTTATATGATTATTCTTCTGAATCTCTGTTGAAAATATGTATAGACTCTTAAATATATTTAAACTAAATTTGGTATACATATTTGTGTGACAATGTTGTTAGGTTATTTAAATGCATGTTATAATTATTATTTACCTCTGTATTTTTATTTCATGAGATCTGAATAAGAATCATCTCTATTGAGGGTTTTATATGGAGGATATTGAATATAAACTATTTAGTTAATTTCATAACTCTTTTATTATTTCTCTGTAGTTTTCCTATGAATTAAGTTTTAATATTAAAAAAAAATATATATGTTTTTAAATAACATGTTTTGGGCAAACAAAATAAATGAATAAATAATTATTCATATGCCTGTATGCTGGTCGTGCCTCGGTTCCTGTGTATTAAATAAAATATTTATATTCATTTTTTATTGAATTTCGAAATCCTCATGTTAAAAGTTTTAATATGTATAAAATATATATATATATATATATAAACAAATACATTGTTATGATTTTTGAATTTCGAAGTTTAACAGGGTACGGTTTTTGATTTTAAATGCGTGTTTATTTTTGTCATTCCGCACATTGTATCAATGAAATTATATTAAAGTTTTATTTAAAAAGTTATAAATGAAATAAAAGTTTAATTTTTTTTTGGTTTTGGGGGAAGGGGCGGACGGCTTTCGCTGTACCATTCCCCGGCCCCCACGCTGTACCCTACACAGCAGCCTACGGCTGCTGTACGCAGCCCAGTGGAGGCTGCGGCCTCCCTTGGGAGGTACGCAGTACCTCCCTTGGGAGGTGCGCAGGGACTAGCTGCGTTGGTTGTTTTTTAAAAACAAATTTAAACCTTAAAATTTATTTATTGTTTATTTGTTATTTCAAACTTTTATTTCCTTCGAATTTAGTTTTAATGCGAATTTATATATATTAATATATTTTGTTTATATAATTGAATTCGGGTTTTAAAGCAATTTTATATAATCATATTTAATTTATAAAATATATATATATATATATTGACTTTGTATGTTTTAGAAAGTTATTTTTAAAATTTTTATTTTTTTATATTTTAATAAATTTTAAATGTATGCGTGTATATTTATATTGTATTTTGGATATATGTATATACATTAGTTAGTTATTTATAATGTTATGGTTAGGAAATAAGTAGGAGATTTATATATATTGTGATCACGATTTAGTATGATAATTTTTATAAGATATTATATTTTAGTTTAATCAGAGATTGGAAATAAAGTTTTGTAATTATAATTAAATTGGTTGGTTAATTTTAAAGTTTATAGGATTATAATGTAGTTGTGAAGGTTGAAATAAGTTTATTTGTGTTTGAGAGAGCAATTTCTGGATTAGATTGTGTAAGCTTTTTTTGGATCGACGTTTCGGATCACTCCGTGATCATCATCAGGATAGAGAGCTCAAGGAGATGGATCAAGTGTGATAGCGTCGATCAAAAAGCTTACCATCTATCAAAACTCTCATATTCTTATGGATTGTGGAAACCTAATAATATTGATTTATTTGTGTTGTTTTGAAATGAGTCTTCACGTGTAATTGAATGATTTATTGGATGAAAGTTATTATTCATTTTAATTTGGTTGTGGCTTTGGTTAAATGTAATTGTTCTTCTTGAGATTATTTATTCCCCATGTCGGACAATTAGGGTTAAGGGTATTGTAAGTCTTCCAGAGAAGTTTTCTTGAGTGGGGGTTCATTTTGTGAATCGCCTTGATGTATTGTACTATTATGTTGTACCCGGTTTCCACGAACGGGGATTTGTGCCTCCTAGGTAATAGGAGTGGGTAATGAGTTTTGTACCTCCTTTGGAAGGAGTGTGTATTCGAATTGGTTTCCTCCAGTGTTTGGAGTGAGTTCCTTGTTTTTGGTTTTCTCCTTGGATTGGAGAGTTGATGTTGTTTAGTTACCTATTGTGGTAATGTTCCTTGTGTGTTGTCAATAGGAGAGTGGCTCTTTGTGGGGGTCTGGCACACAAAGGGGCACCAGGGTAACCTACCTAGAGTTTAATTAAGTGATAACCTAAAAGAATTAATTGGGGGGCTTTCACACTAATAAAGATAAAAGAATGTCTCTCTCGTGAAGCAAGTGAATGATAAGGCTCGAGATGAGATGGGATGCATAGTTTTGCGTGAGGGTCCGGCGGCCAGTAGAGGCAAGCCAGGGTAACCTAGGATGGGGGTCTAGTAGCCTAGGAAGGTTGAGCCAGGGTAACTCATGGCAATTTATGCATGACACTCTTCCTATGTCAACAGTTAGCCAGTTATGTGCGATGTTTATGATCTTTGTTCTCTTGAAGCATTGTAACCCCGTGTTAAGTGACTTTGTGATTGTAGTTGTGAAGTAATATTGTGATTGTAGTGGTTAAGTGCCTTGTTGTTTTCTCTTTGGTCATTGTTGGATGAGGTCTTTGTTATTATACCTTGAGTTCATTGAAGTTGTGCGTGTGACTGGTTGTTATTTGGGAAGGTGTTTTATTGTTATGTTCATAAGTGATTTGTTGTTGTGCCTCTTGGAATGGTTGTCGTGAGTTTTCTAAGTGGTCTTTGATGTTATGTGTCTGTTGGGAGTTAGTCTTTGTTATTGTTAGGCATACTTGGTCAGGGACCCTTCCTTGTCTACTCTCAGCACGGGGGTGGTTGGGTGGAACTTTCTTCGCACCCCATTGGGTTCCCTCTTCTGTTGCAGATGTATCTTTTACTTGCAGGTTTTGGCAGATGTTGATGATCCAGTGTCCTTATGTACCAGATAGTTGTATATACTTCAGTTGTTATGTATTCATTGATGTATTGTCTCCCACGTGTGTTGGGATGACCTTGTTGTAAATTATATATGTGGTTATTGAGTTGTACTTTCAGATAATTGTATTCTTCTATCATTGGGATGTAATAATTATTCAGGCCATGTATTTATTCAGGATCATTTGTTATAGTTGGTTATGTTGAGTTGTATATATCAAAATATGTAACACTTTATATCTTTGTAATTCCATGTATTGCCATATGTGCGTATGTTATTAATATGGTTATTGTTTAATGGATATTTAAATGATGATATGGGAATGTATAGATTTACGTAATGGATTAATTATTGTTATCTTATTATCGTTGTTATGGGTTAGTGTAGTCATGTCACTTCGTGTACCCCATTGGAACTAGTTGTGCCTCATAATATATTGTTATGTTATAATACTTAAGTATGTTATTATATTCTTTTTTTTAAAAAAAAAATTGTTCCGTTGTTTTAGTTCCTTTGGGGTTCACACGGCGGGGCGTGACATATGGGTCATTTAAAGTCCACATACTTTGTTCCTATCAATGTCGGCCATGCATTAAATGTTTTAGTAGTTACATATGATGATAGTATTCAAAGGATGATGATACATGATGATTCAAGGGACAAATTTGAAGATATTTAACATATTACATGTGGCATTATTTGAAAAGAATTTTACAACAATTTCCATTTCTTGGAATGTTATATAAACAATGATTTATCACTATTTGAGATTTGATGATTTTAATAGAGTTATCATGCTGGATGTGTAAACAAAATTTTGTGATTGAAGTTTTGCAAAAATGATGCAAAAAAAAATGTATAAATGATATATTTGATATTTTAGAGATTCCAGAATGAATCTTTAATATATTAAATGTATTATATTGAAAGTGAAATATGATTTGAACAAAAATAGAGAAACCCTCTATATTTTACCTTCTATATTGTTTGTGATTAAAATGTAAATTCCAGTGAGGCATTCATGAAAATTTAGTGAGACATTATTTTATTGTCAGTGAGGCATTTGAAATCTATCAGTGAGATAGTATTGCAAATGAGTCATCTGAAATCTAACAGTGAGATAGTATTGCTAGTGAGGCATTGTAAACATAAAGTTTTTAGATTAAGCCAGTGAGACATCATTTTTGGAGTGGTTTTTTATCCCTAGAGGGTTTTCCACTTGTCAAATTCTCTATCTTATGATCTCATTGTTTTCATGTGATAATGTTTCATGATTGTGATGATCTTTGGTTTTCTTTAATATTTCTTATTTTAGATCTTTAATGATTGCATTCAATTCATGAATGTATTTATCATTGAAATATTAAGAGCATAAATTATTCAATTCTTTGTCAAGCAAAAAGTTAAAATTTGTCTAAGACAGTGATTCAATCCCCCTCTCAGTGTCTTCTTCACTCCAACATTATCAGGCTCCTTTTCAGTAGAATCAACAAAATAGGCCACCATTTCATAATGATTTTCAGAAGAGAAGTTTTAATCCTAAGCTTTTTTAGCCTCACGATCCTAATGTTGTTGGCCCCTCAAGGGAGCTTGTACCATAGAATAATTTGGCTCAAGATCACAATGTGTATTACCCATGAAATCAACAACACAGCCAAGCTACTTATATGGGTAGAATGGAGAGTCAAGCTCTCATGGTACAAAATTAGTATGCTAGCCCAAAAAGTTTTCTAGGCAAGAATATGGAACAACCAAATAGCTATGATATTGCTTTAGTGAATTAGAAAACTATTGAATATTGTGGAACCATTTTGAAGGTCAAAACTAGCAAGGTTCGTTCATTGCAACAAACATAAGCTCAAAATAGAGAGTAGTTGAAGTGGGACAACTAGTTGTAAGTTCACAACAGCAAGCCATGGGAGACAAAAAACATGCTATTCAATCTCAAACTGTCCCTACATCACAACCGAAGGTGCATATTCTATAGAGAGGACAACAAAAGGTAAATAAAAATGTTATTAATTCTTCAAGACATCAAAAGGTAAGTCTCCTCTCTTTCAATGTGGTTGAGAATTTAAAGAAAGCTACAATTAGCATATCTGTCATGGATGTGTTACATATCCTAGGCCAGAAAGATTTATTACAAAATGAATTAGCTGAAATTTCATCTTTAGATGTTAAGAATGCAAAAAAGAGCAGAATGGTGCTTGCTAACAACCTAGAGATCAAAGGTGGGCAACAAAATCAAGAGATAAAACCCCCCACCATTCTATCTAAATATGATTATAGGGGATAAATTTTCCATAAGGGTATGTGCAAGATCATTATGGAAACAACAGGCCCTTAAGTGGTGAAAATTTTAGAAAAAATAGAGTTAGGCAACTTGACATAAAAATTTGAATGAGTAATCTATATTATTTCAAAAATATGTAAGAATAGAATATGTAGCAAATTGAATGTGGTTTCTAAACTACTAGGTTTTTTTTTTTTTTTTTAAATCTATTTGGTGCAAATTTGAAATTTCAATGCAATAGTACTTAAATTTGAGGTAAAAAATAAGAAGTAGGTGTCTGTCTGACCACTCTAACCACAATAAAATGATAATATTTTTTTATTAAATTTTAGATATCAGTAGAGGATTCATGTCCTAATGTGATGCATATTTTTTTATAATTTTTTTCCAAGTAAATAATTAATTATGAATTTTTTATTACAACTTTTTAAAAATATAAAAAATTGTGTGTCTAACCACCTTAACTTGGTCAAAACTTCATGAAATTTAACTTCTTTTTTAATCCTATAGTATGCGAAACATAGAATGTGATGCATGTTTCAGATTCAAAAAATGTGATACCATTTGAAAGCTATAGATGTTTTTCAATCAACTTATCAATCAGGACTTTAGTTGTAATTCAAATAGAAAATGAATAATAATTATTTATTAAATTGAAAGTAAATCATAATTTATATTGATGGAAAGCTGAGAATCTCCTTTAAAAACCCTTTTCATTTCATCAATTTTGGGTAAAAAAAAATTCATCAACCACATACCCTACACATACCTATCATATCGCAACTTTTTAGCCCATCATGATACTGCACATACCCATAATTGCATGATAGACTCAGGATCTAGTAGCTTGGTCATGCCTAAAAGCTTAGCTGATAAGTTAGGCTTAGTTTATGAACCCATGTCAAAAGGAGTTGTGCAATTAGATGGATCTGTTGTTCAAATAGTAGGAAACATTAAGAATTAGGCCCTCACATTACATTCTTCTCTCAAGTTTGTAGTTTCCCAAGATGTTCATGTGACTTAGTTGCCTCCCCATTTCACACTCTACCTCTCAAGACTTTACTGCCAAACTAGGACGTTTTTTATTAGCTAATTGGTCTCACCTTTTCTTTAGAACCATATATAGCACGAAAGTGACCATTAGGTCTGATCCATTAGCAAAATACCACATTGAACATTACATTCCTAGCCTAGTAAATGCTAACCTCTACTCCACAAATGGGTTGGAGAATCAACCCATGATCACTAACCCCAATGCACCTAGCAAAGAAGATGATGTGGATGAGTGGGCTATCCAATATCATGACCTTAATCCTTTCAGCCACACCGAGGAGGAAATGTTAGGAATTTACTTAATCCAAGAGTCTCACACAATGGTCCCTAATCTGGTTAAAGGCCAACGTCAAATTTTGGACACAAAGTCTCTAAAAGATGAGGAGGTGGTTAAAGAATGGAAGGAGCTACTATTTGAAGGTGAAGTTTTAGATCAAGATGAAGACCTTGGAGAATATGAAACACCCATTCAAGAATGGATGCAAATACTTTTCGAAAATGAAACTTTAGATTAAGAAGAAATCCCAAAAGAATATGGAGAGGTTGATCAAGAATGGATGGAGATGCAGTTTGATGATCAAGCCTTTTATCAAGAGGAGGCTTTTCAAGAAGATTTTCTCATTGAAGTAAGTAGGGCTAATGCAAACTACTTCGTGAGGGAAGATCGTGTAACTAAAGAAAATTTGTTTCTAGAATATTTTGAGTTCCCTATTGAAAATTATGAAGAGGAAATCATTGTTGAGCCACAACTTCCAACTGAATGGTCAGAAGGATTGCCTAATTTTGATGTTGAAGTTCAACGGAATATGACTATGATTGGGTCAATGTCTACTAGTGAACATAAATTTTATGACAGGTATTTTGATAAAATCTTATCCTAGAAAGCTAATTTTTAGTTGAATGAGGAGCTAATTGATAACATGTTAAGAGAATTATGTGAAGCAAAGTTCAGAGAATTTGCTATTGGAGACTTTGTGCTCAAGTGGAATGACAACAAGAATAAACCTAGGAGACACTTCAAATTTGATGCAATTTGGGAGGGACCATATGTAATAATAGAATGCAAAGAGCATAATTCATTTTAGTTCTCAAGGTTAACTCGAGAAGTGCTTCTGATCCTGGTCAATGGGTTTCATTTGAAATATTGTTTCTGAGGTTCTAAGATCTACTCTTGTACTATAGTAGAGTAGTTTTTAATAATAAGTGCATGGAACACTTTCTTTTTAGTATTTTTCATTTCCATAAGTGCTTCTACACATTGCTTTTTGGCTGCCAGGGCCTAGTTGGTTTACTTTTGTGTGTTCTGGTCTTGGTTTTTGCTATTGTTTGGACTTGCAAGTTTCTAATTTTTTAAAACTTTTTAGTTTTAGAAGGGAAGAATTGACTGCATTCACAATGGATATACATAAGGAAACTAGCCTAATGCTTAGTAGGAAAGCATCTAGCAAAGGTCGCCGAAAGTCTTATCAATTTTTCACCACAACTCAAATTGACAGAGTTGGTTATTTCAATTTTCTTTTAAGGTGAAAAGTTTCAATTATTTCTATAGTTGTTTAAATCATTGCATATTTTGAGTTTTGAATTTGAAATAAAATGCAATTTGTTTCAGTTTGGCATTCATTGTTTGTAACATTTAATAAAAAGTACTTCATTTTGTATTCAATTTTTCATTACATGATGTTTCACACATTTGTTGTAAAGAGAAGTACAAAATTGAACGAGAATCACAAAATGTTTTTTTATTCATTGGGATAAATAAAGGAGAATCAAGTGTCCCAGACAAGCCATGGGAATAGCTAAGACAATGAATCATGAGGAGTACACTACACTACTGAAGATAAAAGGAGAAGAGCACATAAGAGAGAACATAATCATCATTGCATGGTTGTGCCTTTGATTTTCCTTTAGAGTTGTGCATCTCTCCTTGCTTTCGTGCTCAAAGTGGATCTACACATGATTATAAAGTTTTGTTAGATCTCAGAGTATAAACCATCCTACATGATCCATCAATAGCAATGTAGAAGAATTCTTATGATGCATTGAGCCAACTAAGAAAAAGCAAGAAGTTTGTAAGAGAATACCAAGGAGGAAACACACTAAAACATTGTGATTATTGTTTTGATCTAACATTGTTTGTTTCCTATGCAAGTTTAGGAGAAGCCATGTTGCTGGTCTATTTTGAATATTTTATAGCATGTGGTGTAAAATGGGCTCCCATAAGGGTTGAGCTCGGCATGCTACCCCTCAACATTCCATGGAGGGGTTGGAAAAAGAAACAATTCAATATTGATCAAAAGAGATATGCATCTGAAGGAGTACATCAAAGTGATATAAGAGCTGAAGAAAGTGATCATCTAGGACAATCAAGTCTGAAGGTGCAATGAGTTGAAGATCATAGATGATCAGTTGCTCGAGTGAATCATCATTAAGTGCATCATCATGGAATGAGATAGTGAACATGCATACATAATGCCTTGTTTACAGGTCATCAATAGCAATGGAAGCAATTTGAGAAGCTTTAGAATACCTTCATCATGACCTGTTGTATTTCAAAATTTTCTATGCATAAATCAAAATTTCATGTCAACATTTGTTGTCTAGGAGATATAAATGCATGACGAGTATAGAGGAAGGGCTTTCTCCATCAAGAAATAAAGTGACAAGTGGTTGCAAGTAAAGCATGATAGTCAATAAGTGAAGGAAAAGAAGCACTGATGAACTGAAATGCAATACAGTAAGTGTTTAAGCTAAATGCAAAGTGAAACAACATCATTGATATCAATAGAATACAAGAAAACTAAAGGTCGGTTTCAAAACAATTGATGCTACAAAAGCTACCCCTTTGCAGTGTTACATGAAACAGTGGTAGAAGTGAAGGCTTGAAGTGCAATTATAAAGTATTCAAGTAAATAAGACAAGTGACAACAAACAGCAAAGTAATTTATAGGTGCACCATGATGGCTGAGTGTAGCTTTACAAGGCAAGTAAGTGAAATAGAATAATTCATTTATAATGTATTTGAAGAAACAAAAGGAGCTTTTGTGTGTTTCCATTTGACAAGAGTATGTGAAAATGACATTTTCAAAATAATGCTAAACAATCAATTGAAATTGTATCTAGGATAGAAAGCATCAATTAAGTGGAGCTTCATTGCATCCATGCACTTCAAGCAATAATTGAAAGTGAAATATTGCTAACAATATGTGCATCATGTGGAGAGGCATAAACACTGCAAAGAAAAGAATGGTTTGTTCCATTAAAAAATGATTTCAAAAGTTAAGTGATTGAGAGAACAAGAAAGTGAAACTATAGTAACATGTATCTAAACTGGAAATGAAAATCATTGTTTCCTTTCAGTGAAGCTACAATGACAACCATAATCAATGAGGATGGAGAATAAAATCATTTAACTCTTCCTAGAATGTAAGCTTATGCTACTGTGATCTAGGGTTTGAAAATAAAACAAATGCAATGGTGCCAATCCAAGCTTTTAGGAGAGAATCCACTTTGGTCCACATTAAAATGCTTCAAACTATAGAAGTGAAGGTATTTCAAGTTCATGAACGAATGCAAGCAAGCCCAGCTAAACTCTAATGGTGGCAACCTAAGTATATTTTTCTCGCACAAATGGTGATACCCATTTAGGGTATTGTGTTCTAGACACAAATACAGAGAAAATCAAGTGTTTTAAGCTTGTTACCAGTGGACCATGCCAACATGAATGAAAATAATGGAGCTAATGGTTGCAGCCATGGAGGGACTACAAACCCTCAGGAAAGGATAACAAATTCACATTTTTCCTCTAAGCTTTACTTCTTTCATGATATCATTCATGTCTACATCATGAACCAAGCCTAGAAAAGTGTTTTTTATAGAAACAAGGGAAAAATATATGGTGAAGTCACGACCTGTTCAATGGCCAATATAAAAAGAAACATTAATTCTTAATTATTTTTATGAAAGAAGCTCAAATCAAGCTTTTTATTTAAGAGGGAAATTCTTTTATAATGGAGAACAAAACTTACCAAGGTTGTAAGAGAGAAAACCATTCCAAGTCTACGGCCAAATCCTTCAAAAGCTTAAACAAACTCTCCCATGGTGGCCCCAAATAGTGGTAGAGGTATCAACACAAGAGAAAACAAAAAATACATCAAAACCATAGTGATAGTCGTGGCCTAGAGGCCTTCAAACTCAGCAAAATGAAGCCAAGGAGACTCAAACAGATGAAGAAAATTCTTACCATCAAAATCTAGTAGAGTATCAACATAGAATATAGAAGGAAATTCTCAAACTAGTGACTCCAAGCTTCAAAACCCTAACTTCAATGGTGGCGCTCAGAAGATCCATTTTATCAAGGGCATGGCTGATCCAAAATGATAGTCAAAATGTGTTTAGAATCAGTTTTTTTGTTAGGGTTTTCCCCATCGAATGTGATTTTTATCACATTTTTTAAAAAATCAAATGCCTTAAGTCACAAATACCTTGCCTTGTGGGTGGTTCATTCCTAGGCCAAAATAGTCCTTCATTTTTTTATCATTTTTATAGAAAAACATGTGTTTTGGCCCTTTCATTATAGGGTAGGCCTTTTCATGCCTTAGAAATATTTTATACCCATGCACTTTGCCTTGGAAAAAATCAAGACGATGACCTTAGGCCCTTCAAATTTTTTTCCTTAGTCATAAGCATTTTAGGGTTTTCTCTTGGAGTTTTGAGTCATCATAGATCATGAGTGCACAACTTTTTTTTATGATTTTATATAAAAATAAAATGTATAGAAAGCCTTGTATAATGTTCTGATTTTTGCAAATATTAATGTTATCCAAGATGCAAAAATCAAAATATTTGGAGATAGATTGAGAAAATTAGATGTAACAAAAGGGGGGTTTCTATTTTTGTTTTCTTGAACTGCAAATCTATAAAACACTAATTAGAAATGTTTCTATAAATTGTTTAATTAGTTGTTATTTAAATGTAGTTAAACGGTGCACTTGACTTGACATCAATTTTTTTTTTTCTGAGTTGAGTTCTTGGGAGGATTGGGAAAAGAGGTGACAAACTGGACCTTCTATTTTCAATTCTTGAGCTATTTGCATCCAATTTTGAGGATTTTTGGATGGACGCTTTGGAGATGGAAATTTTTCATCTTTTTGATGAAATTTGGAGCAGATTTTTCACACTATTTTCTAGGCTTTTTGCTTGAGCTCAAAAATTGAAAATTTGCCATTCTAAGATACAAATGGAGCTATTTTTTCTATTCTCACCATTGATGACACTTGTAGGTCTATAAGTTGGAGAAATATTGAATTTATCGAGGTTCAAAATTATCTTTCTTGCACTCATATCATTGCAGAGAGACTTGTAAACTCATTTGAATCAGACTTTGATATTGTACTCCTTCATTTCAATAAAACAACAAGCTTCTTCTTCCCCTTTTCTTGTTCAAAGTTTATGACATCAATTGATGTTAACCGTTATTTAGGAATTGAATCGTCTTTATGCCTTGGTGTTGTGAATTTTGTTTCAGGAGTCTATTCTAATTCAGGTTGCATTTTGTGTTCCATTAGTGAGCCTTTGTGCAAATTATTGATGAATTAGGTGGTTTTAGGGTGGTATTGTGAGATCAAAGTTTTAAAAGAGATTGTTGTGAGTACTAAATTGTCATACCACTGAATTTCTAGTTAATCATCTTAGGCTAGGGGATTTACTTTTTCATTTTTTATTCTCCCCTTTTCCCATGAAAGTCTTTGGATTAGATGGTTTACTAAAGGGAACCAACCCACTCTGGAGATTCACTCTCACTCATTGATTGACCCACAAATCAGAGATCATTTCCATGTTGCAATAGGATATCCAATCCTAGCTTGACTAAGGGTGCAATCCTGATTGCCAATAGTTTTTGGCACGCTTGATGGGACCCTTGAGTCTTGTCTTTAGAGTCATTTTTCTAAAGTTGTAAGTTGTTGTTCAGTATATCCAACAACATTTTCCTACCTATAGAGGTTTCAAAAATATACCTGGTGACTCCTAATCTCTAGTTACATTATAGATTTGGTGCAAATAGCTTATGAGAAGGATCCAAACTAGATCTAGCACAACACCTTTTGAGTATTTATAGCTCTCCCCACCAAGAAGGAGAGGAAAAACACCAAGAAGAAACTTTGATTTAGAAATAAGAGCAAACTCCACACCTCCTGAGCTCAGTCTTGTTGTCTCTATGAAGAGGAATCCAACTCTAATATCTCAAGAAACACCTATGGTGAGACAATTTTCCTTCACACCATTCAATGGGGGAAGCTCATTGTTGTTGGCTCGACATGATGACATCCCAATAGCAACACTCAAAGGACTGCCTTACTTCACTAGAAAAGACCAAACTACCCTGGTGGAGCACATTTGATATGTGGTGACATTATGTTTAGTGCACAACATAACAAAAGAGAACATGGCTATAAGGTTGCTAGTTGCTTTGTTGAAGGTTAAATCGCTTTACTAGTTTATAGGACTCCTAGCCAATTCCATTGCAACATGTGACCAACTTGGAAATGGTCTCCACTATCAGTCCATGGACAAATCAAACCACCTCTCATTACTTGAGTAGATGAGCACTATCAAGCAGGTTCTCCATGAGCATATTGTTGACTTTAATTATAGGATTCAAAGAAGCTAGGATAGGATACCTCTAATAGTCAATCCCTCACCTGAACATGCCTTTTTATTCTTCCTAAAAGCCTTGAATAGTGAGATATCAGTTATGATATAGTCTACGGGGGGTTTTACTTTTCCAAAAGCCTATGACATTGCAATAAGGGCTAAGAATTGTCTTATTCAAGCTAGGAAGATAGCATCTAGACCACCCACTCCTATTTTTCCTAAAATTCAGCCACCCATCCCTATGAATTTTCCTCCCATTATTGTCGTCCCACCAGTCCCAACAATAGGTTACAAAGCTATTATTCAAGAAAATGCCATTATAGACCAAACCAAAGAAATCCAAGGGATTAAAAACATGTTGCAAAACTTTGGTAAAACCTTTAACAATGAATTTGTGAGCCTCAAGAGGTAGGTCAGCTAAGAAAATAGGCCTTACTAAGCTCCTTTTCAGCAAAACCAACAAAATAGACCACTATTTCAAAATGATTTTTAGAAGAAATTTTTTAATCCCAAGCCCTTTCGGCCTTATGATCCCAATGTTTTTGGCCCCTCAAGGGAGCTCGTACCACATAACAATTTGGCTCTAGAGCACAATTGGTGTTACCCATGAAGTCAACCACACAACCAGGCTGCTCGTATGGGTAGAATGGAGAGTCAAGCTCTCATGGTGCAAAATAAGTATGCTAGCCTAGAAAGTTTTCTAGGTGAGAATGTGGAACAACCAAACAACTTTAAGATTTCTTTAGTGAATTGGAAAACTATTGAATATTGTAGAGTTAACCATTTCCAAGATCAGAACTAGCAAGGTTCATTCATTGCAAAAAACACAAAGGTCAAAATGAAGAGTATTTGAAGTAGAACAACAAGTTGTAAGTTCACAACAAGTTGTAATTTTTATAGCAACAAGTTGTGGGAGACAAAATTCATGCTATTCCATCTCAAATTGTCCCTACAACATAACCGAAGATGCATATTATCTAGATAGGACAATAGAAAGTAAATAATAATTTTGTTAATTCTTGAAGACAACAAAAGGTAAGTCCAATCTCTTTCAATGTGGTTGAGCATTTAAAGAAAGCTACAGCCAGCATGTCCATCATGGATGTGTTACATATCCCAAGCCAGAAATATTTATTGCAAAATGCATTAGCTAAAATTTCATCTTCAGATGTTATGAATGTAGAAAAGAGAAGAATGGTGCTTGCTAATAGCAAAGAGATTAAAGGTGGGTAGCAAAACCAAGAGGTAAAACCCCCACTATTCTATCTAATTCTAATTATAGGGGGATAAAATTGTCCATAATTGCATGATAGACTCAAGAGACAACAACTTGGTCATGCCTAAAATCTTAGCTGATAAGTTAGGCTTAGTTTGTGAACCCATGTCAAAAGTCCTGATTTATGCAATTAGATGGATTTGTTGTTCAAACAATAGGAATCATTAAAAATTTGGCCCTCACATTACATGCTTGCCCCAAACTTTCCAGTTTACCAAGATGTTCATGTGATTGATTTGTCTCCCCATTTCACACTCAGCCTCTCGAGATACTTTACTGCCAAGCTAAGAGGTTTTCTATTAGCTTATTGGTATCACCGTTTCTTTAGAACCAAATATGGCACGAAAGTGAAAATTATGTCTGAACCATTAGAAAAATACCACATTGAACCTTACATTCCTAGCCCAGTAAATGCTAACCTGTACTCCACAAATGGGCTGGAGAATCAACCCATGATTGCAGACCCCAATGCACCCAACAAAGAAGATGATGTGGATGAGTGGGCTATCCAAGATCATGACCTTAATCCTTTTATTCACACCAAGGAAGAGAGGTTAGGCATTTACATAATTCAAGAGTTTGATACAACAGTCCCCAATCTGGTTAAAGGCCAAGGTCAAATTTTGGTTGGTGACACAAAGTCTCTAAAAGATGAGGAGGTGGTTAAAGAATGGAAGGAGCTGGTCTTTGAAGGTCAAGTTTTAGATCAAGATGAATACTTTGGAGAAGATGAAACATCCATTCAAGAATGGATGAAAATACTTTTCAAAAATGAAACTTCAGATCAAGAAGAAAACCCTAAAGAATATGGAGAGGCTAATCAAGAATGGATCAATATTTAGTTCGATGACCAAACCTTGCATCAAGAGGAGGTATTTAAAGAAGATTTTCTCATTGAAGTAAGTAGGGCTATTGAAAACTACTCCAAGAGGGAAGATCGTGTAACTAAAGAAAATATGTTTCTGGGATATTTTGAGTTCCCTACTAAAACTTGTTAAGGGGTAGCCATTGTTGAGCCACAACTTCCAATCGAATGGTTAGAAGGATTTCCAAATTTTGATGTTGAAGTTGAAATTAATATGACCATGATTGGGTCAATCTCTACTAGTGAACAAAATTTGTATGAGAAGTATTTTGACAAAATATTATCCCAAAAAGCTAATTTGCAAGTGAATGAGGAGCTAAATGATAACATGGTAAGAGAATTTTGTCAAGAAAAGTTCAAAGAATTTTTTGTTGGAAACTTTGTGCTCAAGTGGGATGATAATGAGAATAAACCAGGGAGACACTCCAAATTTGATGCAATTTGGGAGTGCTCGTATGTAATAACAAAATGCATAGAGCATAATTCATTTTAGCTCTCAAGGTTAATTAGAGAAGTGCTTCCTATCCTATTCAATGGGATTCATTTGAAACATTGTTTCTGAGATTCTAAGTTCTACCCCAATACTATAGTAGAGTAGTTGATGCTAATAAGTGCTTGGATCAATTTCTTTTCAATATGTTTCCTTTCCATAAGTGCTTATGCACATTACTTTCTGGCTTCCAGGGCCTAATAGGGCCCAATTGATATACATAAGGAAACTTGCCTAATTCTTAACAAGAAAGCATCTAGCAGAGGTTGCCAAAAGTGTTATCAATTTTTCACTAGAGCTCAAATTTATAGAGCTGATTATTTTAGTTTTGTTTTAAGGTGCACTAGAGCTCAAATTGATAGAGCTGATTATTTTAGTTTTGTTTTAAGGTGAAAATTTTTAGTTATTTTTGTAGTTGTTTAAATTATTTGCATATTTTTAGTTTTGAATTTGAAAGAAAATTCAATGTGTTTTATTTTTCCATTCATCATTTACAGAATTTAATAGAAAGTACATCATTTTGTATTCATTTGTTCATTACATGATGTTTCATACATTTTTTGTAAAGAGAAGTATACAACTGAATGAGAATCACAAAATGTTGTTTTGTATTCATTGGGATAAATAATGGAAAATCAAGTATCCCACACAAGCTATGGGAATAGCTGAGATAATGAATCATGAGTAGTACACTACACTACTAAAGATAAAAGGAGAAGAGCATGTAAGAGAGAACATAATCGTCATTTGCTGGTTGTTCCTTCAAGTTTCCTTTAGAGTTGTACATCCTTACTTGCTTCCATTCTCTAAGTGAACCTGCAAGTGATTATAAAGCATTGTTTGAGCTCAAACTATGAACCATCCTACATGATCAATCAATAGCAATGTAGAACTCTTCTTATGATGCATTGAGCCAACTAAGAAAAAGAAAGAAGTGTGTAAGAGAATACTAAGGAGAAAAAAAATTGAAACATTGTGATTATTCTTTTGATCTAACATTATTTGTTTCCTATGTAGGTATAGGAAAAGCCATATTGCTAGTTTGTCTTGAATATTTTATAGCTTGTGGTGTAAAACAGGCTCCCACAAGGGTTGAGCTCAGCCTGTTGCCCCTCAAAATTTCATGTAGGGGTTGGAAAAAGAAATAATTCAATATTGCTCAAAAGAGATATGCATCTGAAGGAGTACATAAAAATGTCATAAGAGCTCAAGACAGTGATCATCTAGGACAATCAAGTCTGAAGGTGCAATGAGTTGAAGATCATAGATGACCAGTTGCTCAAGTGAGTCATCATTAAGTGCATCATCATGGAATGAGATAGTGAACATGCATACATAATGCATTGTTTGCAAGTCATCAACAACAACTAGAGCAATTTGAGAAGCTTTAGAACACCTTCATCTTGGTGTTGTATTTATAAATATTATATGCATAAATCAAAATTTCATGTTAGTATTTGTTGTCTACGATATAAAAATACATGAAGAGTACAAAGGAAGGGTTATCTCCATCAAGAAATAGAGTGACAAGTGGCTGCAAGTAAAGCATGAAAGTCAATAAGTGAAGGAAAAGAAGCACTGGTGAACTAAAATGCAATACCATAAGTGTTTAAGCTTATTGAAAAGTGAAACATCATTGATAGCAATAGAATACAAGAAAACTAAAGGCTAGCTTCAAAACAATTAATGCTATAAAGCTATCTATTTGCATTTCTACATGAAACAGTGGTAAAAGTGAAGGCTTGAAGTGAAATTCTAAAGTATTCAAGTCTATAAGACAAGTGACAATAGGCAGCAAAGTAATCTAGAGGTGCACCATGATGGATGAGTGTAGCTTTACAAGGAAAGTAAGTGAAATAGAATCATTCATTTACAATGTATTTGAAGAATTAAAAGGAGCTTCTATGTGTTTCCATTTGACAAGAGTATGTGCAAATGACATTGTCAAAATAATGCTAAACAGTAAATTGAAATCCCATGGAATAGAAATCATGTTTTGATAAGTAAATGGAAAGCATCAATTAAGTGGAGCTTCATTGCATCTATGCACTTCAAGAAAAAATTGAAAGAAAAATATTGATAACAGTATGTGCATCATGTGGAGAGACATAAACAGTGCAAAGAAAAGGATGGTTTGTTGGACATTAAAAAATGATTTCTAAGTTAAGTGATTGAGAGAACAAGAAAGTGAAAATATAGTAAAATGTATTTGAACTACAAATGAAAATTATTGCTGCCTTTCAGTGACACTACTGTGATAGCCATAATCAATGAGAAGGGAGAATAAAATCATTTTACTTTTCCTAGAATGTAAGCTCATGCTACAATGAACTAGGGTTTGAAAACGAAACAAATGCAATGGTACCAATTTGATATTTTAGGAGAGAATCCACATTGGTCCACATTAAAATGTTTTAAAATGTAGAAGTAAAGTTATTTCAATTTCATGAATGAGTGCATGCAAGCCCAGCTGAATTCTCATGGCTGCAACCTGAGAGTATTTTTCTCTCACAAATGGTGATACCCATTTAGGGTATTGTGTCTTAAACATAAATATAGAGAAAATGAGGTGTTTTTAGGTTGTTACCAATGGACCACACCAACATGAATGAAAATAATGAAGCAAATGGCTGCAGCCATGGAGGGACTATAAACTCGAGTCAGGAAAGGAGAACAAATGCACATTTTCCCTCTAATATTTACTTCTTTGATGATATCATTCATTTCTACATCATGGGTCAAGCCCAAAAAAATGTTTTTTATAGAAACAAGGGAACAATATATGGTGAAGTCATGACTTGTGTTGGTTATTTTTTTAGAACCAAACCTAATCTCAGTCCTAACCTATGGGATTTCATGACCCAATTATTTGCTAAGGTGAGGATTGGCCAACACTTAAATAGAGTAATTGCTACTCTACTTCTTCTCTTCAAGCTCTGTGAGACCCAGGGAGGGTAATCCATTATATACTCATAATGTTTCACATTTTCTTAAGAGTATTTCTTTACACATATGCAAAATCTCTTGAAAATCACTTTATCACAAGCTTGGCTAACCTTAGATAAAAGCACTATTTATTTTCAAGAAGTGCTCCTTCAAACTCAGGTTTGGGACATTACAGTTCATAGTATGTTAAATAATTCTTCATCGTAAATCCTAGGATGAATTTGATACTAGCTCAACTAATCATAAGATAAACTGACTAGATAAGTGTTGCCTCATCTAACCCAGAAAAGAAATATAACTATTAATAAACTAGTAATATAATCTCAATTTAAATATAGAAATTAGTGAGCTATTAGAATGTTATTTTGTAAAATCTACCTCACTATCTCCTTAGAATACCACATCCTTAATAAATCCTATGTGCTTTTCTTCACAAACCTATGAGTTTATTTCGACAGTTTAATCAATTCATTGAATTGAAGCACAAAACAAATTTACACATTTTATGCAAATGACAGAAGATAAATGAAGCTTTCATTAACAATATGTGTAGACACCTAAAAATGGTCTGGAGAATCTAATTAATTAAATACGACTTATTTGATTAATTAATCTTAAATTCATCTACTTAGTAAATAAATAGAAATATTTATTTATATTAAGTTCATTATTAATTCTTCATTTTTATCATATTATTTTCTCTTAATTAAATAAACAAAATTAAAAACTTTGTTTTATTTAATTATTATCATTTTCATCATATTATTTCTCTCTTAATTAAATAAACAAAATTAAAAACTTTGTTTTATTTAATTATTATTATTATTACTTCTTTTATACTTCTATCTTAAAATTAAATACACAACTTAAATAATTTTTGTTATTTAATTACCTCATCACATTTCTTCTTAATTAAATAAAGATATCCTAAAATCTTTTATTTAATTATCATTTTCCTTTTATTTTAATTTAATAAACAAATCCTATAGTTTGATTTATTAAATTATTTATTCCTCTTTCTAAATTTAAATAAATCAAAAATATTTAAATTGATGCATAAATCATATTCCTTTTATCACTCACCAATAAAATTAAATTTTTAAAATCTAATTAATTCTACTGTCATTCATGGGAAGAGCTTCAGGGACAAACCTGCAGGAAGTCCTCTCAATCTTCTTCCAACTGCCTTTCCTCTCATCTTGCCTGGTGTTTTCATGGGAAGAAACAATCCTCCATGATCAGCTCCATCTTCTCATCCCATGCCATTCAATTCTCCAGATTGAATCCCAGCCTTTTATCCCGTATCCATGTGCAAATGTGCTGCCGTGAAAGCTATAAATATAGGTCGTTGGCTACAGAAAATAGATCCCAACTTGTGCAATCTTACTTTGTAGGTTTTCCAAGCATCCAACATTCATCCAGCATTCAAGCATTCAACATTCATCCAACATCCATCCAGCATTCATCCAACATTCAACATTTGCAGTCATGGCAGCCATTATAGTAGTTTTAATCTTTTAATCATATAGGAATAGAATAGTTTAATTATCATTTTCTAAGTGTCATTTCAATGGTCTAATTAGCTTCTTAAATCTGAGAGAAAAGTAGATTAGAGAGATCTTTAGAGTTATAGAGCAATAGGACAGATTTCTAAAGTTTTTTTAGTTTAAATTAGTTTAAATTTCTTAAATCTTAGATGCAATGTCTTATTTAGAAGTGTAGATGCATTTTAGTTTTTTTTCCTCATTCCTACGCTTACAATATTAATTCATAACTTGAGAGATAACATAGAGGAGAGTAGAATTCTGAAAAGCTAATATTCATCTTCATTTCTAATATTTCTTTGTAAAACATATTCAAGATTTATACATAGTATAATTTTCATCTCAGACTTTCTTCCAATATATCTATTTTAATACCTATTAACATTCTATTATGCTACTAGAGCTATGTATCTACTTGACCCTATTCTGGATTCAAAAATATGAACTCTCTTTTCAGCCATCAAAATCCCCTTTATATAATAAGGGAGCAACAAGCACCTAGCTGAATTACAATTTCAATTTCAATTTCAAGTTCATTTCAAAAACCAAATTCCAACTAACATCTTGAAGAACTCCCCAGGAAGTTTCATACGTAATCATTTTAGAGCAAGAGAGGCAAAAAACATGTGAAAAGTGTAAGTTGTCACTATCACAACATTTGTCGTTGGGAACAAAAAACATCTGGTTCATTTTACCTAAAAATTCTCCACATCAACAAAGGAAAGGAAAAGACAAACCACAGACGTGTATAAACTGATACCTTCTATGTAATTTCTATGGTGTCATCAAAACTAAAATAAAAGGTAACCCTTATTTAGAGTTGTTGGCATCCATAAATGCCCAAACACTTCTAGTTCTTGTAGCAATTGGAGGTACCATAAGCACATCATCATCAGACCTATCATAAGGCACCAAGGAAAAAAGATGTTGGCCATAATCTGAGTCTTTCTTAGCTTCAATTTATGAAGAAGTGTCTAATAGCATGATAAGAAACTTATGCTTCTCCTGATCAGTCTGTTAGCTCTTTCCCTTCTTCCTAGCCTTTGGGCTCAACTGCCTCCCCTAGAAGGTTCCTATTTCTTAGGCGGCAAGTACTTTGCACAATTGTTTTCTTTTTTATGGCCCCTGGCCCTCCTTTTTCCCTTTACAATATAAGGGGAAACCATGGTTTCTTGCTTAGTTTCCTCCTCATGAAATTTGGACATGCTCAACTGACTAGACCTCCTAGCTTGTAGGGTTTCCTTACTAGTTTTTTCCATCACTTCATAGTTTACAGAATGATAATTTAAAAAGTCTTTTGATTCAAAACCCACAAGAAGAATACCCCAATCCTAGTGATAACACTTAATTCTAGCAGCAAAAGTCCTACGTAGACTAGAGAACTAAATTTCATGCCAACCTGACTAGGGCAAGAAAATTTTACTACCAACAACCCCTCACAAAAACTACATACTCAAAATACAATGAGAATAATCACTGATCAACCTGCATTAAATAGAAATTTTGAGCATGCAAAACTCCTTGCGTGAGTGAACTGGTAGCATATCAATTTTTCTTTGAGTCTAGATCATTCATCTGAGAGCAATTAAGATTTCATCTAAGGTGGCCATGAGCATCATTTTTTGACTATTATCAACTTGCTTCTTGAAAACAACAATGCTATCTCAAATATTGACACGTTATTCCTTAATCCTGGTTTAATTATACATGTCCTAACAATTTGGCATGTATCGCCAACTCAATCCATGCTCTTCATTTATATCGGAGAAGTACATATGGTTAGTTTAGAGAGAAACTTTCCTTGCACTCCATCTCACTTCATCATTTATCCTTCCCTAATCTTGAGGTGCTTATTAGCGATAAACTTGCTCATGTAGGGACTTTCTACTCATTGGATCATCTCACTTTAAACATTTCATCAACAATCATCTAGTTCTTTCGTTGATCCATTTCTTGCTTTGTGTGAGACCCCTCAAACACTGCCACATTGCTCCTTTCATTTAAGGTTATCACGTACCATTGATTTACATCATCTACACTCAGCTCTATCAATGATAAAAATATTTTTGTGATGGCCCTTATCCCTTGATTTAATGGTCTAACTCTAGGTCATATTTGTCCCTTCATTATGCTCTCACCAATTCACATCTTATCCCTAGTATCATATTAGCAATGAGAAACACCCTGAAACATTAGATCTTAAACATGTGTACCTGCATAAAACAAATGGCACAAAAATACTACCCAAAATATTATATCAAAATTAGCAAAAAGAGAAAACCCCCTTTAGAAATCATTGATCGCTTGTTGCTGATCTAGATCTTAGGTTCAAAAATAGATCTATGATGAGAGATAAGGCCTATGTTCATCACAATGCTTCTCATATATTGTGCAAGGAATTAGCGACGAATAGTTTACATTATTTATAGGGTTCATCACACGTCGCTAATGTGAAACAACCTTTTACAACACATCCGCGATCATATGGTGTAACAACATATCACTCATCGCTATTAAAAATGTTCTTTCTAATGTGCATCCGCGATGATCAATAAGAACGAGAACCTCACTCATCGCTATTACAAAGTTGAAGAATTGAATGTCATCAACAATGAGTGATATCAAAATAAAAAACCATTTATTGCTCATCGCGATTACATAGTGTACACTTATGAATAAATCAGTGACGGGCAATATAGGTACAAGGGTCATCAGGACTTAAGTGAAAAATTTGTGCATGTGCTTACAAGTTGTTGTAAAAAGGGGACTTCTCTAGAGGGACATGAGAATGGTAAGCTCACAACTTTGGAATCATATAGAACAAAGAATGCAATGATAAAGAGATTATTCCCCTAGCCTATAAAAAGGATGATTTTAACCTTCCCAAGAGAGAAACTAGTCATAGGATAACAATCACGTGATGATGCAAATATCAAGATTTCCTCCTTTTCCCCAATCGACAATAAACACTTTACAACTAGTAGCAAAATAGAATGCCAAGCAACAAAATAAAACCCTAAACCTCACATAAAAACCCTATAGCAGATGTGATAGATTTTAGGTCAAAATTTCTAGGGCTTTCACATGATCACACAAAAATTAGAAAAAAATTTTAAAGTGCCATCAGTGGCTCTTTTTGGGGACATCTATTCCTCAGTGAATAGAGCGAGAATTCAAATCTTCTGGGAGAAGCAAACCAAGTGCCTACTCCATTGGGCAACAGAGTCAAAAGGTTATTTCTACTCCTAAATTCTTTGGTTTGACAAGTCAAACCATACTTGATGGCTCAAGGCCACCAAAAAATAAATGTAGGCCTTCTCTTACCTCTAACATACACAAAGTTCTCATCACACCTCACTGGATCCAATCTTAAAATATCACTACAATATTCTTGATCCTCAAGTGGCAATAGCTCATAAGTTTTTCTATTCACAATAGTATAAAGCTTGAAACAACTTCCCTTGATACTTTTCTCATTACCACACTGTAACAAAATTTCATCTAGCTACAAAATTTGGCACTCATATTATGATACATAGCTGGTGCTATCAAGGTCAATCTAATTAGTAGTTTACATGTCAAAGGTGAAATAGTCATAGGAATTAATCAAAAGATTATGCACACCATGCAAGCTACCTCCTAATGTATGTAAAGATATACACTCATATATAATTGGCACACCCTATTTTTGTGCCTCAACATGTTGGTGTAGAGAATCATTAAGAATCTCTAACCTATCCTTATTCTTTCTCACTTTGATATCCTTTGAACACAACATATCAACATCTTTGAAATCCAAAGCTTGTTTAAAGGTGAGCAATTCTAGTTCAAGAAAATAATTTTTTTTTCTTTGAAATCAATATCTATCTCCACATGAAAAGACTCATAACTAGGCTTATTTAAATTGGGAAACAAATACTCCATCAAATTTGAATTAGGACTTTCATATTTCAGTCCATCTAACACATGGGCTCTATGGTTGTCTATTGTTCCCATCTCTTCATTACCAATTTTTGCATTTGTATCACCCTGCTTACATTCATGTTTATCATATATTATATCATTGAAAACAAATAATTGCTTGTCATCACCCAAATTATCAACAAGATGACATGTCTTTTCATGTTTGGAAGGAATATCAGATACCCATTTTTCATATCTCCTATAACAAAAATCATTATCGATGTCAAAATCAATACGAGTATTGCACATGATTGAGGTTTACTCATATGTGCATATTTATGATATTCAATAGTTAAAAAAATTGAAATTGGTTCACTACTTAATAGACCATAATCCTGGCCAAATCTCTCAACCAATTCTTCCTCTTGTTCCTCAATAGAAAAACATGTTTTATCAAGTTGTGAATCGGAACAAATCAAGATATCGCCACTATCAAAACATAGAAACTTTACAGACTAAGTTTCATCATTAATTTGATCATTTATACCCTTTTGAAAACAAAGAGGAACACCTTCATTATCAAGAGCACTAATGGTTAACATGGTAGCACCGTTAACCTATTCCTTTTCAAAGAAATACTTGTATGTATTTAAAACTAAATACCTTTAATCATTTGTATCCACATAACTGTTAGTTACATCAACATGTTTACTTACAAATGTAGATAGTAAACTTTGCACATATTCAGTCCTCATCTTTTCCATATTGTTTAAGCATGTGTAATCCATTTGCATATTCAATATCCTAAAATCCTTCAACAATGCACTAGATCCCTCCTCAAAAGCTTTAAAATACATATGAATGCAATCTAATGTACTAGGTTTGAAAATTTTAGGGATTAATGCAAGAGCAATAGAAAATTGTGACTGAAAGGAATGCTCTACTCTTCATCTTGTTTCTTGAGTTGCTTTACCTTGTGACAAGATCAGAAGGCTCTTTTTCAAATTCTTTCCTAAAAGCATCCACCAATTTATTTCAGTGGGAAAAGGACTTCTCAGGAAAACCTAAGTACCAATCCCTAGATTTAGCTTCAAGAGATCTGACAAAAAATATCATCCACATATCTTAATCTCCAAATGAATGTTTCACCATGAAATTATAGAAACTTTAAACATGTGCATCTCCCTCACCTATATTATATCCATTAAATCTAGGAATCTTCTTATAGGTTTGAGATGGAATAGTTTTAACCTTATAATCAATCCATGACAAGTCTAATTGGTCATACAAAAAATAAAAAGAATTGACAAAAGGTGCAGGGAGTTGGCTAATAGGCCTAACATGATTATCTCTTAACTCAGCCTATATAGCAATTAAATGACTTTTGTTTAACTCTCTAACTCCCTTCTTGAATACAACTTTCCATTCTGGCCTAATCCTAGGCTTGCTTATATTATGGCTCATGCTTTTCTTGATATCAATTGTCTAAGGACTATCAAACTTATGAAGTTTCTTGAAAATATGCATCCAAGTTTCTAATGGCATGGTTATTTCTCTTTTGTAATCCATGGATGTATGCAAAATTAGTTTCAACTAATGGTGCACAATCATAACCATGATAAATTGAAGAATAACCATAAATAGATAGCAATCTTCGAAATATATTACTTTATTCTTAACCATCCATATTTTTTACTTTATGACCAAAATTTTGAGTGAAACAACAGACTCAATCCATATGGAAAGTTTTAGTATATAAATAATTATGTGCCTTTACACTTCAAGTATTTTGCAACATTGAATAGAGCCTCTTCAAGTTACAAACAACAGCCCTTCATGCATAGAAATTGTAAAATGCAGTCGCCACCTCTTCAGCAAGAGGAAAACCTTTGAAACAAGGGAATCTTTATCTAAGTTATTCTAGTAGAGTCACCACAGGGCCACATACATCACTTTGCAGATTTGAAATTTCTTTAATACTTGAACTATATCTTCATTTTTGTCTTGACTCTTTAAAATATCCTTCAACATATTTGTATCAAAGATACAAAAGTGTCCCCAATGGAGTTGCCATTTCTGTTGGTTATTTTTCTAGAACCAAACTTAATCTCAGTCCTAACCTATGGGCTTTCCACAACCCAATTATCAGCTAAGGTGAGGATTGACCAACACTTAAGTAGAGTAATTGCTACTCTACTTCTTCTCTTCAGGCTCTGTGAGACCCAGGGAGGGTAATCCCTTATATACTCATAATGTTTCACATTTGGTTAAGAGTATTTCTGTTCACAAATGCACAATATCTTGAAAATCACTCTATCACAAGCTTGGCTAACCTTAGATAAAAGCACTATTTATTTTCAAGAAGTTCTCTATCAAACTTAGGCTTGGGACATTACAGTTCATAGTATGTTAAATCATTCTTCATCTTAAATCCTAGGCTAAATTTGATACTAGCTTGACTAATCATAAGGTAAACTAACCAGATAAGTGTTGCCTCATCTAAGGTAGAAAATAAATATAATTGTTAATAAACTAGTAATACAATCTCAATTTAAATACAGAAATAAGTGGGCTATCAAAGTGTTACTTTGTAACATGTAACTCACTATGTCCTTAGAATACCACATCCTTAATAAATCCTATGTGCTTTCCTTCACAAACCTATAAATTTATTTAAGCATTTTAATCAATTCATTAAATTGAACCACAAAAAAAATTCACACATTTTGTGCGAATTACAGAAGATAAATGAAGCTTTCATTAACAATATTGACTCATAACTTGAGAGATAACACAAAGGAGAGTAGAATTCTGAAAAGCTAATATTCATCTTCATTTCTGATATTTCTTTGTAAAACATATTCAAAATTTATACACAATATAATTTTCATCTAAGACTCGCTTCCAATATATCTATTTGAATACCTATTAACATTATGTTATGCTACTAGATCTATGTATCTATTGTGACCCTATTCTAGATTCAAAAATCTGAACTCTCTTTTTAGCCATGAAAATCCCCTTTATATAATAGGGGAGCAACAGGCACCTGGCTTAATTACAATTAAAATTTTAATTTCAAGTTCATTTCAAAAACCTAATTCTAGCTAACATCTTGAAGGAATCCCCAAGTGGTTTTATACGTGATCATTTTAGAGTAGGGGAGGAAAAACACATGTGAAAAGTGTTAGCCATCACTATCACAACATTTGTCATTGGGAACAAAAATATTTGGTTCATTTTACCTAAAAATTCTCCACATCAACAATGGAAAGGAAAAGAAAAATCATGGACATGTATAAAATGATACATCCTATGTAATGTCCATGGTGTCATCAAAAATAAAATAAAAGGTGACCCATATTTAGAATCGTTGGCATCTGAAAATGCCCAACCACTTCTAGCTCTTGTAGCAATTGGAGGTACCATAAGCACGTCAACATTAGAACTATCATAAGGCACCAAGGAATGGAGATGTTGGCCATAATCCAAGTCTGTCTCAGCTTTGACGTCTGAAGAAGTTTCTGATAGCATGATAAGAAACTTTTGCTTCTCCTGATCAATTTTTTAGCTCTTTCCCTTCTTCCTGGCCTTCTTCATTGGCGACACCAGTTCCTTTCCTTTGGGCTCAACCGCCTCCCCTAGAAAGGTCCTATTTCTTAGGCGGTAAGTACTTTGCATAATTTTTTTCTTTTTATGGCCCCTGGCCCTCCTTTTTCCCTTTACAATATAAGGGGAAACCATGGTTTCCTACTTTGTTGCCTCCTCATGACATTTGGACATGCTCAACTGACTAGACCTCCTAGCTAGCAGGGTTTCCTTACCAGTTTTTTCCATCACTTCAAAGTTTACAGAATGATAATTTAAAAAGTCTTTTGATTTAAAACCCACGAGAAGAATACCCCAATTCGAGTGATAAAACTTAATTCCAACAAAAAATTCCTATGTAGACCAGAGAACTAAATTTCATGCCAACCCGACCAGGACAAGAAAATTTTACTACCAACAACCCCTCACACAAACTATAGACTCAATTGAAAATTTGAATAATGATCAATCAACCTACATTAAATAGAGATTTTGAGCATACAAAATTAATGATGTAGAACTCCTTGCACAAGAAAACTAGTAGCATATCAATTTTGCTTTGAATCTAGACTATTCATTTGAGAGAAATTAAGATTTCATCTAAGGTGGCCATGAGCATAATTTTTTGACTATTATCAACTTGCTTCTTGAAAACAACGATGCTATCTCAAATATTAACACATTATTCCTTAATCTTGGTTTAAGCATACATGTCCTGACAATTTGGCATGTATCACCAACTCAATCCATGCTCTTCATTTATATCGGTGAACTACATAAGGTTATTTTGGAGAGAAACTTTCCTTGCACTCCATCTCGCTTCATCGTTGATCCTTCCCTAATCCTAAGGTGCTTATTAGTGATGAACTTACTCATGTAGGGACTTTCTTCTTGTTGGATCATCTCGCTTTGAACATTTCATTGATAGTCATCTAGTTCTTTCACTAATCCTTTTCTTGCTTTGTGCTAGACCCCAGGACACCACCACATTGCTCCTTTCATTTATGGTTATCATCTCCCATTAATTTACTTCATCTACACTCAACTCTATCAATGATAAAAATATTTTTGTGATGGTCCTTATCCCTTGATTTAATGGCTTGACTCATGGTCGCATTTATCCCTTCATCGTGCTCTCACCAATTAACATCTTATCCCTAGGATCATACCAGCTATGGGAAACACTATGAAACATTAGATCTTAGACACGTGTACCTACATAAAATAAATGGCACAAAAATATTTCCCATAAGACTATAACAAAATTAGAAAAAAGAAAAAACCCCCTCTAGAAAGCATTGGTAGCTTGTCATTGATCTAGATCTTAGGTTCAAAAAAATTCTGCGATGAGCAATAAGGCCTTTTGTTCATCGTTGATGCTCCTCATATATTGTGCAAGCAATCAGCAATGAACAATTTACATTACTTATAGGGTTCATCACACATCACTAATGTGAAAAAACCTTTTATAGTTCACATCTGTGATCATATGGTGTAACAACATATCGTTCATTGCTTTTACAAATGTTCTTTTTATTTTCCATCCACAATGATCAATAAGAACTTGAACCTCGCTCATCGCTATTATAAATTTGAAGGATCGAATGTCATTAGTGATGAGTGATATCAAAAGAAAAGACTGTTTATTGCTCATCGTGATTACATAGTGTACACTTATGAATAAATCAGCGATGGGCGATATAGGTACAAGGGTCATCGGGACTTAAGTGAAAACTTTATGCACATGCTTACAGGTTGTTCTAAAAAGTGGACTTCCCTAGAGGGACATGAGAATGGTAAACTCACAACTTTGGAATCATATTGAACGAAGGATGCAATGACCAAGAGATTATTCCCCTAGCCTATAAAAAGAATGATTCAGACCTACCCAGGAGAGAAACTAGTCATAGGATAACAATCACGTGATGATGCAAATATGAGGATTTCCTCCTTTTCCCCAATCAACAATAAACACTTTACAACTAGCAGCAAAATAGAATGCCAAGCAACAAAATAAAACCCTAAACTTTACATAAAAACCCTACAACAAATGTGACAAAGATTTTAGGTCAAAATTTCTAGGTCTTTCACATGAGTACACAAAAATTACAAAACTTTTTGAAAGTGCCATCAGCTTGTTCAATGGCCAAGCTAAAAAGAAACATTCATTCTTCATTATTTTTATGAAAGAAGCTCAAATCAAGCTTTTTTTTAAGAGGGAAATGCTTTTAAAATGGAGAATGAAACTTACCAGGGCTGTAAGAGGGAAAACCAATCTATGTTTGTGGCAAGAGCCTTCAAAAGCTCAAACAAACTCTCCCATGGTGACTCCAAAGAGTGGCAGAGGTATCAACACAAGAAAAAGCACAAAATGCACCAAAACCAAAGTGATAGCCACGGCCTAGAGGCCTTCAAACTTAGCAAAATGAAGCCAAGGAGACTCATACAGATGAAGAAAATGTTTACCATAAAAATCCAAAAGAGTATCGACATAGAATATAGAAGGAAATGCTCAAAATGGAGACCCCAAGCTTCAAAACCCTAACTTCCATACTAGAACTCAGCAAAGTTGTTTTCTCCAAGGCATGGGCGATGCAAAACAATAGTCAAAATGTGTTTAGAATCAGTTTTTGTTCATGCCTAGGCCGAAATATGCCTTAATCTATTTTTTATTTTTTAGAGAAAAACATGTGTGCTTTGGCCCTTTCATTCTAGGGTAGGCCTTTTCATGCCTTAGAAATATTTTATACCCATGAACTTTTCCTTGGAAAAATTAAGATGATGACCTTAGGCCCTTCAATTTTTTTCCTAAGTCATAAGCATTTTAGGGTTTTCCCTTGGAGTTTTGAGTCATCATAGATGGTGAGTGCACAATTTTTTTTTATGAACTTTTATATAAAAATAAAATGTATATAAAGCCTTATATAATCTTCTGATTTTTTTAATACTAATTTTATCCAAGATTTAAAAATCAAAATATTTTGAGATAGATTGAGAAAATCAAATGTAACAAAAGGGGGGTTTCTATTTTTGTTTTCTGGAATTACAAAGTTGTAAAACACTAATTAGCAATGTTTCTATAAATTGCTTAATTAGTTGTTATTTAAATGTAGTTAATTAGTGCACTTGAGTTGACATCAAAATTTTCTTTTTCTAAGTTGAGTTCTTGTGTAGATTGGGAAAGGAGGTGACAAATTGGACTTTCTATTTTTAGTTCTTGAGCTATTTGCACCCGGTTTTGAGGATTTTTGGATGGACCCTTTGGAGATGGAAAGTTTCCATCTTTTTGAGGTAGTTTTGAGTAGATTTTTGGTACTATTCTCCAAGATTTTTCCTTTACCTCAAAAATTGAAAAGTTGCCATTCTAAGATGCAAATGGAGCCATTTTTTCTATTCTCACCATTGATGTCACTTGCAGGCCTATAAGTTGGAGAAATTTTGAATTTCTCGGGGTTCAAAATTTTGTTTCTTGCTCTCATATGCATTTTAGAGACATGTAAACTCATTTGAATCAGATTTTGATATTGTGTTCCTTCATTTAAATAAAATAGCAGGCTTCTTCTTCCCATTTTCCTGTTTAGAAATATGATATCAATTGATGTTAACTGTGATTCAAGAATTGAATCCTCTTTATGTATTGGTGTTGTGAATTTTGTTTCAGGAGTCTATTCTAATTCAGGATACATTTTTTTTTAGAGAGTGTTTCTATGTTTCAACTGGATAGCCAAGCCTAGCTTGACTAAGGGTTCAATCTTGATTGCCAACATGATATTTTTATAGTAATGCGTAGGAGTATTATTAAAATGTGCAATAATATTTTTAAGAATATGATTTTTTTCCAAAGATGAAAAGAGGAATTGAAGAGTGCTTGCACTGGGAGGTAAAATAATGGGAAGAATTAACTAATTAGGTAATTATTTTGTAACCTAAAAAAATTTATGTGCAACTATTCACAAGTAGGTGAGAAGATCTTAAACCTTGAGACAAGGTAATTACTCTACTCAAAGGGTATATTTTGAGTAAAAGTACAAGTGAAACATTTTCAACGAAGGGTCACAAGATGAATAATTATTTTTACCCAAAGAGCATTTTTTTTTGGGTGGAAGTGAAGTTTCCATCAAAGGAAGATTATTATTAAATTAATTTTCACGAAGATACAAAGATGAGGATTAAAGTTGAAGTATTTTAATTTGTTGAAGGCAATTAATTAAAATAAAATGAAGAGTTGCACTGGATAAATATGTGAAGAGTCACAACCCTAAAAAAATGTAATGTATATATTTAAAATGAAATAATATCATCAATAATTATAATTAGGAATTAAGTAGTAGGTTAGGAAATCATTAGTGGTTGGATAGGTTGATTAATTGCCTCAACAGAACATTAAGTTGTGTATTGCAAAATCTTTTGAAACTATATAATGGAGAAGAATTCATAAATTGGTGGTCCAACACTATTGTCAATTATTTGTTGCTAATATCTGATTATTTGGTTGTCTCTAGATTGGTGCTTTCATATTATTTAAATTGGAGTGCCAAAACTCAATTTATCAAAATACATTTTTTGTTATTATGTGGTTTCATTAATTGGTTTCTCTTATAGAATTAAATATCATTCTAATAGATCATAGTAATCTAGAAGTATCACTTGGATCAATAAAGAAGAGCCCTATAATTAATAAAATTATCATACTGTCTCCATTTTGATTCTATCTTGTTACTCAAATCAGAAGTATATTTGATTTTTTAGGGCACACTTGTTGCCTTTGTGTGATTCAGTTATCTAGTTCATCAAAAAATGATTAAAAATTCCTATTAATTAATCATAGTAACCTAGTAAGAATCATTTGGATCGATAAGAAGAGTATGATAATTACATTCTTACATGTTTGTAAAGGTGCAAACATTCACAAGTGCCAAGCAATTCGAATTATAGCTAGTAAGTAAGTAACATATCATTCACCTATTCACTCCATTATCCCAACAGGAGTAGGCAATGGTCATACCCATTCCATTTTAGAATTTCATAAAATCTTATCCATACATTTACATTTCAAATTTTATTAGGAGTAGTTAGTAAGCCTTCATCTATTACACTTTATGCCATTGTGAATAGATCCATAAATTCAATTAAGTCATACAACTCTTAATCTGCTTCAGCTATCAAGGTCCACCTGCCTAGGTTTAGTAGAGCCTGAAGTGCAGGGAGTCATCAAATATATAGGTCAACTCTGTTTGTTAGTTCAAAAATGTTGAATTTTTGATCATAGAGCCTAGCATCCTCTTAGGATTTGTAACCTACATTTTTGAGACCTAACAGTGCCTCCAACCTCTAATCATACCACCATTGAGTGTCTAAATGTTTTTGTTATAGATAATGAGCTTGATGGACAAACTCATCATGCTATTGGAAACAAAAATGTTCCCCCTGATAGGCTTGATTTTCCCACTCTTCCTTCTGTAGGTCAAGCTCTTGTTGTCTCTTAAGCTCATCAATTTTTCTATTGAAATCAAGTAATATTCTTGTGATTTCACTTGCACTTAAATGATCAAAATATCAAGGTTGAGTAGGATAGAAACATGGCTGATTTTGGAAATGATGAGTCTCTTGGGGTTGTCAATATGAATGTGTAGGTGTCCATGAAGACTGAGTAGGGTAAGGTGGGTGGTATGCATTTTTGAGAAGGTTGAGAACCCACAATAGCAAGGTTCTGTGAAATGAAATGGGAGGTATAACCAGCCTAATATGGCTAATTGGGAGGTGCAAAGCTAGCATTATTAAGATATGGTGGAGAGTACATGAGGTTTCCATTATAATGTGAAATTTTTATGCATGAAAAACACTTTGAAGTTTACAAAATAAGAGCAAAGGACTGCCCAACCATAGATTTTTGGTACATACCAAAAGAGTCACCCAAAAATGTATATTTCAGAGTCACCAAGTTCTTGAAGGATGCCTCCAAAGGTTGAAACGTTAAAGAACACCACTTCTTCAATGACATGAAATGAAACTAAGCTGCTTGAAGGAGCTGATTTTGAATAGAGTCACCATGGTGTTTGAAGATATGCCTCAAATGGAAAAATGCATTGAAGAAAACAATAGATTCTTTAATAGAAAGAAGTGGTCCCACTAGGCATCCCAAAAACCATTGCCACATGAAATTGCACCCTATTGAGCATGAAGCTCAACATTCCAATGACACAATGGAAACAACATCAAGGTGTGGAACCTTTACACATACGAGGTTGAATCTCCAGCAAAGGTCAGCTTCCTTTTTCAATCCCAATACAATGTGTTGATCCAACCCAACACATGAAATCCTACCACAAGGAAAAGGGGAGACAGAGAACATGAAAGGGAAAATGGAGGTGATACATTGAGATGGAAGGGTGTTTCTTCCTAACCTAGACTACACAATACATCATTGAAGAGGGGCAAGGGGACTTTCGCAACTCTTTGTTTGGTTGAATTTCATAGGCATATAAGAAGGTTAAGGTTTGATAAGGCACTAGAAGGAAAGATAATTTATCATCAAAGAAATTGAATTTTTTTAACTCAAACGTGTATACATAAAAATGAAATAAACACTTAGATATGCAAGGTAATAAACTTACTCAAAAAAAAAAAATTGAGAAGAGGAAAACTCGATCCATTCAGTTAATTTAGAGGAAAAAGCCAATCTTTACAGTGGTATAGTGTGAAATATAGTTTACAAAAGAAAAACACTAGAGGAGAGAGAGGAAGAACAACCCTTGAAATGAATACATTTCTTTCCTTTATAGATTAGGCATGATTGAGAAACACAAACCGAACCCTAACCCTAACTAGGTTTAGAAATGAAGCCTGTGATGTGAAGCTTTGAGTCATCCCTAAAAATCTCAATTAGGGCATAAATCAATTAGTAAGGTCAACAAACAATAACAAATGGGCATGGATGCCCATGAAATCTACTTGCAAAAGGTATGGTAGGAAATTAATGTTTTCCTTGAAGCTCAAGAATTAGATATGGGTGAAATTCAAATCAAGCTTCAAAAATATTGCCCAAAAATCTTGTCAAAACGTAGGAAGGTTGGGGTGTCAGGCCCAAAAAGTAACCTTTACAAGCATGAAAAGATAGTTTGATGCCTCAAAAATGCATTTGTCAAGTGTCAATGATCGAGATGTTGAAGCTTGGGCATTGGTATTACAATGTACATCAAACTTCATATGTTGATCCATCGGAGATTGGGCATTGGGCCTACCACTTACCAAATACCAAAGGAGGAAGAGAGGAGGAAACCAGGATGGAGAAAGGAAGCATCGGGCGTCAAACCTCTAACCGTCGAAGGTTAGAGGTCAAGCTTGAATGAGATACCTCTTACCAAATAAAGGTAAGAGTTAAAGGGGAAGGTTTAAGGTTGAAACCCAAAACCCCAATACTTAGTCAGATTTTGGAGCTAAGGAATCGGTGAGAAGGAAAATGGAAGGAGAAGGTCGAAGAAGAGAAAAATTTGAAGATTTTGGAGGTCAAAGGGAAGCCTTACCTCTTACCTTCAAAGGTAAGAGGTAAGGTGCAAGGGCGAAGGGAGAAGGCCAAAGAGTAAAGGAAGAAAGGTGTGAGGAGAGGGAAGGGGGAAGACCAAAGGCCAAAGGCCAAAATGAGAAAGGAAAAAATGGAAGAGGAGAGGGAATCGATAAAGGGTAAAGGGTAAGGGTGAAGGTTGAAACCCAAATACTTAGAAGAAAAAGGGAAGGAAGAAGGAGCAAGGAAGAAGGCATGCAGGGTAAGCGAGTAAGAGACAACTCGAAAACCCAAAATTCTGGGACTTAGCAAAATTTAGGAATCTTCAAGGAGAAAACATGCAAGATGGCCCATAGGGAATTTCTCAAATTGGTTATCAATGATGGGACATAAAAGGGGGGAATTTAATTTCAATATGTGCATAGGACTTGGAATCTTGAAGGGGATATCAAGGTCATGCATGCGGAAAACAATTATTTCATAGCGGTGTTCTCTTGCTTAGAAGACCGAGACAAGGCCTTTGAAGAAGGGGCATATTTATATAACTAGATGGGTTTTTTTATTAAACCCTAGCATATAGGCTTCAATCTAGCTAATAAAATTTCATTGAAGATTCTTGTGTGGGTGAGACTCCCTTGGATCCCCCAGGAGTTCTAGAAGAATGATGCCATGCATATGATTGTCATTCTCCTAGGAAAGCCAATGGGACCTTCACAACAAATGATGGACAAGAATATTATTTCATGTTCTTGAATTTGTGTGGAAATAGACTTAAATAATCCTTTACTAGATTTTATGTAGATTGAACAGGTTGGGTCTACTTCTTAGATTCAACAATTCAAGTATGAAGTTCTTCCCTTTCATTGTTGGATATGTCATGAGTATGGGGATTTGCAAAGGAAGTTCCCCAAACTTAGCTCTCCCCGAGGTCATGTGGGTGCCCTATCTTCCCTTTTTTCATCTCAGCCTCCACAAAGGATAAAGAGAAGGTTCCTGTGTCTAGGGAGAAATTGATAAGGAGGGTTTTAATCTAATGAAGCCCTATAATAAGGGCAGAGGTTAGAAGAGAAATTTGAAGGATAAGCAAGCAGATGTTTCTTTTAACCATTTTGAGGTATTGGAGGATCTGAATCAACAAGTTGGATTTCCTAATGGGATGCATGTAGGGCCATATATTGGGGGAATGATCTAATGGGATCCTGCTGGTAACCCCAAATTCTTGGGGGAGGATCATTTAGACTCTTAGATGGATATAGACTAGCCTCTATTATGACCTGGAGAGGTTGTTGTGCCAGTCAACAAGGATATCAAAGATGTCTTGGCCTTGACTCTGCATGATCCTTTACTAGAGCTTGTGGCTATGGTTTTAGGTAAGAATAACAAAGGTGAGTCTTCTATAGGTTTGTAGTAGGAAAACCTTAAAAAATGAATCTTACAGAAGGCTACAAAAGTGGGTAGAAAGAAAGATAAAGACAAAAAAGAAGTCATAGGAGAGAATTTGGTGGAGTCAAGGTCAGTTAGGACTATTGACTCCCTTTTCTCTAACATTCAAAAAATACTGTCTTGTCATGGAATCCAAGGGGATTGAATAGCTCCCCTAGAAAAAATGTTGTCCAGGATTTAATTAAGTTAAACTCTCTTGATGTTGTGTTCCTTAAGGAGACTAAATTGTTAGTGGATTGTATGACTACTATGGCCTGCAATATTTTGGGGAGGGGTACATTTCAAATTATTGTGGTACTTGGTAGATTTGGTAGGATTGCTTTCCTTTGGGACCCACACAAGATTTCTCCTATTTGGTTGATAGCTGGCAAAAATTTCGTATCCATGGTTGCATCAAGCTTTGAATTTGGTGAAATACTTTTTCTTACTAATGTGTATGCTCTTATGGAGCTTCCTAACAAGTTATAGCTTTGGATCCACATCAAGTTTGTGCATTATTTAGGTTCCTTTCTTCCTTGGATTATTGGTGGTGATTTTAATTGTATTACCAATTTGGAGAAAAAAAAGGGGAGTGGATGGGCTTGATCCTTCATCAGTGATTTTCAAAGAAAATATTGATGATCTATTGGGATTGACTAACATAATGCTTGGTAATGGTATGCTCACATGGATAAATAAAAGATGTGGTGAGGGATCTATTTTAGAGAGATGAGATAGATTTATGATGTCTTCCTTCTAGGTTGCTAGAAGTTGACTCTCAAGTTTAGAAATATTGAATTGGAAGGGATCAGACCATTGGCCCATTAAATTCTCTGCTAATGGGAGGAACATTTCTAAGAACCCATCTTTTAAATTCTAGTTTATGTGGTTATGTGAGCCTTCTCTGTAGGGTCTCATGAAGGAGAGGTGGAGAATGAGGTTTATTGCATATGGTATTGCTATGTATAATTTTGTTAAAAGGCTTCAGATTGTGAAATATCACCTTAAGAAGTGGAATAGATAAAGTTTTGGTAATATCTTTAGGTCAAAGTTGATTGTCCAGTAGTTGTTGGACTCTATCACTAGGTAGAATAGGGATCATGGGATGTCCATGAAATCTCTTAGAGAGGAAGAAGATGTTAGGAAAGATTATGCAAATGGGAGCTAAGGGAAGAACATTTTTGGAAATAGAAGACCTAGACTGATTGGTTATAGGAAGGAGATAGGAATACTACTTTTTTATTTAATTTAGTTAAATCCAAAAGGAATAGTAATTTTGTCTCCTCTTTGGTGTCCTCCCAAGGGTAGCAATTATTTTCCTTCAAGGATATTTTGCAAGAATCTATTCAGTTTTATTCCTCTTTGATCAAGGAGGATTTTCCTGCAATGGATGTGGAGGTTAACCTTATCCTAGATTGTATTCCCTCAATTATTTCCCCCTATGTAAATGAGATAATTCTTAAGCATATCCTTTTAGAGGTGGTGGAAGAGATTGTTTTAAAAAAGAAAAAAAAAAGGAAAGGCCTCTGGTCTAGATGGTTTTTTGATTATTTTTTTAGGAGTTTTAGGAGGTTATCAAATTTGATTTGTTAATTGTGGTGCAAGAGTCACAGTGTAGCAAGAAGATGCTAAAAGCTTTGAATTCAACCTTCCTTGTGCGTATCCCTAAGAGCCTAGTTGGTGTTAATTCTCTTGATCGGTTCAAACCAATTTCTTTATGTAATGTGGTTTATAAGATTATTGTTGAACTACTGGTGGAGATACTAAAGTTGTGGTTGGGTAAGATCGTCTCTAAAGAGAAAGGAGGTTTTATTTTAGGGAGGTGAATCAATGATGGTGAGTCCATTGCTACATAATCTATTCATTCTATGGAGAGATCAAAGGAGAAGGCTATTTTCATTAAGTTGGATATGGAAAAAGCTTATGATTAGGTTGAATGGGACTTTCTTCGTAAGATGCTCTTTCCCTTTGGATTTGGGGTTGGCTGGATTGAATGGGTGATGAGTTGTGTGGTGTCACCTTCCTATTCAGTGTTGATTAATGGGGAACCTTCTCTATTTGGAGCCTCTAGAGGTCTCAAACAAGGTGACCCATTGTATTCTTTTCTATTTATAATTATGGTTGAGGGCTTGGGGAGGATTTTGCAATCCCATGTGAGGCAACGGCTTATTTAAGGTTGGAATTGGGGAAATGATTTGGCCCCTCAATCCCAATTATAGTTTGTAAATGATACAACTTTGATGGGTGTGACCATAGTTTGTGAAGTGACCAACATTAGCATGCTTTGGACATTTATCTAGTAGCTTCAGGTCAAAAAATTAATGAAGATAAATAATCCATTTTTCTTTAATACTCCACTAAGTATTCAAACAAGAGTAGCGTGTATCTTAAGATTTCAGATTAGTTATTTCCCTTGTATTTGGGTGTCCCTCTCTCTACGAGTCCTTTTCCTAGAGGGACTTGGAAGAATTTGTTGGACAAGTTTTCGGAGTGGATTAGTCATTTGACATACAAATGGTTGTCTTCTACTAGGAGAGTCTTGCTTTTAAAATTCATGGTCCAAGCTCTTCCAATTTATAGGTGTATAGTTCAAACTACCCTAGTTGGTTTTATTAAGGAGCTAGATGCTTTATCTAAATAATTTATTTTGTGTAATCTTGCTTACTCTAAGTGGAGTTTGGTGATTTGGGAGAATATTTGTAGACCAAGGAAGTTTAGTGGTCTAGGGTTGTGGAATACAGTCCACACTGGGCAGGTTTTGGTGGAAAAATATAGTAGAGATGGTGCACTAACTAGGACCAAGCTTGGGCTAGAATCCTAGCCTCAAAGTATTTTTGGGGGATTGATTGGAAAGTGACTCCTAGGATCTCTTTGGAAGGCAGAAGTTCTATGATTTGGAATGATTTCAAGAGGGGAGCTAGTCTTGTGAAGCAAGTCTTGTTCTAGATTTGTAATAGAGGGTTAGAGGCTCATTTTTTGTTTGATTCTTGGGATGGTCATCCCTTAATCATGACTTCTTATTCGCATTTGTAGAATATTTGTAATTCCTTTATTGAGGCTAGATGGACTTAGATGGAGAAATTTAAAGTTACTAAGTCTAACCTTGGGCAAGTAGAAGTTTGTAGGTGGAATGATGTTTGGAACTAGCTTGCAGGAGGTTCAAAGGAGGACCGAGTTGAATTATCTTGGATTTTGGATTGTAGGTATTGTAGCTCCTTACAAAAGGATGATAATTTGGCTTGGGGTTTGGACCCCAAGGAATTTTTCTTGGTTGCTAGTGGGTATCATGAACTAGATAGGCATGAGTATGGTGGGGAGGAGGTTCCTTGGTGGAAGTATGTGTGGAACAAGTTTGCATGGCCTAAATGCAACTTTTTCCTTTGGATTTTTGCTCATAATAGGTGTCTCACTTGGTATAATATTTTGAAGAGGGGATTTCAGGGGCCTTCCAAGTGTGTCATGTGTGGGAGTAGTGTGGAATTTATGGTAAAATTGCTCCTTTAGTGCAGGTATTACAAGATTATTTGGAATTATTGGTGGGAGAATTGGAAACTATCTTGTGTGCATGCTTCATCCTTTTTTGAGTTTTGGAGGACTTTAGGTAGGCCTCCTACCAAGACATTTTGTCTTCAGGTAGGTTGGGGTATAGGCCCTTCTTGCATTCTATGGAAGATTTGGTTGGAGAGGAATTATAGGATCTTTACTGGAGTGATTTTGGCAATGGGCTTGTAGCATGCTTCAAGAAACTATTCAGGACAGGTGTGAGGTGGGAGTGTTGCGTGAGTTGGGTTTGACTGCTCATTGGTTGGAGGTTTAGGGAGGTTGTACTCTATTGGTAAGAACCACTATACTATGAAGGTCTAGTGTGATGGTATCTATGACATCCACCTCTTGTGGGTGTTGTGAAGATTAATACTGATGGCTCTTCCAAGGGAAATCTTGGCTTTTCTAGTGTTGGTGGTGTTGGCAAAGATAGTGAGGGATCTCCCATCTTTATGTTTTTTGGCTTTCAAGGGATTCACTTAAGTAATAACTATATGGAGGCTTTGGCTATCCTTTTGTATTTAGAAAAGAGCTATGAGGTGGGTTGTCATGAGATTATTTGTGAGTATGATTCACATATTATGGAGGCTATGTTGAATAAGTGCTCCTTTAAAGGGGCTAAATGGCTACTAGACTCGTTGATTCAAAAAATTCATTGGATTAGTTCCTCTTTGGATTCAGTTTTTTTTCCATATCCCTAGGGAATGGAATAAGGTTGTGGATTGTTTGGAAAAATGGGCTTTGGAGCATAGGAGTACTTGGTAGATTGATGATTGGGAGCAACTTCCCTTAGGCTATTCTCAAAGGTTGAAATTGCTACTACAAGAGGATATTCAAGGTTTGTAGATTGGGTTTGGGGACTTGTTTTGGGTTCTTACAAGGGCTAGTTTGGGCTTTGTGGGTTTTTCTGGTGGTCCTCACAATGAGGGAATTCTTTGATTGTAATGTCTTTCTTCTTGATTGAATAAATTTTTACCCCTCTTTTATTAGAAAAATATTTAAAATATCAACAACCTCAAGTATTTGATGCAATTTTAAATTGATGGCATGTATAAAATGATCAGCTGAGCATAGATAATGTCATTTTTTAGTGATGCACTTTTCAATCAATATGGAAAATGGATTTCAAGCATGAAAAATACTAAAATCCAAAGGGAAATGCCTAGTATATACAACCTATCAGCTAAATATAAATAATAATATTATTAACTTTAAGAAAATAATTTTATTTTTTATTTAATTTTTTATTAACTTAGTAATTTTATTATTTATTATTATTTTTATTAATAATTGGGTATGTGCAAGATCATGATGGGCCAAAAAATGGTGATATGATGGGTATGTGGTTGATGACTTTTTTTTACCCAAAATTGATGAAATGAAAAGGGTTTTTAAAGGAGATTCTCAGTTTTCCACCAATATAAATTATGATCTATTTTGTATTTAATAAATAATTATTATTCATTTTCTATTGGAATTATGACTAAAGTCCTGATTGATAAGCTGAATGAAAAAAATTGTAGCTCTCAAATGGTATCACATTTTTTGAATTTGAAACATGTGTCACATTGTATGCTTCACATATTATAGGATTTTTAAAAAAATGAATTTAATGAAGTTTTAACCAAGTTAAGGTGGTCAAACATACAATTTTTTATATTTTTTATATTTTGTAATAAGAAAAATCATAATTATTTATTTTCTTGGAAAAAAAACTATAAAAAAATATGCATCACATCTGAACATGATTCCTCTACTTATATCTAAAATATGATTAAAAAATGTTATCATTTTATTGTGGTAGGGTGGTTAGACAGACAACTACTTATTTTTTCCCTAAAATTTAAGTACTACTACATTGAAATTTCAAATTTTCACCAAATAGATTTTTCATTTTTTAAAATAAACCTTGTAGTTTAGAAACTCCATTTAATTTGCTACAGATTCTATTCTTACATATTTTTGAAATAATATAGATAACTTATTCAAATTTTTATGTCAACTTTCCTAACTCTGATTTTCCTGAATTTTTTGCCACTTAAGGGCCTACTTTTTCCATGATGATCTTGCACATACCCATTTGGATTTTTTTTATATTTAAACTTTGCATTTAGGTTATTATATTTTGATTTTTAATTTAGATTTAAGTTTGAAATTTATATTCGTTATTTATGTATTTTTACGAAACTACAAATATAATTAAAATTTACTTAATTTATAATTTTTTTTTTTTTTTAGACTGTAGGAATTAGGTAGCCCCCATATAAACTATAGTGCACTTGGTAAACTTTATTCACATGACTAGTGATGCTAGTGCAACATGCCCTCTAGTACCACAGGGATAGGCCAAACTAGACCTCGTGACCTCTTGCTTGCAACAAGATGCTTTAACCAATTGAGCTAGGCCCCCTACCCAACTTAATTTATAATTATTTGTCTTATTAAATTTTCATTATTTTAGAATAATTAGATTTCAAATTTTTTTAATTTATATAATAAAATAAATTTCAAACTTAAAATCTAGATTAAAAGTATAGAGATATAAAAAAACTAGCTTTTTATTAGTCATTTCATGCCAACAATCTCGAGTGCCCTTGGGGGGGGCCTGGATCTTCGTTTCACCTACACCTATGCCTGTGCCTGTTGATGGCATCAGAGGGAGGGAGGACTCATTTTAGCCTCTCTTATTGGAGGTGTTCCTTGTCTTTGAGAACAAGCTATGCGAAGCCCTAGAGGTACTATTGATGCTAACATTTCATTCCATCCTTGTTGTTTTACCATTGCGACCATGTCTTTCTAGAATCTTGAGCAAGCTCTAGATAAGGATAGCATCTGTCCCCAGGGAGTTATGTTCAAGGTAGCATGCCATTTGATTAACGATATGATAATTCACCTTTAAGACCTATGTAGTGTACTCATTGCACACTTAAGGAGGAAAATAGACAATGAGAGAAAGAGAGAAATGAGAGAGGAAGAGTGAAGGTGAAGGGAGATAAAAATAAAATATAGAGAGGAAAATGGAGAAAAAAAACATGGAGATATAGAGAGGGAGAAAAGAGATGTAGAGAGATAGAAAGAGATAGAGATACATAAATAGAGCTAGAGATATAAAGGAATAAAGAGGGAGAGAGAAAGATATATAGTAAGAGAGATAAAGAGAGAGAGAGAGAGAGGAAAAGAGAGAAGAAGAGGGACATAGATAGATATAAAGTCACATAGAGAGTGAGATAGAGGGATAAAGAGAAATAGGAGACAAAGATATATATAGAGGTGGAGAGATCGAGAGATAGAGAGAGAGAGAGGGAGATAATTAGTCTGATAACAAAAGAGAGTAAGGGATAGAGAAATAGGGAGAGGGAAAGAGAGATGAAAAGAGAGAAAGATAGAGGAAGAGAGAGATTGAGAGATCATGAGAAACATATAGATAGAGAGGGAGATGGAGATAAAAAGAGCTCTCTCTTTCCCTTCTTATCTCTCTCTCTATAACTCTATATATATCCCCACTCTACCTCTCTCTCTATATAAAGTTTCTTATCTCTATCTTTCTATCCCTCCATCTCTCCCTCTCTCTCTCTTTATGTCCCCATCCCCATCTCTATCTCTATCTTCCTCTCTAACTCTCTCCCCTATTTCTATCCCCTTACCTCTCCTCGCATCTCTCTATTTTTCACTTTGTCTCTCTCTCTCACCCTTTTCCCCTCTCTATATCTCCTTATATCTCTATCTCTCTATCACTCTATCTCACCATCTATATCTTTCTACATATCTCCCTCTCCCTCTTCCTCTATATCTCTTTATCTCTGCCTCTCTATCTCCCCATCTCTCTCTATCTTTCTCCCTCTACCTCTCTCTATCTTTCTATCTATTTATCTCCCAATATCTTCCTCTCAACCTCTCTATCTCTAAACTTGTCTCCCTCTTTAGATATCCATCCATCTCTTTCCCTCTACCTCTATATTTATCTCTTTGTCCCTCTAACTCTATCTCTCCATATTTGTTCTTCCATCTCTCCCTCTATCTTTGTCTCATTATCTCTCTATCTTTCTCTACCCCTATATCTCTCCCTCTCTCTACCTCTCTATATATCATTTTCTATCTCTCCCTTCTCTTCCTCTCTATATGTTTATCTCTTCCACCTCTCTCTCTCTCTCTATCTATCTCTCCCTCTCATTATCTCCATATCTCTCTCATCCATCTCTATCTATATCTTCCTCTTTATCTCTATCACATAAGTCTCTCTCCTTACCCTCTCTCTATCTCTTTCATTCTTTCTCCCTCTTTCTATCCCTCTTTCTATCCCCCTCTCCCTATTGCAAATATAACATGAGTCTATTGGTAATGGAGCCCAATTATCTTCCTGATTTAGGGGTTTTTTTTTAGTCATGTTTGTATCCATGTAAGTGGATGCATAAGCTAATTTGAACACCATCACTTCTCCATTGAGACTTGTGTTACACAAATAACATTATTTTCTAAATACAACTAATTGATCTCATATGCAGCACAAATGAATGAAAAAAATAGACCAATTTTTTTGTCTAATTGATCTTCCACACCTCTTCAACATACGCATTGCACACCAATAAGCATATTGTTATTATATTGTATGTCCCATAAATAATTGAACCATTGCACCCAAGGAGAGGCAAAATTATAAGATACCCTTGAAGATAAGGGAAAACATGGCATGTCACGCTTAGAAATGGTATGAAAATGAAATACCTACTTCTCGAACTCCATATCCTACAAGTCATGTACATCCCCATCATGACTATATGAGCACAGAATCTAAGCAATGATGGTTAAAAAAGGAATGTGGGGAACATCAACTGCCAAATCGAAAATGCACGTGTGGGGCAAGCAGCTTGGATGGAGCACAGACCACTACACTTTGATCCTCTATAACGTTGGTAGACGTGAAAGTACTAAGATTAAGTTGTACAGAAGGAGACACCTCAACTGAGGAAATAAATTATCCAAAAGGGTTTAGGGGAGAGGGCCCACTAGTCGTGCACCCTAACTTCGCGCTTCTAACTATCATACATCGAAATTTCAAATCACTCCCAATTTTTTACAGCAGCTTACTTGGCAAGTTCTCTACTTATAACTAAGGTTTCAGGGCCACATCATCAAATATGATGCCACATCAGCATGTTTTTTTGTCAAGGTGTCCAAAAAGGCCCCAAAAAATAGTGAGACCAATTCTTGTGCATTACATCATGAGTAGTTGAGTGCTGATGTGGTATCACATAATTGGTTGCTTTTTAGATCAAAAGCATACATTTTGTTTAATTATGGGTAGTCAAATCATAACTATTAGACATTATATAAATGACTATTAGGTATTATATTTACGATTGGGTGCGCGACTATTGGGCCCTCTCGCCTAGTTTGGGTTTTGGACGTCACTGTGGTGAGGTTGGATAAATTTAACGATTGAGATTTCTTTGTCTCTTCACCGATAAGTCAAATCAGTGACCATTTCAATGTTAATATCGCTGGAAACATATTATGTATTTTTTATCTTCTATGGAAAGATGCTTATCTACACATGTTGATGTTGTCCATTAAATTTAAAAACAATCTTGATATCATCCGAAAGATGGTCACACTACATTAGGTAGTGCTCCTCGATTAATGCCATTTGACTAAATCCATTGCAGCTTTCAAAATTTCCCTGTCACTATAGTCGATGGACAGCTACGAGGAAATGGAGTAATAATAAAGATGACCAACAAAAGCACGTCGTCAGTGCAAGCACATGAGGATACTGGTCTCTTTTAGGGCACTGTCTATCCAGCCCCAGGAATGCACCGGGGCATGGATGCTATGGCATGCCTCCATACATAGTACGAATACCTGCCACCCCACAGTGTCGTGCCTCTCCAGTGTGTGTTTTTCCGTGTAGAATAATTGGCAGCAAAAATTAAAAAATAGGTGACATAAGCTGCAGCGCGGACTATTGTGTTAACTGCAATCAGAATGGGAGTTGGCAGTTTGATGTTTGATTTGATTCGTAATTAATAACATATATTAATGAGTAAATATGCATTCGGTCGTATGCAATAATTTCTTCAACTACCTACAGTTGGCGCCAAAATTTCCCCCTTTTTATCTTCAATTACTTAAATTTAGTGCCTAAATTTCTCCTTTTTTGAGTAAAATCAGTCGTTTACCCACTCACATTTGTTTTATGTTGGGGTGATCACTAAGAAATTGTATTCTAGCATTTGCATAGAAGCTGTATTGGAAGATTGGAAGATTCGTGGGTCCCTGTGCGTATTTTTCATAACATATTACTTAGTTTTTAATTTCTAAAATCATTTAGTAACAGCGACAACTGTCATTTGTTAAAGCAATTTGAATAATATGTCTGTGTTAATTATTTTTGTTGTTTCACTTACAGCATTTTGCACACAAGAGTAAGCACACCACGACATAGCTCTTCTCAACACAAAAGCTTTTTGCAAGGTATGCAAGGAAGTGGCTTAAAAAATCTACAAACTTATTTTAAATACAAGAAAATAACAGACTTAGTTTACTATTAATTTATTATCAGAATTTAAAAAATAAATAAATAATTAAATTGTATTATATATTATGTAAAATTAGATATAATTTTAAAAAATTAGATAAGAGTTGAAATTAATGGAAAATGAAATAAACATTTTTATGTTAATTTTTTTTTGAAATAATTTAATAGTTGTATATTTATCTTAATTTTTTGTTCAAATTGTCAAAACCTAAAAATGAGTTTATATATTTTTTAAGCATTTTTTTTTATTGCAAATATTAATTTGGGAGCTGTTACTTTACTAAAAAAAACTAAATAGTTATTATGTTTTTATTAGTCAAATTTTACTTTTTATTATTCAACAAGCTCATGTTTAAAAATAGTCATAGAAAGCTCCAATATCACACATTAGATGGAGAATTAGAAACATACGTCCAATTACAACTAGCTTATAATTTTGAATGGAAGTATTAAAATAAAAATCATTATTAACTCTTGTAACTCTTATAGGTTAATGGATCTCATTTCATTATATTACAAAATTTCATTCCTTTTAATAAGAAATTTGAATCTTCTTAAACAATTATTTAACAAATATAGTATGCATGTTATAAATTTTTAAACAATTCTTTAACAAATGAAAGGTATTGAAAAATATCCTACACAATATAAGATCATTTTAGTTTACATATAGACATAATCATAACACCTTTGAGTACTAATTATATTAATACAAAAAATATATTTGTACTTTTTATTTTACGTAGTGAATTTTTTTTTCTCTAAATGTAAATTTAATAAAAATATTAACAATAATTTAAAATAGTAGTTTTTTATTAGATAAAAGGGGAAAACTAGGGTGCCTTCCCTTACAAAACTTGAAACAACCAATAGTTCATAAACAGTATGATCAAAATACCAAGAGTTTAAGAGCACTACTAGATTGACAATAGATAATTTAACTAACATAAGAAGCACAATAATAATAAGCCACCAACTAGCTACCTAGAGACCCAACCAATTCATGAAATAGCCTCCCCTTCTTTGGATATAATATAAAAACTTGACTTTTAGTGAATCAAACTCATCACTTGTATCAACCCTTGTAGATTTCCCCTTATTGAACTTCACCTCTCTTAATAGGTTGATTCATTTTGGTAGGGGTTTCATTTTTAGTTTTTGATCTTTGGTATCCTTTTCTTGGGGTTTATCCTCTTTTATAATTAATGTCCTTTCTCTTAACTAGTTGTTTCCCCCTTTGGTCATGATTTCCTCAATCTAGGTCTCAATAGTAATAGGGGTCTTTTTTGGTTTTTTGGTACTAGTAGTATTGCTTGAAGGTCTTGGGCTCATGTTATCCATGCTTTCTTCTTCTTGGAAATAACTATCATTTGACTTAGAATTGACACTATCCTTATCCTTAGAGTTTTCATTTTTAGATTCCTTAGGTTCATAAGGTTTTCCTCTTCTCCACTAGAAAACACTACATTAATCTCATCTAACTTGGAATTTTCTTTCATCAAAGTCTAGCCGATCTCTTACTCCTTTTTAGGTTGCACTGACCACTTCCTCCCTTTCACACCAATATCATCTTTGTTTATGGAGTTCTCAAGAGATGACAGTAGGTAATATAAAAATATTATGAGAAAATTATGTCAGAGATGCTTTAATAGAGAAAAATAGTATATGAATACACATTAAAATCCTCCTTCTAGTAAAAAGTACATCTTGTAATATGGTAACTAACCTCACTCAAAGGGCTTGGGAGGTCCTCTCTCTTATAGTTACTTTATAATTTCACAAGCCTATTATCTCCCACATGGAAGGAATTAATGTAATATTTGTCCTAATTCTCTTTAAGTGTTTAACTTTCTTTCCCTTTGTGGAGAGGCCAACGGTTGCACTAAAGAGATGTTCAACCACCTTGAAATAGATTCCTCTAATATTGAACAATTATTCATTATGTGATCAATTGAGAAAAAAATACAAAGAGGGAGGGTTCAAAACCTCCCATGGATTCAAAATATGAGTCAACACCACAGTTTTTGAAGATTTTATTATTCATTTCTTTCCAAACCTCCCAATAAATATGTGAGGGGAAAAAATCCACATCTACATAATAACATGATGACTAAAGGAGGCATACCAACTTTCAATGATTGTTTAAATAGAATAGGGCATAACATAATTCACTTTAAATTTTTTAATACGATTTCCCATAATTATTTAGAATAATTAGAATAGAAGAAGAGGTGGTCCATTATTTCTTTTTTGGAATAACACAAAATACATCTTTTGGGAAGTGATAATCCAATATTTACAAATTTATATGGGTGATAGTTTTATCATGTGCAATGGTCAACCAAAAGTAGTTAGCTTTTAGGATTAATTTCCTATGTTAGATCATATTCCATCTTTTTCCACTACTTGGATTGTTGATCTAGATGGTGTATCCAAATTTTATTAATTACCTTCCCTTGTGGTCCTTACCCCAAAAAGCATTGTCCCATGATAAAAAAAAAGGGAGTCTAACAACTTTTATTTTTGGTTACAGTATTTGTGAGACAATAATAACAAAATCACTAATAACAAACTCCTATAGGTCTATCCACCTAGTTGGACTAAGACTTATCTAACTATATAAACTTCTACTAAGCTACCAATTCTCTTGGTAAGAATTATTAAAGTTGCATAATCTAAGGTGACTAATAAAGGGGACCCATTTCTAATAAATTGTACTCCCTAAACTATATTTGATTGTCTCTCCCAACTTTGAAATTGCATTCCAATAGATAACAAGATTATAGCTTTGCTAGCATTATTCTAAAAATCTTTAGGAATGTTACCAGTAGATAAAAAAATATTAATGTCTCTTCCTTGATATGGACCCAATATTTGTTGTCCTTCATGAACCCCCAGCCAAATTTTACTATAAAAACTCTATTTATTTTTTTGTTTTTTTCTTAAACCAAGCCCCACACTATCCTTAGTTTTGCAAACTATGTCCCAATGGACAAGCACCAATATTTTCTTCTCCACATTTCTAGTGCAAAGAAACCTTTAGTAAATTTTCTCAAATTATATATAGAATGAACATTATGTTCTACTTGCCTACCTTCACCACCTTGCCTATATATGTAAGGTTATTTTATACATTCAAATCACCTATTGTATCAATCTCTTGATAATATCATCAGGCTTATTTGTGTGCATGTATTTTGTGGAAGTTTCTGGTTTTTTTCTTTATGATCTTGGAAATCATAACATGGTATGAAAGCCATGCAAGAAAAACCCTTCCGAAAATATTGCATCTAACCTAGTATAGAGTTCCATGCAATTTAATTTGCATGTAATCTTAATCTTTGTTTGGGTGTGATCTCAAACTTTATTTGGGATTAATGTGATTCACATGCACCTATATAGAAATACAAAGATTTCAAATCCACATGATTTTTTCGTAAATAATTTTAAATAATAATTTTTTATATTTTTTAAGCACATCTGCACATTTTAAACATAACATCCAAATGCACTTGTATCATATATTTTCCTACAAATCTAGTTCACATCTTAAATATTGCAATTACAAAAAATTGACTTTCAACCAAATAAATTCCAAAATAAGTAAGGAAGTAGCATGTGTACTCCCAACTGCATATAGGATATTAATAAGGAAGAAAATTCCTTATCATTCAAATACCTCTCCAAAAGGAATCAATGAATTAGATCTACCATTCCTCATAATAAATTTATGAGGGTTAATCATGCTCTTTCTATGTGGATAGTAAGATTTTTGGAGGGAGATATGGCTAAAAGATTATTAGATGCTACCAAATTTGAGATTAGTAAGCATGGGAAATATTTTATCCAATTCACAAAATTATCCTACATTAGAATCTAAGGATTCATTGGTGCTCCATATAAGATTCTTAGGCATCCCAATGATGAGATTATCTTGCTACAAGTATTTAGATAATTGGTGGACACTCATGTGCATTTATAGTCCAAGAATAGATTTGGAGTTCAATTCCCCATTGTTCTTAGTATATTATCACCTAGTAGATTATACAAGTGTCCATGGTTAACTTGTGAAATGGTACAAAGGACCAAGAAATCCTAGAGCTCCTATTAACAATAATTGCTAGAAATAGTAAGATGCAAAATGATAAGAGGAAAGAGTAGGAACTGAAGAAACAAACTGGAGAACTATAGGAGTATATGAAACAAATAGTAAGCCCATTAATACAAGAGTATGGTACATATACTTCTCTAAAACTCATAAAAAAAGTCACGACCCCTTTTCTAGATAAAATGAATGATAGGACAATTAAAAATAAATGATAAGACAAGATTCCTAACTCATCCTCAATTCGTAACTCAAATTAAAAAAAAACAAATTCCTAACTCATCCTCAATGATCATGAGATAGTTGTGAAGTGGGCATAAAATAATTTGATTCAATTGACACTCTATCTCTCTTCTCCATGTATATTAACATACACACCTATTCTTTATAAATAACTTGAATAGAGAGCCAAGTGAGAAGAATGAAAAACACATCACACATCTACTCTAACAACTATTATGTCAAACTTCAGATACATAAATTTTCTATTATATTTCTTGTAGATGTACCTCTATTAGAGATATGCAACAAGAGCACCACTAGGATGTATTGGAAACACATTGTATTGTTTTTAGTTATACTCATAGTTGGTAGTGTGCATTTAGTTCATGCAAAAATTAACATCTATAATTCAATAAACCATTTTTGGGACTCATTTGGTAATACATGGAATTTTCTTTTTGTCTTTAATGCTAGTATATTTGGTGAAATCATAGAGTTTACTTATATTGATTATATGTAAGATAACAATACCATTGAGTGAATAGAAAAATTGGCATATTTGTTCATATGATTTTTAAACAATATGGAGGACTACTAACTATATTAATTTTATTCAGAATGGGTAGAAAGTGTAAATGGAAATCACTCATTGAACTACATGTGCAAGACATTCCCAACCAAGGAAATCATTTCTCAAGTGAGGACCTTGAATGGACACCTATTGGAGATGATGACAATATGGACTTATATGCTGCAATCCCTCTTGAGAGAGTCCCTCACTTTATCAAAGGAGAAAGTTTACTTGATAGCACATAAACAACATTTGTATGTAAATATCATCAAGAGAACAACCCACCAAAACCTACTGACCACACTACCAAGACATACTCCAGGTTTGCCTAGATTAGATATAATTAATAAGTATGTCATTTTTATATTTAATTTTTTATATGAATTAATATATATGTTTTGTTGTGTGAATAAATAGATATTGGTGTGCTTTTGGCCCAGAAGATCAAAGAAATAAATCTGAAAACGTGGAAAGAATACAAAGGTTTATCCAAAAAAGGGGTTGTCAAACTCACTTTTATGTTAGGGTCATGTATGGTAGACCACAAGTTGCATTAATCATGTATAATGATTGGAGCCATTGTGATGCCAAAGGTGAATTTTTCCATGGAAAGGATGACCCTTCTGGTGATCCAAGGAGTAGTTTTGCACCGAGGCTATCAAATGAATGCAAATCATATATTGAGTCTTTATTACTAATGGGTGTGGGGATTGACACAATATGTGAACAACACTACTTAGACCATGGTTTGACTAAGTTGATGAATAAGAGGGATGCATGTTTGTTGAGGAAGGATGTGTTGAATGCATGGGAAAGAGTACGATCCATTCGATCCCAAAAGAATAAAGATGATGCAATAAGTGTTAATTTGTGGCATGCAGAGGAGAAGGATAACTTCTTCTACTATAAAAGACCAAACACTATGGAAGATGTTCCATTTATCATAGGCATCCAAACACCATGGATGCGAGAAATGATGGTCAAGCATTCACACAACTCAATTATTGCAATGGACTCAACATTTTCAACAAACAAATATGGTGTAAGTAAAGCTTGATGTTTACTATAAATTTTTGGATTTTGTTTTATCATTGATTTAGTTATTTAAAAATATTAATTTATCAATGTTTAATTCATGTGCAGTATCAATTATATTCCTTGCTTGTTTTTGATGAACAAGAGGCTGGTGTACCTATTGCATGGGCCATATCCTCAAGAAATAAAGTTGAGGATCTAAATGAATGGCTAGCTGAAGTTTATAAACGAGGGAAACAATGTCGAGAAGATTGGAATGTCAATGCATTCATGACAGATGATGCTAGTGCAGAGATTGAAGCTATCAGGTTTTTATTAGCCTTAGTTTTTATATTTAAACTTCAATCAACTCATTATAATTGATTAATATTTAGTTTATAAAAATATATATTTCGTAATTTATAGCTTAAAATAGTTTGATTATAAAATTTTATTTTGTCATAATTTACTTATCAAAATTTACAATGTAACTTGTAGATTATCATTTCAATGTCGAGTACTTTTATGTATTTGGCATGTACGCAGAGCATGGCTGAAAAATGTGTACAGGTAAGTCAATATTTAATTAAAATATGTGGAAAATTATGTGTTTGAACCCCATAGATTGATATTATCTTTTACAATCTAGGTATGCTAGCAATAAGGATGTTGGTACAAATATGTTTGCTAGATTGGGTGAGATAATGTATGCAATGAGTGACAATGTAGACATCACTACTCACCTAATAAAAAAATTCATGGAGGAATTCAAAGAAGAGAAGAAATTTATTGATTACTTCCAAAAAACTTGGTGTCATGATGAAGGTCGTATTGGTAAGTTTGTCAAATTACTCATTTTGGTTTGTACGCATTTACATTGTTAAAATTATTTTTTATGTTTACTAAGGTATTTTTATTGTTTTTTGTATAGAAATGTGGGCAAAAAACTTTCAAAACTTCTCTCATGCAAATCAAGAAACTAATGCTTCCATAGAGTCATACCACTTCCAGATCAAGAGCCATTATCTAAGTGATCGTGCTAAGAGATGTACAAGGAGAATGGATTGGCTTATCCATACACTGCTTCATAGGGTACAACCATTTTATAAAAATAAAAGATATTTGCAGTCATCTGGATTTTTAACTAACTTTAAAAAAGAAAGATATTATATTACTACATTAGAGAGGTCCAAAAAAATACCCGATACAGATTGTTATCTATATGATCTCTCTAACACATACAAGATAAGAAGTCAATCTGTTCCAGCAAAATGGTATCTTGTTAGGAAATTTGGACCAGATTTATATGTATGTGAATGCCAATGGGAAAAAAGGGGAAACACATGCAAACATGTGTTGAAGATTTTAGATCTCCTAAAGAGAAACATAAGAAATGAGCAAGATCAAGTTGTTGGTAAGAGTCATTTAACATTTAAGTATTATATTTATATTTTAAATGACATACTTTTTCTTGAAACTAACTAAAATAATCTTTTTTAATCACAAATGGTGTTGCTCCATTGGTTGATGATGATGATGATGATGTCAGAGGAAGTTTCAGTCAAGAGAACAATGCCACTGGTAATGTTGATATGATATTTATAATAAAATATTCATTGATTTTTAGTATTCTTAAAATTTAATTAATGTTTTATTTGTAACATAGATTATTGTATTCCACAAGAAGATCAAGATTTGATTGGGGTTGCCATTGGAGAAGACCAAAGAATTGGTAAATTTCAATATCACTATTTTTTCATGAAATATGAAAACTTTTTTATATTTTATGAACTTAATATTTATTATTTTTATTACAGATGGTTGTAAATCATCTAATGCTTCCAATGATAACTTCCAAAATGCTATTGATTATTTGAATTCACTACTCCAAGATTTACCAACTAGAGAAGATCAAAAACATATCTTTAGTCAATGTGTTGAGAGATTTAGAAAAGATCTTCAAGCATCTCTTACTTCTTCCAAACTTACACCAATCCCTGGCTCGGAGGATATTCCTATGAGATGAATATCACCATGGTTTAGTCCAAGAAAAATGTGCAAATGTCATTTTATTCATCAAAGAGGCAACACCATCCATCAAGACTTGAATGAAAGAGTTGAAGAGCATGAAAAATTTTAGTTCCCCTCCACAAGGTGGTAGGAAGCAAAAGAAAAAAAAGGTCTCCAACCGTTCAGGCATAAAAATACAAGAAGAAAGGGTTGTCATCAGAAAACAACATGGTGAGTACATTTATTCAAAATTATTTTAGTATTTTACATAGCAATAATTATTATTTTTACATCACATATTAAAAATGTGTCATTGTAGGTTTGGATGATCAAGACAATAATAGAAGACGTCAATTGCCCTTCTCTATTGATTTGAACCACACAACAATCGATGAAATGCAAATTATTGATGGTAATTTTCTAACTATTAAATGATTCATTCATTAAATGAGATATTTTTGAATTCCTATTTCTAACCAATTTTCTATAATTAATCAAATAAATAGCAGATACAATTCATGAAAATCAACCATCAATACTTAATGTTATACCTGGTCAAACATTTCAACAAAACACAACTGATGAAATGCAAATTATTCGTGGTAATTTTCTAACTATTAAATGCATTCATTCATTAAATGAGATATTTTTGAATTCCTATTTCTAACCAATTTTCTATAATTAATCAAATAAATGGCAGACACAATTCGTGAAAATCAACCATCAATGCTTAATGTTATACCTGGCCAACCATTTCAAAAAACTATTCCAGGTAATTTAGAATTTTAATAGTATTTTGATTAAGTATATTATATTGTTAGACTTAATGTTGTATCTATTTGATTTATTAAATACACATGTCATGCAACTTTAGATGATCAACAAAACACAACAACCGATGAAATGCAAATTATTGATGGTAATTTTTTAACTATTAATTGTATTCATTCATTAAATGAGATATTTTTGAATTCCTATTTCTAACCAATTTTCTCTAACTAATCAAATAAATAGTAGATACAATTCAGACATTTCAAAAAACTATTCTAGGTAATTTAGAATTTTAATAGTATTTTGATTAAGTACATATATTGTATTGTTAGACTTGATGTTGTATCTATATTGATTTATTAAATACACATGCCATTGCAGCTTTAGTTGATCAACAAAACACTGGGCAACATAGGTTACCATTTTCTATTGATCTTAACGAAACTCCAACAACAATAGATGCAATGCAAGCTAGAGATGGTAAATAAATTATGAATGATTTTCTAACAATTTTTTATGTTTAATTTTAAATCAATTTAATAACTAAAAGTTATGTAATTTACAGGTTTTGATGACATTGCAATGGAGGATCATGTTCAACACTATTATAGATAATCAATACAGTTTACTGTACTTTCAACTTATGTTGTATATTTACAAATTTTTCTCATTGGCCTAATTCTAAAAAATATAATGATATATGTTAATGAAAATGGTATGATCATGTGTAAAGTTATATTTGATCCCTTAGAATTAATCCATTTATCATTTCATGCATTCACCTAATTTTCTTATTTATCACACTTATTCATACACCTACTTCTATATAATTGTTAGCCACCTAGATTTAATCATTTAGGTTTGAGAAGAGTATGAATTAATTGATGTGATCTTGTGCAAAGTTAGGTTAGATGCTACATGTGTTTCTTGCAATATTTAGGTTTGAGAAGAGTTTGTGTTTCTTGTGTTTCTTGTTACACCATTTATCAATTTATAATTCAATATTATTTATTTTTTAATATGTAGGGAAAGCAATTTTTATTTGACAATGGGCAATGAAAAAAAAACATGGGTCTAGATGAAAGTATTGGGAAGTGTTCCAAGATTCATTCTCAGCCATGAATGCTTCCAATGCATATAGGATTTTTTGTGGAGTTTTATAGATCCATTTTCATGGTTTTCAATTTTATGATTAGCTTTCATATTTGGACTTGTAAATTTGTTTGTCTTTGAGGCCTAATTTTGACTTAGTGTCCCTTGTAATCAAGGAAGTTCTAGTATGATGTAAGCAATCCTCCCATAGCACTTCATATTTGAACATATCTTTCATATATATTTGGTGATAGTTTTAGCCTTGATAATATACATAGTTATGCATATTTCGGCTATGCTAGTCTTCCTAAAGCATATGTGAACCCCTACTTGACATACATTCAAAGAATCATGCATGTTAAAGTCTTACCACTTTGCACGATCATGTCATATAAATTTGTGTTTTTGGTCTTAAGAGGCATTTGACTACTATAAATTTAGTGGTTCATGTGTTGTCAATTCAAATTACATTTACAATAGGCTATGCTAGGGGTAACCATCTTAAGAGATAATCAACTAATTTGTATATTGTGGTGTATGTGCAATATAACATTTTATCTACCTAGTTAGAGGTTGATAAGGTATTTTGTTTGTGACTACTATAATGTGATTCCGCTTAGGCTATGGTTACAAGAACCTCATCTACAACTTTCTAGTATTTCTCTTTAATTGTCTTGTTCAAGACCTCTAAGGATTATCCTCTTATGTTTAGTAGAGGCTAACAAGAAGTAGAGCTTAAGCTCTCTTATTACTTGATGTCCAAGTATTTATTCTTTAATAGTGTGTCCTACCTCTATATCTAAGTTAAGATGCACTTCCCTTTCTTTGTTATTAAGTGTATTCTTTAGGAAATTGGAGCATTAGTTTTTACCACAACACATTCTTGTGTATTCTACTTGTGAAAAAGAATTATATACATTGGATCAAATGGTTGAAAAGTGGAAAAATTATCTATTGCATAAGAAAACCATACATAGTACATATAGATCACTAATTGTCTCAATATCTTCAAGCTAAAATGATGTTGCAATAGGAAAAATCACTACAAGTGGATGGATTTATTGAAATATTTTCACTTGTTTATGGAATATAGTAAAAGCTATAACCAACAAGGTAGTTGATTTATTATACAAATCACCATTACTTCAATTATTTCTACTCCATGTCTTGGGAAAATAGAAGATCATGATGAACCAAACAATATCTTTAAGTGACAATTAAGATTGTAAAAAATAGACTTAAAAGTAACTTCATATAAAAACTTGAATGAGTTATCTATACATTTTGAAAAAGGGTGCAATATAATTTCTTATAAATTAAATTTAGTTTATGGACTTCTTAGAAAAAAAATTTAAATAAATTTGGTGAAAAGATGTCATTCTTGAATGAGTTATCTATACAGTTTGAAAAAGGGTGCAATATAATTTCTTATAAATTAAATTTAGTTTATGGACTTCTTAGAAAAAAAATTTAAGTAAATTTGGTGAAAAGATGTCATTCTCTTCTCTAAGTATGGGAAAAATATATAATTTATCTTCAAGTTATAGATATAAGTGAATGCCATATGAATAGGCATTATTTAGGTGATTTTTGTAAAATTTAAAAATATTGTGAATGAATTTTTAATTTATTAAAAATAGAAATTTGACCAATTTAAATTAGTCATTTTTCTTTTATGAAATTCGATCTTTTAAAAACTTATAAATGATGAAGTTTAGAATATAAAAAATCTTTTAAGATTTGAAAATATTTAAATAATTTGAAATTTATATATATATATATATATATAAGAGTAAAAACATCTATATAAAATAAATTGAAATGTAAATATTACATATAATACTTATCCTTTAAATTTTAGTTCACATTATTTTTATGTAATAAAACTAAAAAATAAACAATATAAATTAAAAAAATTATATAAAAATAGAAAAATAAAATGAAATATTAAAATATTTATAGTTGGATGTATTGTGTTACAAACAGCCAATAATCAAATTTTCACATTCTTTATTCCGGCTAACCCTCGACAAAGGGATTTTAACATCGCCAGACTTTTCTTTTTCATGCGCCAGACTTTTCCTTAGACTTTTCGGCGTCCAAATATTAAAATTTGATGTACAGGTGTGAGAGACAAACGGATTTCCTTTTCATGCGCCAGCTGCCCTTAATATTTTTAGTTCGTTGTATTGTGTTTCAATGTCCGCGCCGCAGCCAACTCCCATTCTGATTGCGGTTAACACAATAGTCCGCGCTGCAGCTTACGTCACTTTTTTTTGTTTTTGCTGGGTTATTTTGCACGGAAAAACACGCACTGGAGAGGCACGGCACTGTGGGGGGGCAGATATTCGTACTATGTATGGAGGCATGCCATAGCATCCATGCCCCGCATTCTCGGGTTGATAGATCCATTCTGATAGATAACATCAGCCTATCCCCGTGAATGCACCGGGCATGGATGCTATGGCATGCCTCCATACATAGTACCGAATACCTGCCACCCCACAGTGTCGTGCCTCTCCAGTGCGTGTTTTTCCTTTTCATGCGCCAGCTGCCCTTAATATTTTTAGTTCGTTGTATTGTGTTTCAAAGTCCGCGCCGCAGCCAACTCGGATTTTGATTGCGGTTAACACAATGGTCCGCGCTACAACTTACGTCACCTATTTTTTTGTTTTTGCTGCAGTTATTCTGCACAGAAAAACACACACTGGAGAGGCACGGCACTGTGGGGTGGCAGGGATTAGTACTATGTATGGAGGCATGCCATAGCATCCATGCCCCAGTGCATTCCTCGAGCTGGATAGACAGTGCCCTCTTTTAGAACAAAATTCTAATCATTATTGTCACTGTACAATCTAATTTTTCAGATTTTAGTAACATACGATAATGACACATTGTATTCATTAATTAATTGAAAATTAAAAATGAATGATTTTTTATTTTGAAAGACTTCGTTCCCTGACAATAATAACCAGAATAAAATCTGAAATGTAATATACGACACTGACAATAACTTTACTAAAGGATTTTGTCGGTTATCCTTATTAATACTCCATTTTCCTCTTTGCCGTCCATCAATTGTAGCGACAGAGAAATTTCAAAAGATCTGATTTAGTCAAACGCAATTAATCGAGGAGCACTACCTAATCAATAAAATAGGCCTATCTTTTGGACGATACAAAGACTGTTTTATAATTTAATACAGAATACTTTTCCAGCAATATTAACGTTGAAATGGTCACTGATTTGACTCGTCAGTCAGGAGGCAGAGAGATGTTATATGGCAAAGCACTGAAGTTCAATAATTTATTATATGGCAGTTTCGTAGTTGAGAAAGAGAAGAACGGTGGGACCTGGGTGATGGTACGCAATTCCCGCCTTTTTCATTACGCAGCTGTTTCTGAGTTAATTTAGTACAAGTTTGTATAATTTATGGTTATTAAATTATATTTTAGTATTTAAATATATTTAATGTGTATTAGTTTGATTTACAGCGATTTTTATATTATGATATTATTATCAAGTTTCAATCGAATAGTTGTTTGAGTCAAATTTATTGACTTATGTTTCATTAGTAGTGGTTCCACAAGAACACATCTTTTATGATAATGAATGGTTCACTTAGCACTCATTGCATTTAAATGATGTTCACATAGGTGAAGATTGGGCATTCTCAGGAGATCACCCATCCCAATACTACTCCAACTCAAGCATGCTTAACCATGGAGTTTTACCAAGGTTAAACCCACTTAGCTTGCAACCCCATTTGCATTGTTGAAATTCTCATACTTTTCTTAAATTAAGATTTTATTGGACATCAAGATTATTATTCATCGTATTTCTAAGAGTTAAGTGTTTAATCATTCTCATTTATCAATCATTTTATTAGAAAGCATAAATTAAAAAAATTCACTTGCTTCCTCATTGTTTGGATCTTCCATAACATTGTCAACTCTTTCAACATTTCCTTCGTTATTAGCATCTATATACTTAAATCTTTTTTTTATTGGAATACCTTCTAAAACAAATTTCTACAAATGGGCTAAATTAAACTAGGAAAACAAGGGTTAGGAAATTGAAAACTTGAGAGGGTTAGGAAAAAGTTATGTTTCTTGTAAATTCAGAACAACTGAGCATGCTCAAGTAGGACTTCAATATGGTACTTGGGTTATTTGTGGTCAAGTTTGCTATCTTTAGGGTTGGACCTTGGACTTCCATCTTGAAGACCCTTCAAGATCCCATTATCCAATGTGGGTTAAACTTTCCTTTTTAAAGCTTGTGTTCATACCTTTATTGAGGAAAATACTTTCTCAGCTTGGAAGGGTTATCTGGTGTAAGAATAATGTAGACAATTTTTCTAGCTTAAGAGTACATCCTAGAGTCTATGTGGAGATAGATTTGAACAACCAAATTCTTGAGAATATCAAGTTAATTGGCCTTAGGTTTGAGTTCTACCAACCTTTAGCATATTTAGATAAGCCTAATGTGTGTTTTCTCTACTGACAAGGTCACTTGACAAGAGAATTTCCAATAAGGAGGAATAAGTTTTTTTAGCTCTCAACTTTTGTCCTAACCAATTCTAAACTATTGCAATCCCCTCATCAAGCTTTTTTTATATCTAAAGCTTCTACTCCTTCACAAAGATAGGTCAAACTTTCCCTTGATGTCAAATCCAATAGTAATAAAACCTCTATGGTTTATGCCCCATCATATAAGGATGCAATGTTGTTGGATGGTTGGAAAGTAATAAGGAAGAGGAAAGAACCTTCTAGGTTTGTTGATCTTCGAGGTGGTATTATGGTTGCTCAAATTCCTTCCTCATCAATTCATCTTAATTCTAGGACTTTTATCAAAGTTCCACACCTCCCCCTCCATCTACAAAACATAGATCAAGATCCCCTTATTTACATCAAAATATTTGAGATCTTCTAATCAATCTATCTCTCTTATTAACCATTTTGGTGCTCCACCAAAGGGAAAAAAACCTTCCTGAATATTCTTAATCATGAATTACAAAACTCTTTTAGGGAATGTTAGGGGGATTTCTCTCCCTCATTGCAAGTATGGGGTTAAGGAGATAATTGCTAAGTGGAAAATTGATAATGTTTTCCTTCAAGAATTCAAAATTAATGGTCTCCATATTGCTTCTTCTATATCCAATGTATGGAGAGATGCTACTTTTCTTCATACATTGCATAGAGAAGGTGGGGGCTATTATTGTTTTTTCTTCATGGATGCACAAGTTTGTCATTGTTAAAGGTGAGGATCCATCACATAGTTGTATGTGGGCCTTGAATTTTATTAATGGTCACCTTATTGGTTTATGTTTAGTATATGCTCTTATAATGCAAAAGAGAGATGTGAGCTATGGGATTGGATGAAGAAACAACTTCCTAATTTTGATTGGGTTATTGGTGGTGATTTTAATATGGTGGAATATCCTTTAAAGATAACATCAAGCTCAACCATGTTAAGTGAGTATTGAAGAGTCTAATAAATGGTTGGATTAGCATAATACTGATGAGTTTATTAATTTGATTCATAACAAACATACCATTCATGTCCATAATTGGTGCACCTAGTCTAATTACAAGTTTGGAGGTGATAGAAGGCTTAATAGGTTAGAGAGGTTTTATATCTCCCCTAACTTGTAGTTGATTCAATACTTTGCAAGTAATTATGTAAAATTAGATTACTCTACTACTATCTCAAATCATTTCCCCATTATTTGTTCTATCTCAGGTGTCAAGAAAATAGTGTGGATTCCCAATTTCCTTATAAAGTTAATATTTCACACTTAAAAAAGCCCTCTTGTATGGCCACTTTGGTTGGCATCTAGAAATCTATCCCCAATCCAAAAAAGGGGATTCTTATAAGGAATGATGGTAATATGCTATTTCTTAGTGTGCTAAATTATTACACTCATTTGGTAAAAGATTAGTTTGGCAACTAAAATGTAAAGAAAAATCTTGTCAAGGGAAGCTAGAACACAAAAAAATTACTTAATTCAAACCTAAATAATATTATATTCAAACTTCTATAACTATGATCTATAAAGACTCAACTTCATAAACTTAACATTTATAAGGGTCATGGAGCAAAAAGTAGGGTCATATTACAATGGATCATAGGGGTTCCAAGCACTTCAATTTTTTAAATTATAAACATAACAAATAGTGTATTGGAGCAATTCAAGATGAAACTAGTCATGCTCATATGAGTCGTAAAGAGGTAAAATATATTTTTCAAAAAAAAATATGAGAAACTTTTTAGAGAGGAGTCTCATTGGCAAGACATATAGTTAATATTAGATAACATTATAAAAGGATACACCCCTAATAAGGTAGGTTTCGATTATAGCTATTTTATAGGCTGTGATCTATCTATTGAAGGCCTAGAGAATGTTATATTTTCAATGGCCCCTAGTAAAAGTATTGGTTTTGATGGGCTCTTACTTGATTTTTATCAATCTATGTGGTTGCATATTAAAGAGGATTTTTACCTTTTTACATGAAGGCATTAGAGAAAGGCTCTTTGGGGCCTAATATTAATAAAGAACTAGTTAAACTCTCCCAAAAGGGAAAAATAAGGACACTATCTCTGAACAACATCCTATTACTTTGCTTAACACCTCCTACAAAAGAATTGCTAGAGCCTTAGCTACAAGGATGAAACTAATTGTAAAAGGAATAGTTAGACTTAAGTAAATTGATTTCCTTGGTAGAATATTTATTCTTGATAACCTTATGTTGGATTGGGAAACTAGTGATTCAACTCAACAATCAAGACAAAAAACTTTCTTGCTAAGATTGATTTCAATAAATCTTATGATAGAATGCATTGAACCCTATCCTCAAGATGCCGCAGTAGTTGGGTTTTGGTCCCAAAATTTGTAATAATGTTCAAATTCTATTCAAATATGTCAATTCTCAGGTTGTAATTAATAATTTCTTATCTACCTTGTTCCCTCTATAATATTCAATTAGGAAGGGTTACCCTTTAGCTCCATTCTTTCTTATATGTTCTTATTATTAATGCACTTGATTATCTATTATAAAAATGCAATCAAATGAATTTGATAAATGGAATTTCTATTCCCAACAATATGTCTATTCTTCGTTCACTTTTTTATGATAATTTTCTCTTTCTGCAAAATTTTGAAAATGAAATTAATAATGTGTTGGAGGTCTTGAACTTATACTACTCTATTTTGCGTTCTAAGATAGCACATCATAGGGTAAACCCACAAAAGTGGTTTACAATTCGAATGAGGAAGGAAAACTTGTAAAAAATGATCCCATGCCAAAAAAAATTATTCTGGGGGTTCAAATGAACTTGTTGGTTTGAAGGAACAAAAAAAGGGTTCGCTTGAACCAGGGTTCGAGCAAACCTATTTAATGCATGCACAAACAAAAAAAAATGGAAACCCCTTTTGGGAAGGGGGTTCACTCGAACCTAGGTTTGAGCGAACCCAAGGTCGATTGAACCTAGGTTCGAACGGAACTAAGGTTGATCAAACCCCTGGGGGTTCACTCGAACCCCCTTGGTTCAAGCAAACCCCACTTTTCCCTAACTTTTGACCTTGTTGACAAAAAAAATAAAAAATTTTGCACTTCGGAGCTTGGTTTGAACATGAAAATGGTGAAGAATTTATAGAACCAATTGGAATTAGGTATTCCTTGAAACAAGCTATCCAAAAAATATAATTTTAATATGCTTTGGTTTTATTATGTATTTGTTTATTTAGTTTTATTAAACATAGGTTTTTCACCAAAAAATCAAGCTCTCTGTTCTACACAGGTGGAAAAATCACAGATTATAAAAAAAAATTTAAAAATATGAGTCACTAGATATTGAAGTCCTTGATCCAACAAAAAAAATTTGAATTTCGATACATACAAAAAAAGTTACACGTTATACCGTCACACTATGCCTGAATTATAATTGGTTTGACTATGAAACTTGATTAAAAAAAAAATGTTTAATAAAAACCTATCTAACCAAGTGGAAGCACTAGATAGTAGAGTTACAAATCTAAATTTGAAAGAATTATAATTTTATCCTTCATGGAAAAAAAGTTATGCATTATATGATGAGCGTCATTTTTTAAAATTGTAGTTTTCTAGAAAAAACTAGTTTTCGAGGGAGATGGAAAAAGAAGTGCAATCTAATTCCAAAAAAATTTGAAAAAAATATATTTAGAATCTACAGACAAAATTTCATGAAACTCTAGTTTGCATAATCTTCAAATTCCTCACGGTTTAGCTGCTATAGATGCTCGAAAGTGAAGATTTAGTTAAAAATAATAATTTTAGTGTCCAGTTTGGCCAAAAATTGTAAACCACTATTGTGGGATCACCCCATAATTTTTTTTTCTTGATTCAATTTGATCTAGTGTTGCATTGGATTCCTAAAGAAATGCATCAGTTTCAAAATGAACAAATGACTTGGTATATGGGTATTCCCTTTAGGTTCGGTATCCTTCTTTATAACATGTGGAATTGGTTTATTACTATGTTAAAAAAATAAACATTGGAATTGAGGAAATAATTTTCTATCATTAGTTGGTAAGATTCAAGTTGTTAACTACCTATTCCTTGCTTATGTGTATTATTCTTCATGTTGGATTCCATCTAAGAAGGGCTATGAGTACTAAAACAAAATAATTTGCCAAATTCTATAGCCAAATTCTATGGTCTAATTGGGAGGGAAAAGCTAGTTTTAAATCTAGATATCATGGTTTCATTTTATTCAACCCAAATATAAAGGAGGATTAAGCCTTCTAGATCTCAAGACACAAGGAATCTATTTAACTACCAAATAGATAGTTAAGGTTGTTAGAGAAACCTTGGAAAAGCTTGGTCAGACACTACATTAATCTTATTTCTATCAAAGGGGAATGTTATGATGTTAGATGGGTTGATAAAATCCTTTTTGTTCTCTTCTTCCACATGAAAGATTCATTTCCTTAATAATCCATTTGGGAGGCTTGGCAATTATTTTACAAATTAATAAATTAGAAAAAAAATTCCTTGTAACATGGGTTCAATTTTTTGTATTTCTTCCATTTAATGGAACAACATAATTCAATATCATGATCAACCCCTTGTTGTTTCATTTCCTAGACAAGCTTATTATTCATTTCAAAAATGGGTTAAATAATTTAGTGACATTTGAGATTTTAATTCCTTATATTGGGCTTCTTGGCAAAGCTCTAAGAGCATGTTTTAGTTAAACAATAGGTATAAAGGGTTTTTTACTTTCATGAAATCAATGGTGCTAGTGGACCTTGCAATAAAACTTTGCACCCCTTTACAATGCAACTTTCACAAAAGCTAGTTGTGGATTTCTAAGTACCCTTTCTCTTGTTTTCCTTTATTTTTTTAATTAGTTAAGCCTCTTTTCAAGAATGTCATTAAATCCAAGAGTAAACTATAAATTGAGATATAGGCTTTAAGAAAAGATGTGGATGAAGCTGAGTGTCCAAATATGAAGGTTTAAGGGTAAGACTAATGCTCAAATTTTGGCTTGGAAAATCTTACATTCCAAGCTACCTATTGGAGGTACATTGAAATGTATGATGGTTCTATGTGCAAGTGAATTCTAACCTAGAAATGCAAAATGACAACAAAAATTCAAGCTAGAAAACACAAACAAAAAACTCAAGATTAGGCCTAGTTAAATTCAAGCAAATCACAAGAAAATGGAACTTTTTACCTTGTTCAAATTGATGGTTTGGCTGGGCCTTGTTGATGTTCAATTGTGTGGTCATTCTTGGAAAAAATGGCCTATAACCTAGTGTAAAATGAAGGTATGAGGATGGAGAATGCAATAGTGGATATGGGTATTGAAATGGATACAAGATTGTGGCTCAAAATTGTTGAACCAATGGTGGTATGCAAAAATGGCTAAGTGTTGGCTTGAATGCTTGTGTGCTTGAATGCTAGAGAGTGATGGATAGAATGGAGACATTTCCACCATTTTTAGGGGAAGTGCCTCTAAAACAATGGAGGTCTAGGATTAAGCCATGGTGGAGGAGATCAAGGGATAGGGTGAGTTGAGAACTCACAAACCCTCACAAACTGGCATGTGGTGAATGACATGGAAGGGAGGGGATGATGTGGAAATGGCATGGAGGTACTTTGATGTACCTTGGGAATGAACACAATCAACTCATAAAGGAGGTCTTTGTCCACATGTTCCTTGAGAGGACATGTGAGGAATTAAAAATTCCTCACAAATCCTCATGGGGATGGCAGAAGGAATTTAAAATTCCTTAAAATGCATTGGAGGAATAAATGTGAATTAAAAATTAACATAGGGAAGGGGATGCCTTTTTCAAATAGAGGAAGTATTTAATGTAGGTTGACTAAGGACATATGCCATAAATGGGGTAAGTGCACAAAGTTGAGTCCACGAAATGTGGAAGTTTTTGTCTTCACCAAAAAAATGAAATGTGGATCTTGTTTAGCTTCGGGATCCCAAGCCTAAATGTCAAATGGGATCCTGCTTTTTAAAAATCAAGATCCCATTTATTAAAGGGTCCCAAACCGACAGACACAGAATGGGATCCTGATTAGTATGAAATGGGACCTCGATTTTTATAAATCGGGATCCCATTTTGTAATGGTATTTATTTTTTAAAAATGCAAAAACTTCATTTTCACTGCGCACGGGATCCTGAGTTTGTGGGCGACAACAACAACAAAAACCAGCCTCCAAGTACACCTCCACCCCCATTTTTTAGCATTTTTTCATTTTTTAATGAAATTGTCAATAGAAGAATTGATTTTTGGATTTTTTTAAAGTTTATTCGACGTTTTAAGCATTTTATTTCTTGTAACAGTAGAAATGAGGAGGGTATGTGCAGGATAATGATGGGCCAAAAAGTGGTGATATGATGGGTATGTGTAGGGTATGTGGCTGATGACTTTTTTTTTACCCAAAATTAATGAAACAAAAAGGGTTTTAAAGGAGATTCTCATCTTTCCACTAATATAAATTATTCTTTACTTTGAATTTAATAAATAATTATTATGCATTTTCTATTTGAATTATTTACTAAAGTCCCTAATTGATAGGTTGATTGAAAAATATTTATAGATTCAAATGGTATCACATTTTGAATCTAAAACATGCATCACATTCTATGCTTCACATACTATAGGATTTTAAAAAAAACTAATTTATGAACTTTTGACCAAGCAAGGTGGTCGACATCTCGAAGTTTTCATATTTTTAAAAATTTGTAATAAAAATTCATAATTAATTATTTACTTAGAAAAAATTATAAAAGAAATTCATCACATTGACATGAGTCCTCTCTTTATCAAAAATATTTTAAGAAAAATATTATCATTTTTTATTGTGGCTAGGGTGTATAAACACCTACTTATTTTTCCCTGAAATTTAAGTGCTATTGCATTAAAATTCCAAATTTTCACCAAACACATTTTTTTTTAAATAAACCTAGTAGTTTATAAACTATATTCAATTTTCTATAGGGTATGTGCAGGATCATCAAAGAAAAAATAGGCCCTTAACTGGCAATGAAAATTCAAAAAAATCAAAGTTAGATAACTTGGCATAAAAATTTGAATAAGTTATCTATATTATTTCAAAAATATGTAAGAATAGAATCTATGACAAATTGAATGTAGTTTATAAACTACAAAGTTTATTTTATTTTTTTAAAGTCTATTTGGTGAAAATTTGAAATTTCAATGTAGTAGTACTTAAATTTTAGGGAAAAAATAAGTAGGTGTATGTTTGACCACCCTAACCACAATAAAATGAAAATATTTTTTTATAAAATTTTAGATATAAGTAGAGGACTCATGTCCGGATGTGACACATATATTTTTTGTAGTTTTTCCAAGTAAATAGTTAATTATGGTTTTTTATTACAAGTTTTAAAAAATATAAAAACTTGTATGTCTAACCACCTTAACTTGGTCAAAACTTCATGAAATTCATTTTTTTTTTTTTAATCTTATAGTATGAAAAGCATATATTGTGACCCATATTTTGGATTCAAAAAATATGATACCATTTGAAAGTTATAAATGTTTTTCAATTAGCCTATCAATCAGGACTTTAGTCATAATTTGAATAGAAAATGAATAATAATAATTTATTAAATTAAAAGTAAAGAATAATTTATATTGGTGGAAAGCTGAGAGTCTCCTCTACAAACCCTTTTCATTTCATTAATTTTGGCTAAAAATAAAGTCGTCAGCCACATGGACGAAGTCTAGAAAAACAAGGTAAGTTGTCAAACACCTTTTTTGTGTTGACTTCTTAGGATTGGAATGTCCAACCAAATACCAAAGCAAGCCCTAGGCTAAGTGCATGTGAAAAATAGTTGGAAAAATTTGACTCTCAAAAACTTGGTAGACCCAATCCCTAGGAAATAATTTTTTTGTCAAAAATATTGGATATCTGTTTCAAATCAGATATCTATTTCAAATTAGATATCTATTTTGAATCGGATATCCAATTTGGTTTATATATGATTTTAAAAAATGTTTTACACTTTATAATATATGATTTAGAAAATGCAATTAATATTTTATAGTTTATTTTAATATATCTAGTTTAGAATATACAATATAGTTTATAATTTAATATATAATATATTATATTATTATGTATAATATTTAAATATTATCTATATTTTAGTTAATGTATACATATATATTACTAATATATAAAATATTATATAACTAATTAATATTACTAACATATAAAATATTTAAATAATATCTCTTTCCATTTGATTTTTCGGATCTTTATTGATTTTCGATTGATTGAGCCTTTTCTGATTTTGACCGGACTAATTTGACCTGATGGATTTTGATTTTTCTTTAACTTTCTTGATTTTTTGTTCTTTTTCGATTTTTGATTCTTTTCTTTGATTTTTGACTTGAACGAATCCCGGACTTTGACCTTGATTTCGAGGATTTTGACTTGATTTGATTTTTCGATTTCGCGAAAACGGATGATCTGATTTCGATTTGATCTTTTTGATTTTGATTTTCTTTATTTAATCTTTTCGACGATGACCGACCTGAATCCTGAACTTGAATCCTGACCTGACCGGAATTTGATTTTTTGATTTTCGAGATTTGATGCGATTTTTCTTTGAGTCGGATCTTTCGATTGATGGATCTTTTCGACGGATCCTGACCCGGACCCCGGATCTCGGACTTTGACTTTTTGATTTTTCGGAAACGATTTTCTGATGATTTTGAAACGATGATGAGAAATCTCTTTCGATTTCGGATCCTTTCGATTTCGATTTTGACTTTTCCTGATTTTTGATAAAGCGATAGATCTCTGATTTTCGATTGACCTGAATCCCTGAACCTGATTTTGATTTCCGGATTTTGTTCTGGATTTCGGTTCCTCGGATGATTTCGACGGAATTGAGATGAATCCTGGATTTTGACGGATCGACATCCGAAATTGATCTGACGATGATTTGAAATTTTTCGATTGATTTCGGATTTTGATTTGATCTCGGATCCTGATTTCCTGAGATTTCTTTTTCCGATTTCTTTTTCGGATGATGATTTCCTTCTTTTGATCTTTTCCGGATGGACTCTTGAATCCTGAATCTGACCCCGGAATCTCGAATCCCGGAACTTTGATTTTGATATCTTTTCCCGATTTCGATCTCGAGTTCGATCTTCCTGGACCTCTTTCCCCGATTTCGACGATTTCTGGGATGATTCTGATCTTTCCTTTTGATTGGATTTTGATTTTGTTCTGATGATCTTTTGATTGACTCTGGACTTTGATTTTGATCTGATTTGAATTTGTCTGAGGATCCTGTTTTTTGCCTGATTTCCGGAAAGATTTTGATTTTTGAAAGCGATGATTTGATTTTGATTTTGCGCGATTTGAACTGGACTGGACCTGAATCGGACTTTGATTTTTTGAGGATGATTTTGATTTTTTTTGACTTTTTCGAAAGCGAGTTCGACGCCTGATTTCGCGATTGACGGACTTTATTTGATTTTTTTGATTTTGACGCGCGCTGATTTTTCGATTTTTCGATTGAGGACTTGAGCTGGATCGAATTTTGATGCGGATGATGATTTGAAATTTTGATGGAATCTCGGACGGGACGTGGAATTTGAATTTGAACGATTTTTGACGACTCTGATTTCTGATCTTGATTTCGTGACTTCTTCGATCTGATTTCGATGGATTGATCTTTTTGATTTTGATGATTTTGATCTTTCGACGGATCCCGATTTTGATTCTTTTCCGATTAAAAGCGGATCGACGGAACGATTGATTTGATCGATTTGATCTGATGAAAAAGCGGATTGATTGATGATTGATCTGATCTGATTGATTTTGATGCCATTGATCTCGCGGATTTTGATCTGATCTGATTGAACTGATTTCGTTTTGATTTGATTTTGATGTTTGATTTTTACCTCACCCTCCTCCTCCCCACTCCCATCCCTCTCCCACCCTCCTCTGATCTTATCCCACTCTCTCAGGTCACTCTCTCACACACTCACTCCATCTATCTCTCTCCCCTATACCCTTAACCATGAAACCCTAAACCCTTATAACCCTCTACCATAAACCCTTAACCCTTAAACCCTATACCATATACCCTAAACCCTAAACCTTTAACCCTTAAACCCTCTACCATCTACGATTAACCCTTAGGTCTATGTGTAGACAAATCGGATATCTGATTTGTAGAACTAAAATCATACTGTTACAAAACATAATAATTTTTTTTCAAATGAATCGAATATCAAATTGTAATAGATATCATATTTGTGGGCCATAGAAAAGCCCCATGTGGGCCTTTTTGTGCATTCCAATGGGCCCTACATTTTGTTTGTAGGCGACACACACACGGTTTCAAATAGGAAGAGACAAAGATCAACTTTTTGGAGCATCTTCTACTAAAATTTGTCATAAGAAATAATTTTTTAGCATCTTTTATGAGGTATAATGGGAAGCAGTAGTCGTTGGAAGCAAAAATGTAAGAGAAATCTTACAAAAGAAGAAATTGAAGCATATAGACAAAGAGATAGAGAAAGTCATAGGAAGAGAAGAGAAGGTATGTTAAATATTGGTGATCCTAACCCCTATGGTGTTTCAAGTGAAGAGGAAATTGAAGATATTCAAGGTGAAAATGTTGGAATTGAATATGTTGAACATGATATTCAAATTAGGATTGAAATTATTGAAATTGATAATGAAAATGTTCAAGGTGAAAATGTTGGATTTGAAGATGTTGAACATGATATTCAAATTGGGAATGAAAATATTGAAATTGATAATGAAAATGTTCAAGGTGAAAATGTTGGATTTGAAGATATTGAACATGATATTGAAATTGGGAATGAAATTATTCAAATTGATATTGAGAATGTTCAAGGTGAAAATGTTGGAAATGCATATTTTGAACATAATATTGAAGCAAGTGTAAATTACGTTTCACCAAATTACATGAGAAATGAAGAACCTTGTATGGAAGAAAGACATATTCCAATTTCAAGACCTCCAGGAACCCCTAAATGGTTACTTGAATTTGATGAGAACATTATAAACAATTTTGAAGGCAAGAGGTCAACACGAACTGTTCAGTTGTGGGATAGAAGACTTTTCAACTAATATTTTAGTGATAAGACATTGACCAAGCAATGCCAAATTTTTGTACAATTGCTAAAGATTCAGAAGATGAGACCTTTGCTAGCCAGATTGAAGATTCGTGTGAACAAGAAGACTAAAAAAAAATCTGTTATTGTCAAAAATATTTTTAATTCTCTCAAGTCTATTGGAAAAAGTAACAAGGAAAAGGATAGGAGAGCTGCTTGGAGAGTCATTGCAACTGACCTAGTAAGCCATCAATTGAAAAAGGCTCCCTTTATGAGATAAACTTGTATTGATTTTGACATAAATTGTAAAACTTTGGATAGAGCACTTGCAAGAAGAGAAAGAATAGATGATCCTCTTCAAAATGATACATGGGATTTTGTCGGGAGGCTTCCACATGTTGATAAGAAGCTAACTGATAATGTAAAGCAGGTAATTCAACAATTTTGGCATGATAACTCTAGAGTATCACCCAATGCAAAGGATGTTTTAAAGTTAAGAATTGGAAATCGAGACCATACACCACATCCTAAACATTTCTTGGAATCAAGCCAAACAATGTTGTTCAAAAAATTTATTGAAACACATAAAATTATGGAAATCTCACAAAGGACTTTTGAGGGTTTGAAGACATTTTATTGTGTGCCTCTTAAGATTCGTAATACTTGTTGTTGCAAATACCATGTGGAGTTTTCAATGTACCATGAGCTATTATGCTATATTCATTCTACTTTGCATACTAATGAAATGTTATAGGAGTGTGGTGCAATGCATCTTCCAAAATCATCAAGGGACTTGGTAGATCTATTTTTATGTTCTAGAGATGATGGTTGCTTTTTCTATAGAAATGATTGTTTAAATGCAAAGTGCTCACAATATGGTGGCTTGTCAAAGTTTGTTCAATGTTTTCATGAGAGTTTCAAACATGAATTTGGAAAGAATCTTGTTGAGAAAAAGAGAGATGAGATAGTCAGATATACTTTGCAAAGTGGAGGTGAAGGTTCTAGATGTGAATTGGTTACAAAAGAATGCAATGTTGCTGATTATATTTCAGATTTTAAGGACAATCTTTTCTACAAGTATGCAAAGGCATAGTCATAGGTCTCAATGGTTGGAACAACAATTTAGGATGTGTAAGGAATATTTTCTGATTGGCACTATTATATCAATGGTTGATTTTGTAGAAAAATACACATTGCAACCACAAAATGAGGTACAATCTCAGTATTACAATTCCATTCAGATTGCTATTTTTTTCCACATAATGTTTAGACATGCACCTGATAGTATAGAGGAGGATCAAAAGATAATTAGAGAGTATCATTTTTATATGAGTAATGATAGATCTCACTCATCTGAGTATGCCCAACATTGTTTCAAGATTTTTTTTGAGTTCTTGCAGGAGCATGATATAGCATTGGGATGACATCTAATTTGGTCAGATAATTGCACAGGTCAATTCAAGAATTCTCGTATGTTTTATTGGTTGAGTAGAATGCATGTAGAGAGGGGTCTACCTCATATTTGGAGTTTTTTGAAGCTAAACATGGGAAAGGGGGGCATGATGGAGCAAATGCATGCATAAAGAGAGCTCTAGTTAAGGAGCAATTGAAGATTTCAGGAGAAAAATTCAACGATACACATTCTATAGTTGATTGGTGTAGTTCAACATTGACGTGCAGGGAGGGACACTTGATTCAATAGTGTGAAAATTATTTTGGTTCGTTGAGGAGGGTATAGTGGGAGGCAGATTGGATTGTCATACAATCAAAGATTCTTTAAAGATGTATTCATTTCAAATCTCAAATGCAGGAAAAGGGAGGAAACTTCCTAAGAAATTAGAATAAGGGTTTGTTCACTACATCAGCACCACCTAATCACATAGTGCCTCTGAATTAAGGTGCTGATAATAACCCTCCTCCGCCAAAAGTTCCACCTAACTTCCATAAAAAAGGTAATTCACCTGGTATTTTCAAAAGTAATGTAAGCTATAACACATAATTTTATATTGTTTCTAAGATGTAGAAACATAAAACTTCTTTATCATACTTTGACATCCTAAAGTGGTGCCTTGCTCAATGAGAGATAGTGCTGAAAGCTTTGGAAGAGGCTGATAAATCAAAAGGGAAAACCAAGGTGGCACCTACTGCAGACATGAAGACAAATTTGTACATAAGCAAGGTAGGTACCCCACCATTTCTTTTAAGTTTAAGAATTTGTGGGAAGAATCTACATAATTGTCTACTAGATTCAGGGGCTTCTAGTAATGTTATGCCATTTTCCATTTGCAAGAAATTGGGATTGAACCCTATCCAAATGAATAAGAAGGTCATCCAACTTGATAAAATAGAGGTTAATGTAGTTGGAGAATTGAGAAATATACATCTGAAAGTAGGGTATGACCCTAGGGCTTTAACCAATATAGATGTTCAAGTAGCAAAAATTCCCGAGACTTATGGTATGCTATTGAGTAGAGATTTGATAAAAAGTATAGAAGGATATCTCTCCCTAGAATTTTTACATATGTGGCTACCATGGAGGGGAATTCCTAAGTAGATTAGGATTGAAAGTGAACCTTTCCTTAAGTATATCATCACTGAGTATGATTGTCCCAATGAGGTAGCCTATTTTGAAACCAAGATAGGGGTTTATAAAAGAGAGGAAATTTTAACCTTTTCAGTTCTCAATTCTAAAGACATGTCAATACAAAAGTTCCCTAATCCCATGATTAATGAAAAGCAACAAGCATTGATCAAGAAGCTACAACAAGAGTAGCTGGTCTTAGGGGAAAATATCGATTTGCAAAGTCTTCTACTCCCTAATTGGTGCAGGGTACACTACCAAAATCATTCGGAATTGACTTGCCAACCCTACATCAACATTTTAAATCATGTTTTCCAAACTGAGGAAACTAGCTTAAGTCACCTTGAGACCATTTTAGATCACTTCTCATTTGAAGCCAAAAATGCAATAATGTTAACCAGGGATAATATGCCTTCAAAGGAAGTTCCTCCTCAAATTGAACTTATCTCGATCACAATACCAAACCAACATAGTTACAAAGAACAACCCCAAGGTTTGTGTGATACCCCTGCACTCACAAGTACACCAAAACCCAAGGGATTAATCAAAGATACAAGTGATTGTTAGAAGGATAACCATGCATTACATGATATATCTAAGCAGGAATTGGAAATTTCACTTGAGGAACCTATTGAACACCCCTTCCCAACATTTGATGCAAAGGATCAAGTGGCCCCACCTACAGCTCATCTCATCTAAGTGGCCATAATGACCTCAAAAGGATCAGCCCCAGTTCATGATCAGCTGTGGACCCTCACGTTTGATGGGTCCAAATCCAAAACAGGTTGTGGTGTTGGGATTGAATTAACTAGCCTGAAAGGGAAAACTTTCTTTGCTTCTTACAGGTTGCAGTTTAGATGCACTAACAACATAGTAGAATATGAAGCTCTAGCTTGGGGGATGATATTCGCACATAAGAAGAAAGTTATTGCCTTTATGGTTAAAGGAGATTCAGAAGTAATTATTAAGCAAGTGTGCAACCAATACACATGTCACAATAGAAGGCTAGCAGCTTATAGAAATTGGGTATGGAACCTAATTGAAGACTTTGAAGCTTTTGGGATTAGTTTAATCCGTAGAGGAGAGAATCATATAGCTAATACATTAGTCATTGCTGAAAGTAACCTGGAACCCATGCAAGGCTCCAAGCTTAAGAGATTTTCAGTAGAATTGATATCCACCTCAGATGTTCCTAATAATTTCAAGAAATTTCAAGTTTTTGATGATGATCGACATATCCTTGCTTTTCTAGCAAGCTCAAATGTTTTTGAAGGATAGATCATCAATGAGTCCAATAGAGATCAAGGAGATTGAAACCCCAAAGACTGTGATACAGAGGGGGTCCTCAATTTAAAAAGCAATAGCATTCCCAAGGGAATGGTGGCCCAAGAGCTCGAGAAAAGGTACCAATTGAAGATAGAGGAGGTGAATATGAAACTGTTACCCTAGCTGATTATGGCCCTAAAAGAAATGTTTACATAGGGAAAGCCTGCCTTGAAGCAATTAGAAAAGATATATTGAGGACACTAAAGAAAGATGTTGTTGTGATAGCTTGGGGGTATGAAGACCTAAAGACTTTTGATGCTGCTATAATGACTCATACCATTCCTTTGAAGCTTGAATCTAAGCCATTTTGGTAGAAACAACATCCTGTCAATGCCTTGATTGAACAACTAATCTTCAAGAAAGTTCATAAATTACTTTCTGCAAGGATAATATTCCATGTACGACATTCAATAGGGGTGGCTAACTTGGTTCCAGTCTGTAAGATAAATGGAGAAATCAGGCTATGTGTAAGCTTCATGAATTTGAACAGAGCTTCAGAAAAAGACAACTACTCACTCCCTTCTCTGGACAAAGTCTTGCAAACTTTCAATGGATCTCAAATGATATCATTCTTGGATGGTTATTCTAGATACAATTAGGTGATTTTTAATTATGAAGACATAATGAAGATGACCTTCACAACTAAGTGGGGAACATTCACTTAAAAAAGGATGCCATTTGGTTTGATAAACGTTGGAGCAACTTTTTAGCGTGCCATGGACGTAGCGTTCAAAGATTTGATTGGTAAATGCATTATCATCTACATGGATGACCTGACAGTATTCTCTAAAGATAGACTAAACTATGTTGCAAACTTGGCTAAAGTTCTTGAAAGATGTATCATGTATGGTGTCTCCCTGAATCCTAAAAAGTGTGTGTTTGGGGTTTCTAAAGGGAAGCTTTTGGGACACATAATCTCAGAAAGAGGAATATCGATAGATCCAAACCGAGTTGAGTCCATTTTGAAGATAGCCATGCCAACAAGTAGGAAGGAGATGAGATCTTTCTTTGGAAAGATCAACTTTGTGAGAAAGTTTATCACAGGCTTCACAGAAATTGTAAAGCCATTGAATGAAATGATGAAAAAGGATGCCTGAACAGAATGGAGTAATGAGGAAAAGGTTGCATTTTCTCAAGTGAAACAATCCATTTCAGAAGCACCAGTCCTCACCAGCCCTGAATACTTGAGGTTGTTCTATATTTATTCTTTTGCTTTTGAACACTCGTGTGCAACTATCCTAACTCAACGCATAGAGGAAGGGGAGGAGAGGCCAATCACCTTCATGATTTCTTCATTTAAGAATGTCAAAGTCAAATACCTGCCTCTTGAAAAATAATCTTTTGCATTGGTTAGAGTCGTCAAAAAGTTTAGGCATTACATCCTTCGAAGCCAAATTATTGTTGTAGTTCTTGACGATGCTGTGAAATTTCTACTTATGTAGAGCGAGTTGGGAGAACGAAGGGGGAAATGGATGGCCGTTTTGTAGGAGTTCAATCTGGAGATGTTCCCTATGAAACTTTTCTGAGGTCTGGGCTTGTCTAAATCCATGGCAGATGCTAGTGAGAACATTATTTGTCAGCAATATACCACATAGTCCTTTTCCAACGACCCTTGGTATGCTGATATCATTTATTTCATGCTCAACAATTGATGCCCAGAGGGAATGAATACAACTTAGAGGAGAGCACTGAGAATGAAAAGATCCCATTATATGCTCAAGGGAGGATTGCTATATAGGAAGAATTTTGAGGGAGTGTAACTATGATGCCTTGATCAATAAGAGGCCAAACATGTAATTGATGAATTTCATGGGAAACATGGCACAGGTCATGGTTCTGTAGATTCGTTAGCATATCAGATCCCCAGATCTGGTTATTACTGGTCATGTGTGTTCAAAGATGCCCATCAACATGTAAGAACATGTCACATATGCCAAATTTCTGCATCAAAAGAGCACCATTCAACCATGCCATTGCAACCTGTTTATGAGGTAGGGCCATTTGCCCAATGGGCGTTAGATTTTATTGGGGTAATTAACCCAAATTATTTTGTAGGACACAAATTTATTTTGACTGCCATGGATTACTGCATAAGATGGACAAAGGCTATACCTTGTAAGCATAGCACAACAGAGATAGTAATCAAGTTCCTCACCGAATGCATCACAACAAGGTTTGGAGTACCCTTCGCATTGGTATGTGACAATGGCTCTTCCTTTTCTTTAGCCGAGTTTATTTCATGGGCTTATGATCATAAAATTGTTTTAAAGTATTCTTCAAACTACTACCCACAAGGAAATGGAGTTACAGAATCAACTAATAAGAATCTCTTAGGGGTAGTCAAAAAATGTTAGAGAACAATCCTAGAGACTGGAACACCTAGCTAAGATTTACGTTATGGGTAGATAGGACTAGGATCAAGGTTGCTTTAAAGACTTCACCATTCAAGATAGTGTATGGCCAAGAGCCTGTGTTCCCTATTCACTTGCAAATACCTATCCCTAAGTTTTATGCAGAATTTTTACTGTAGTGATGATAAGATAGAAGTAAGATTAGCAGCTAGCTTGTTAAAATTAGAAGAGCACAGAGATGTCGCCTTGCAACAATTCTTTAGACACCAGGCTATTGTCAAATTTTGGTTTGACAAGAGAGCCAAAATAAAGGTTTTCAGAATATCAAACCTCGTGCTGTTATCAGATAAAGCTAGTGAAAAGCAGGGCCACCACCATAAATTTGATAAGCTCTGGTTAGGTCCCTATCAAATTGTTGAAATCTTAGGGGAAAATCCTTTCCGACTGAGTAGTTTAATAGGACATGTTCTATTTCCTATCAATGGATAGTTTCTTAAACATTATTTTGAGTTGTAAGGTTTGGTAATTTTTTTGTTCTGTATGTAAATAATTTGTTGTTCTGTATGTAAATACTTTGTTTTTCTATTTGTAAATAGTTCCTTTGTTTTTCTATTTGTAAATAGTTCCTTTGTTTTTTCAGTTTGTAAATAGTTCATTCCTTTGTTTTTCTATTTGTAAATAGTTATGTTGTTTGTTTGTTTGATTCTTTCTTTCTGTCCTTTCATTTTCTTTGTTGTTTGATGCCTATTTTTTTTAGTTGTTTGGGGTTTATCAGTTCTTTCCATCTTCAAATGGTGGGTAGTTATCTGAAGTATACTTTGGTTATTAGGAGAGAAGTGGTTTAGATATTTTCAAGTTTTCTGATTGAAATATTTTGTCCTAAATTTGTTGTTTTATGCCCATTATCAATAAGAGTTGTGGAAAGTTCTAAAAACAAGGTGCAAAGTAAACAATCTTCATTAACTACAACTGAATCTATCACAAATTTATAGAAACATCTCATTTTGTAATGTATATTTGTCCTAGGACTATGGTGTTGTAAGATTTGAGTGAAAATTTTGATTTCCCATATGCTATTATGAGATCCATTGTAGTTTTCAACCCTGAACAAGTGTTAGACATCTGACATATTGAAAAAAAATTGAATGAAATATCTGAAACTCCAAGAGAAAAAGAAAAAAAGAAAGAAAAAAGAAAAAAAGAAAAACCTAAAAGAAAAGAAGACTCAATATGAAGGGGTAATTCTAGTATCTCTACCAAGGCTATGTACACCTAACTGGAAGTAGAGCAATGCTATGAGAAAACTAGAGGTATCTCTGTCGAGGCTATGGACGCTTGACAAGCAGCGGAGCAATGCTCAGGATGTCATTGCACAATAGCTAAAGGGAATCAACTCATGTAGTTCAAATCTTGCACATTGTTGTTCAAAAGATGAAGAAACTTTATAAAAGATGATGCACCATCAAGCACACAAACATGGATTCAGGGCTAGCCAGTGTTGATTTATATTTGAGATTCTAGCTTAGCCTTGGTTGTTAAAACTAACCCAACTAGAGTTGTGATGTTCATAAACCATGAGTTCTGGGCAGCTGAATCCTTCAGCTTCTTGAAAATGGTTAAACCATTTTCCTGCCTGAGTCGCCATTTGTTATGCCTTGCATAACCACCCCATTTTATTTTGGAACAAAATGGGTCCCCCTTTTCTTTTGCTTTCATCACCTTTGGTTGTTTGTTTGGGTCTTAGAAGTTCTTTTGTTTTCCTCCTAGGTCTGTCTTTTGTTTTGTCTGATTTTGTTTCTGCCTCAGCTGAAGTTGGGTTTCTTTTTGCTAAGAATTGGATGAAGTGATCAAAATGATGTGTTTTATATGCTTTTGGGGACTAACGGAGGCATTGTTTTGTAGGATTAAATCATACATCTGATGCCTTTCTCAAAGGAATTTTGTTAGAAAGCATACCTCAATCAAATTTGGCACAAAATCCCTCAGAGAAGAAAGTCAGTGAGACCCTTCTATTGTCTTGCCGACTAGCAGTGCGTTCTATTCATTTGAAATACACCAGTTACCCAGATATTTCAATCGCCATGAGTTTTTATGTATCTTGCCAACCAGAACACTCCTTGTCAAAAGATCTTGAGTTCAGCATAATGTCTGGCCGACCCAAGGAAGTCTTGCTGAAGGATGGTGCCTTCAGTATAACATTTTGAGCTTGAGGAGAGGTCTTACTGATTGGAGAGTCTCGCCAATGGTTTTAACTTTTCAGTGTGACTAATGGAACCCGCTATGAACTCTTGCTAACCAGGCAGAGTCTAGCCAAAATGAAATGAGCTCGGGGAAAGGACGAAGGACTCAGGGAGATGTCTCCCCGAGTGTGATGATCTCACTGAGGTGGAGTGGATTTGGCATAACGTCTTGCCGACCTGGTAATGCCTCACTAACATTTGCGCACAAGATGGACATCAAGGAGACTCCTGGCCAAATGATTTTCTCTCGTTATGATGTCTTGCCGAATTCAGATATCTTACCAATGGAGGAGCACAATGGTAGCACTCCTAAGGACTCACTATGATGTCTTCCTGATAGCGCTAGTCTCAGTGACCACTGTGGATATTGATATGACTCTAGCCACTCATTATGAAGTCTGGCCGATGGTTGTAGGTTATGTCGATAGCTATTTTGAAGTATAATTGCATCAGGGAGACACGACTAGTGTCTCACTGACATTTGATTATGTTGGAATAACCTTTGACTGCTTGGAAATCCTAAGTGGCATGTGTTCAACCAATCAGGGGGAGCTAAAGGTGAACCATTGGCAGTTTGACTTTTGACCGCTCATGTGGAGAAGATCAACAGAATGTGAGTGGTATGGATCTGCTCTGTGATGAAATGATGGATTGGTTCAGTATCCAGTGGTGTCGTCTGAGGGGATCTAGTAGGAGAAATTTGATGCTACTTCTAGAGGAGGTCAACATACAGAAAGATCTGGAGTGAGAGGAAGGCAAAAAAATGGAAGAAACCATGGGTCTCGGTGATAGCTGGGATTGCTACTAGAAAAGGTAGATCAACATTGATGATGGTGCTTCAGGATATTCAAAACGAATCTAATGAAACTCTTGAGGTTGGACACAGAGGCCAAAATTTAATGCGATAGTTGCAAAAGATCTAAAAGGCCATCCCTAGAGCGATATTCCACTGACATGGACACAAGGGATGCACATTGAATGTGGAATTAACTTTATTCCAAAAAGATCTGAGGGTTGAACCTTCTGAGACTGATATTTTGTAAACCCTAAAAAGTAGGGACTGACATTATTTTTGACATGTTTTGTATATAGCACTTGTGTGCCCTCTTTGTAACAACAACAGATCTGACACAAGGGATAGAGAGATATAGATATATATATTTTTTTGAATAGTAGGAATTTTCTAAAAGATAGAGGAGACAAAGTTGAATCCTGTTTCTTTGTAATGGGATCTTCTCTTTGTCTTCTTGGTTAAGGTTAGAAGGTAGAGAAACTTAAGAGTAAAAATAGAGTACGAGTTAGATTCAGTAGAGGCAGTGATGTATCTTTCCAGTTTTCTTAGTGTAGATGGAGGTGATTTGAAGACAGGTTTTTTTGTACACTGGTGATTGTGCCATATTTTTAAATGTTGCTTATCTATTTCACCAATAGTAGAAGCAACTAGATGTAAATCTACTTCATATTATGCTTCAAAATGGTAGTTATCTTGGGTTAATCATTTGATTTGCAAAGCTTTCAAGGAATGAAAGTTTATCTTATGTTTTGTTTAAATGGTGTTTTACAATCTACTGTTGAAATTAGCACTGTGAATGAATGAAACTATGTGTTAATCACAAGTCAATTTTTTTTTTTGTTTTAGTTAGGAATTCCTTGAAAGGTAACAAGTTTGGTTAAGTTGGATGAATTAACATTCTTTTCAGTTCACAAGCTTTGATCTATCTTTTTGTGTTTCTTTAAAAACCCTAGTTAGAGTAGGTTTAAATTTATGTTTGATCTTAGAACAATCCAGAAGCTCAACACCAGCAGGCCCCTTGAACATTATAGTTCACACCAACCATTGAGTGACATCAACATAGTTGAGAACCAATTACCAAGACCTTGGGAGTTAGATATCCATGCATTATTCTTTCTCTTTCAAGAGAACAAAATAGTGATATTTTGTTTAACTGTTGCTGTGCTCATCCAACCCAACAACAAGAATAACATGCAAAAGAAAAGGGATGGTATGTCAAATTGTTATTGATTTTGGCTCTCAAGATAATAAGGTGTCTAGGGAGATGGTAGATAAGTTGGGTTTATAAAGAATACCACATGTTACACCCTACAAAATTTCTTGGGTTAATGATAGCCAAAGCCTAATAGTAAATGAGCAAGCATATGTGGATTTCTAGATTGGGGAGTACAAGGACATAGTCCTATGTGATATCTTGCCAATGTATTGTTGCCATCTTCTCTTGGGGAGGCCATGGCAATTTGATAGGAAGTCTATGTATGATGGTTGGGAGAATAGTTATACCATCAAGAAGGATGATAAAAGCTTTAAGTTGACCCCCTTGAAAACAAGTGTAAGAGATAAGGGTAAGTCCAAGGTAGTAATATTTGGTAGGAAGGATCCTTTAAGGCTTGAAGACAAAAAGGATAGTGCATATTCTGATTTGGAGCAAATTTATGGTGCTAAGACAATGGAGTTAGGTGAAGGTGAATCTATTGAGAATATGGTAAAAGAATTTAAGAAGGGTGATGTGAAGCCTATGGAGCAAGTTGATCTGAGCAAGGATCATGGTGATTTGATGATGACACCATAGGGAGAGGCCAAGCCAAAGGAAGAAATATTGATTGGGACAATAATTTGCCCTATAATAGTTCCTGAAAAGCAAAGACAAAAAAATCTTGAGGGGTCTCTAACATCTGATAACACAGTGATGGAGGGGACTCTACAAGCAAGGAAAATAGGTCAGATGTCTGATTTGAAGATTCAGAGTGAAGTGGATCAAGTAAACAAAAAAATAAGGGTCTATATAGTTGCAAGGATAGTATATAAAGTGTGTGCAAATCTGACAGGGTATGTACAAGGTACATGTACAATGGATAGAGCAAGGAGTGGAGATAAAATGCATATTGGACATAGGACTATGCAAGAAATGGAGAAGGTGAGCATGGGAAAAGGGTGGTTTAAGGGCATGAAGGTGAGGAAGTTCACTTGTTTTGGTCTTAGAGAAAAGGACAAGCCACCTATAGATCTAATTTCAGACCAGGGAACAAGATTCCATGCATACAGAGACAAGAAGGGAGAAAGTGCTCCAACTTTTCAGTATCAAAGAAAGACCAAAGGAAGTACTATTCAACATTTTGGAACCAGACATACCTATACTTATGAGACATGAGTCTTTTTTATGGTGGTATGGATGGTGCAGGAGCAAAGATCTCTTCATTGTTTCTTCAGTAGATGTTTTGTGGACAAGGTGTGTCATGAAGGTTGAGTTAGGGTGAGTAGAATATTGAGTGTATGTAAGGTCCTAAGTGACCTTTATCATGTAATAAATCACTTTTGATAGGCTTTCTATTCATATTGAAAGAAATGGCTAGTCATGTGCAAGGTTTTCCAAAGTTGACAAGGGGTGTTAGGATACTTAATGTTGTTTTTTTTTAGGGAGTAAAGTTTCCTAGGTAAATAAGGTCTCATTAGACCATTTACAATAGGCTAGGTAATTAAAAAGGGTTGGAACATGTAAACATTCCAAAGTGTACAAGAGTATTATCATTAAGCCATGTAAAAGGTGTATTTGTGGTCAATTAGAGTTTAAAAATTAGTTGCAAGGTAGTTAGTTAGTAATGAAGTAGGACATTATATAAGAACACTTTGCAAACCCAAACAAAGGGTTAATGGAGGCTTGATTTAAGAATATATGCTCTGTACTATGCCAAAAACTGTGTTTTTCCAAATTTTTCTTTGAGTTTGGTCTTGTACAGACCCGTACAAGTGTGGTATGAATTAAGTTCTTTCAAGTTTTTCAAAGTAAATGTATTGAAATTTCATTGTTTCTATTTTGGAAGACTAACACACCATTTTTGTAGAAGGAACCTTAAAGAACACAGTGTCTACCCTATTTCACAATTAAGGGTTTCAGGCCTATTTGGAAGGCTAACACACCATTTTTGTAGAAGGAACCTTAAAGTACACGGTGTCTACCTTGTTTAACAATTAAGGGTTTGGGGCCTACATTTTAATGAATCTCACCAATCCACCCACTATTTTTGCACTATAACTTGGTGGATTTGTGTGTAATGTGGTAGTGTAGATGTACAATTCTTTGGAAGGCAGGAAAGGTAGTTTAGTTGTCAATGAAGTAATAACTAGGGCTAGGAAGTGATGATTTTCATAATGAAAGTGAGGAACCTAAGTAGTGATTTTGAAAATTAATGGAGTTAATTATCTTGAGAGTGTTTATTATGTTTGTGCAGAGATATTAAGTGATCTTTGAATCAGTAATTTGTTATGGCAAGGTTGGGAGTATGGATTTTTAGTGAAATTCTTGTTTTGTGAAAGTAAAATTGTGGGTTTTGAGTAAGATAGCAAAATAATCCTTTAAGGTCTTAAGACCTTGTGAATCCTCTATTTTGAAACATAACTTAAGACTTTTTAAAGTCAATTTGGTTTTGGAATGAAATCTTAGAGGGGTTCCTTTAAAAAAAGGGGCTAATTGGGACTTCAAAACAACAAGAAAAGCCATTTTGGAGGAATTGTTCTAAAGGAGTTGTTAGCTCTCAAAAATGCAGGCAAAAATCCTCAAGAGGCTTCCAATCTCTTGATACATTTCAGGGTAACAAACAAGGTCAAGAGAACTCAACCTTCTACTCTTTAGGTGCTGCTAGACCTAGGCAGGTGTACCTTTTGAATTGATCAGACTTATCTTATGATTATCTTTCTGAAATGCTTTGTCCATAATGGCAGATGGGAGTGAACAAATGAAAAAAAACTTGATACAAATAGAAATCTTCTAATCTAAATCATACAATACTCAATTAATAGATGTAAAGAAACTAAATGAATCCAAATGATGAAATTGCAGAGACCAGTGCCTTATTGGGTATATAGAGTCAAATGAAATCAAGATGAGCAACACTCTCTGGAGAAAACTCAAATTATCTGGCATATATTATGTTTACAACTTGTATAAACATGCAAAACTGTGACTACTAAGCTCTACTTTAACAATCCAAATGAATCTCTCTAATTACTGTGATCAACTAAAAGGATTTAATCTTTGCTTGAAATAACAAATCACTTAACCACATAGGTACAACAAATGTGCACTGATGAATTGAATATAAACTTGTTACATCAATTTAAACAACCAGAAAGAATCCATCTTGGTGACAGCTTAGCAATAATTTCATTAAATTCAATAGATAATTGAGACCAGAATAATGCAACAACAACATCAATTGATTTTCAAAAATACCTCCATTCTGAAATCATGCAACAATAGTCTTTGATCTGATAATTTTAGTCTACTATATCTACTTGCTATGTAATCGAATATCTAATAACTAGTCCTCCAATTACAAATAGAAGATGCCTATTTATACACTAGTATTAGAAAAATGTATCATACTGAGATCCCATGTAGGCCTTCCACAAAATTTGGGCTCCTTTCATGTCGGCCAACAACAGTATTTTATGAACTCACACATTGGCCACAGTATTTGAATTTTATTAATTATCAATGAAATAGTCTTCGAAACAAATTGTGGTCATGCTGAAGGAAATTCAATCACTAATCACCCCCTTGGTTCTATTCGGTTTCATCATGACACATCGGAGTCTAGGAGATGTCATACAGCCAACATTATGTTTCATCGATATGCTTCTCATAGTGTACTATTCATTCATTGAGACAAAGGGAAACCTCTCACCGAGATGCACTTTTTTTTTTATTCACTGTCATTGTAACTTAATGGTATCAGAGAGACCTCTTGCAGATTTCATTTTGTTACACCGAAAGGCATTATGCATTCTGAGTCACTAAGACAAGATCACACTCTCACTGACAAGGTCCTTCATTGTTTTCCATTGGCGAGACTAAAGTTCACTCGCCGAGACCTCTTATCGAGAACCCTAACTCTCACCAATATTGCATCCCTTTATGTTTTCGGTCAGTGAGACAATGTGAAGTCACTATGAATTACTTCGAAGAAAATATTATGCTGATATGTATATGCATCTGCCACTATTCTGCAAGACTAGGTGAGTTCACCAAGACACTTCATTGAAGGAAAAGCTCTCATTAATGCATCACCATATACCAGTCCGCGAGACACAAGGAACTCAGTGAGATGATATACCGAAGACCAAAATCTGATCGATAGGTACCTCCACAGTCGCCAAAACAACATATATGTCACACCGAATGGTGAGTGCATAAGACTTGTGATCACTGAGACATCAAAGGAGTCTTTTCGATAAACCTGTAGCATACAAATGTTAGCATAAAAACATGGGTCGGGGAGATAGTCATGGACCTATGTCGATAGGAACTACAAAATGGAAAATGCATGACCCGATGGAGATATGGGATAAAAATATGCAAGAAAAATGTCATGAAATGAGTAAAATGTGCCTAAGGTAAGACTCATATGGAGACTAAGGGGGATGAAAGATATGTAAAAATCATGAGATTTTTATAGTTCTAATAGTGGCTCTATTTGGGGATGAATGAGAGTAAGATCATTGCAAGGATCCAAATCTTTGGGTGAGTAGACTAGACACAAAATGAGAAAAATGGAAATGGACAAATAGCATATGGAATGAATGCAAAATGAATGCAAGATGGAGGTGAACCAAAACCCTAAACTACTGTGCATGGAAATTTTTTTAAAGAGGACAAGCAAGAGTTGTCCATGCATTAGCAACCCTTAATCCTCTATGTTTTAACTTCACTTGTTCTGATCTGTCACAATTTGAAACTCAAACCATACTTTCCCTTGTCAAATACCTGGTTTAACCTTTAGTTCATCGGATTTCTCCTGAAAACACTCATGCAATCTTCCCTATCACTGAAAGCTTTTAGAGAATCATTATGCTCAGCTTGGCCCAAATTCCCTTCATCACTTTATAGTTCAAAATCTTCATCATCATGGGGAAAATATTTCTTATCTTCAATATGTAAAGCGCATTCATATTCAATGCAAAATTCCTCAATAGCTTTCTCATTGTTATGTATTATAAAACACTTTCCCTACTGTATTGAAAATTCACCATCAAAGTGCTTCTCCTGAGAATCAGAAAATTCTGTCATATCAACATTGTCTAGAACAAACAAATCTGAAGCCTTTTGCACCTCTTTGACACTACCGTTTGGATACAACACTGAATTATGACTCACATCTTCAATATCAAACATATATGAACCAATCAAATCTGTACCTCTATCATCTTTGGTATGCAGATAAAAATCTTCTCCACATGAGTTAAACATTTCAAAATCACATACCTCATCTTGAATGGACACAGAATTTCGATCAACTTCAAAGGTTTCACCATCAACTTGAGAAGTGCACTAAGAGTCATAAGAATCATCACACAAATATCTTTCTTTTTCAAAACAAATGTATACTAGACAAAGAACTTTAGGATCACCTTCATGTGTATATCTCTAATATTCAAGAGTCAGCAAATCTGAAATTTTCTCACTGCTAAGTGAACATGTTTCTACATTTTCATCACTATAGTTACATTCTTCAATTTTTTCATCATCAAAAAGAGGTCCAAGATCATTAGAGAATGAAAAATAAGAAAGATTATCAGCACATTCATTTATTCCATCATTTTGTTTATCTGAAAATATCTCCTCATCATCAAGTGAATCTGAAAATACCTCTTCATCATCAAATGTATCTTCATAGTACTCAATCGTGGTTGGAAGTATTACCTTTTCACTACCAAATGGATCCAAATTTTCCATTGCTTCCTCTTCTTGACCATCACAAGAACTGCAAGAATCACCTTGCTGCAAATTAAAATCCACAAATTCATCTTCACAATTTGTATATTCACTGGATCCTTCACAACATACACTGCCTTCTATGTCATAATCTGATATGCAGGAAAGAAATTCACTATCCTTGTCTTCCTCATGCAGGCTACCATATGAACTATATTGACTTGCACCTGTCTCATCTTCTATTGGCTGCAATGTATAATTGATCTCCTGATGCTCATCCATGCTATCATCATTGTCTTCATACCTTTTCCCTTGTGTGGTGTTAATAAATTTATTTACTGGATCAGAGGTACATTGTTTTGATGACTCTGGACAATACAATGATTTAGGCTCCCATGCTCCACCAAAGTACATCCTCCACACACCATTGTAGTCAGGCACAACATATTTTTTAATTGGATTAGTACTGACTAACTTGTGCTAGGCTGGTTCTATCTTGAAATTGCCAAGATTTACATCATAGAAACAATTGATCTGATCCTGTGGCACATAGTCAACAATTTGGCTCATCCTTGGCTCCCTATACAACCTAAATTCCTGACCATTCATTGGAATAGTTGCATAAGACAGATCAAACTGAATATTTCCTCCAACTGCTACTATCCACTATCTTGATAGAAGCATCCCAAACTAAGGAGGAGTATCTATCACTGTTATATCTATATTATATGCCACCTATGGATAAGTAGCTAGTTTGGCTTCAACATCTTTTATAATACCTACCACAAGAACAAGTCGGTTATGCATTGCATAACACTTACCTCCAATGGTATCAACCCACATGCCAAGTTGCTTCATAACCCCTACTGGCATGATGTTTATAGCTGTACCAGAGTCTATCATGCAATTCTTCAACAATTTGTTGTTTCTAAGCAATGTAGTGAAAAAAGGATCCACTTATGGGGGAGTTGTTAATACATCACTCAAGCAGACTTCTGGGATATTTATTTTCTCTTGCCCATTGACTGCTTTAATATCTACACTATTCTTAGAATTCACATGCTTTTCATTTCCATTTGTTATCAATTGAACATCAGTGTCTCTATATTCTTTTATTTTCATCATTTCAAGTAGTGGGACAAACATTTTTACCTAGGATAATGCCTGAGTGAAGTCAAAAGAAGAGCCCTCCACCTTAACAATCTTCTTCTGCTCCAATGTTTCTCCTTTGTTTTCTTCTTTTTCTTTTTTACTAGGCTGGCCAGGCGTTTGTATCCTTTTATATAATTCCTTCACTTCTTCCTTAGCTTCCTATTTTTGGACAAGCTTTTGTTCATCTTTATCATGAAATCTCTTTTTTGACTTCTTCACAGTCCCTTGTGTTTCCTTCTGATCCTTCATAAAAATTCCCCTAGGGACACCTTCCATCTCATTCACTTTTTTGTTTCTCAACTAGTATTTACTCCTTGCTTCCTCAACTACAACAATAGTTATTCTTTCTATTTCATCTTTAGTGAGTCTCCTCATACTGTAGTGATTAGGAATTTCATTAGAATGTGGTTCTATATATTCCTCCTCAAAATCAAAAAATACCTATTGTTCAACCATATGGACATTGTAGTTCTGATTTGAAACATCATATTCATAGCCTTCATCCTCTGAAGATGAGTACCCTTCTTCCATATGGTAAAAAGTGTTTGAAGTCAGATACACTTTGTGATCCTCTCCAATATTTTCCATTAACATTCCCTCCTCTTGCATCCTTTGGGATAGAACACTATAGTCTGGGGAATGTGGCTTATCACAGGCTTCACAAAAGTAATTATTACTTACCATTAAAGTTTCCTTCTTACTCAATGGATCAGGAGTCTCATTGTTTCTAGGCCTATTTGTTATATGTTTTCCATCCTTCCAGTCTATATTATAAGGCATATCATGCAACCTCGGCCTCTCATTTCTATGTGTTCTCCTGTATGTACTGATAATTGTTGCTTTGCTGAGGAGGCCTAGAATTGTCTCTTTTATTGATTATACCAGTAGCCTTCCTATTGTTTTCAATTGTCAGTGCTATATTCTATGCTTCAGCGAGATCTCTTGGGAATTTGTTTCTCAATTCATACCCTGTCTTAGGATCAAATTCATTTAGATAAACACTCAAAGCTATAGAATCTGGCAGCCTTGATCTAGGAGGTACTTTAGTCTGCAACTTGTTGAATTTTTGGTTGAAATCATAAATTGAATCATTCTATTTTTTTTGAATTTGCATCAATTCATGAAGAGCCACATCTAGTGCATTTTCATTCCCATATTGCTCTAGGAATTGATCATGGAATATTTGAAGAGAATTAATTAAGAGTGCTAGCAAGTTGTTGAACCAATCCATAGTGTCCTCAAGGAGTGACACCATAAACAACTTCATGTGTAAATCTTCACATGGCACATCTATGTCTTGGATGAAAAAATTGAAACTAAAATTCTCTTCAACAGTGATTGCATTACTTCCTGTGAATTTGGGCACCATACCCCTCCAACTGCCATCCATAGGGTAAGGGTATAACTAAAACCTTGCTAAATCAAACTGTCTGATCATGGTTATATGCTGGTGAGGGGGAGGAATAGGTGGAAACTGATGCTAGTGCACAAGATTATTATACTATGCATTATATTGTGGGATAAAAGGTTGAATAGGAGGTGGATGCATACCTGTATGCTGTGTAGGAATATGAGGTGGATGATTCAGCTGCTTATAGTGATTCCCTGACTGGTGGTGAGGAGACCCTGATGAGTTAGAAGGCCCTACACCATGATTACCTTGCTTATGAGGTGGCACATACTTTGGGGGGGAACATGCTGTCTAAACAATGTTCTAAGCTTTCTGCAATTCGAATTATTTCATTGCTTGTATCATCTAGTCTTTTTCTTGTTCTTCCCTCTCCCTTTTATGAGATTCAAACCGTGCTTTTACTTCCTCATAAGTCAGAGATTCATAATCTTCTTGAGGAGATTCATGATTAGTGGGTCCATTCTAATTACCTTCCATTTTTTTTATCATATTCATGTTGAATTCTGATTCATTCATCCTCAAATGTAGCTTCAAACTTAGCCTATTTCTGAGGATCAAGAGAAGAGAAAGGATTTCTTTGATCTTCAGGGGTACAAAGTTCTGCACTTCAATTATCTCTCCGTGTGTCATACCTATCATAAGTTTCACAATGTTGTCTCACTACTTTGTATTTATTTTTCATGGACATATCTTTAACTATCCCTTTTCCCTTATCAACCTAGTCATTTTTGTGTGTCCACTTACTGCTGCTAGCAGGAGCTCCAGTATGACCTCCCCTATACTAAGTTCTTCCATTCATGTTTGAACAGCTGTAAAATTTCTGTCAGAGTCACCACTCACTTTGTCAAAAGTGAGAAAATACTTTGATGCTTCTTATTCCCAGCAGAGTATGTGCAAGATTTTTGACTCTATGATTAAGGCCTTGATTATGAATGTGTCCCCAACAGAGTTGCCAATTTTCTCTCAAAAACACAGGTAGAAAGCCTCAAGAGGCTACCAATCTCTTGATACGTTTTAGGGTAACAGACAAGGTCAAGAGGACTCAACCTTCTACTCTTCAGGTGCTACTAGACCCAGGTGAGTGTACCTTTTGAATTGAGTAGACTTATCTTATGATTATCCTTCTAAAATGCTTTGTCCATAATGGTAGATGGGAGTGAACAAATGAAAACAAACTTGATACAAATAGCAATCTTCTAATCTAAATCCTACAATACTCAATTAACAGATGTAAAGAAACTGAATGAATCCAAATGATGAAATTGCAGGGACCAGTGCCTTATTGGGTATGTGGAGTCAAATGAAATCAAGATGAGCAACACTCTTTGGAGAACACTCAAATTATCTGGCATATATTCTGTTTACAACTTGTATAAACATGAAAAAATGTGACTACTAAGCTCTACTTTAACAATCCAAATGAATCTCTCTGATTACTGTGATCAACTAAAAGGATTTAATCTTTTCTTGAAAGAACCAATCAATTAACCACATAGTTACAACAAATGTGCACTGATGAATTGAATATAAACTTGTTACATCAATTTAAACAACCAGAAAGAATCCATCTTGGAGATAGGTTAGCAATACTTTCATTAAATTCAATAGGTAATTGACACTAGAATAATGCAACAACATCAACTAATTTTCATAAATACCTCCATTTTGAAATCATGCAACAATAGTCTCTGATCTGATAATTTTAGTCTACTGTATCTACTTGCTATGTAATCGAATATCTAATAACTGATTCCTCCAATTACAAACAGAAGATGCCTATTTATACACTAGTATTAGAAAAATGTATCATACTGAGATCCCATGTCGGTCTTCCACAAAATTCGGGCTCCTTTCATGTCAGCTAGCAACGGTATTTTATGAACTCACACGCCGGCCATAGTATTTGAATTTTATTAATTATCAATGAAATAGTCTTCGAGACAAATCGTGGTCATGCCGAAGGAAATTCAATCGCTAATCATCCCCTTAGTTCTATTCACTTTCGCCGTGACACATCAGAGTCAAGGAGATGTCATACAACCAACATTATGTTTCATCGATATGCTTCTCATAGTGTACTATTCATTTGCTAAGACAAAGGGAAACCTTTCACTGAGATGCACTTTTGTTTTTATTCACTGTCGCTATAACTTAATGGTATAAGAGAGACCTCTTGCAGATTTCATTTTGTTACACCGAAAGGCCTTATGCTTTTTGAGTCACTAAGACAAGATCACACTCTCACCGACAAGGTCCTTCATTGTTTTCCATCGGCGAGACCGAAGGTTACTCGCTGAGACCTCTTATCGAGAACCCTAACTCTCACTGATATCACATCCCTTTATGTTGTCGATTGGTGAGATAATGTGAAGTTGCTATGACTTACTCTGAAGAAAATCTTATGCCAATATGTATATGCATCTACCACCGTTCGACAAGACTAGGTGAGTTTTCCAAGATGCTTCATCGAAGGAAAAACTCTCACTGATGCATCACCATATACTAGTCAGCCAGACATAAGGCACTCAATGAGATGATATACTGAAGACCAAACTCCTGCCAATAGGTACCTCCATAGTCGCCAAAACAACATATATGTCATGCCGAATGGTGAGTGCATAAGACTTGTGATCACTGAGACATCAAAGGAGTCTTGCCAACAATCCTGTAGCATACAAATGTTAGCATGAAAACAACATGGGTTAGGGCAGTCATGGACCTATGCCGACAGGAATTGGAAAATGGAAAATGCATGGCCTGGTGGAGATATGGGATAAAAATAGGCCAAAATGCAAGCAAAATGTCATGAAATGGGGAAAATGTGCCTAAGGTAAGACTCATATGGAGACTAAGGGGGATGAAAGATATGTAAAAATCATGAGATTTTTATAGTTCTAATAGGAGTTATGTGCACTCATTTGATATGTTATGTGTCTCAAAAATGGGTATCTGAATCCCCCTTGATTTGGTTAAGTTATGTGGAAAGTTTCTAAGTTAAGGTCTAAAAAGTGGGTTCCCAGTACTACTAGAGTTGATGGGTGAAATTTGAAAATCTGTGTTTTTAATGGTTGTTGAGCTTAGAGGATTGATTGAATTGCTTTATATGGTCATCCTAATCTTGTTAGATGCCTCCTGAAAGAAAATTTTCAATTAGATTAAGATTGAGTCTCATAGGGTTTGCATCAAATATATCAACATTTTCAATCAATGTTTTAATGCTACAGAGAGTATCACTTTTATTTATTTTACATCTTTTGATCTCACATCACTCAAGATTTAGATTAAAAATTTTAAGTACAACATAATTGATTATTTTCACAAAGAGTTGAATGTGTTATCCAAATAACATTGAAATATGAATCAATGAAATGACATTTCTAAACTGAGAATAATACTTCTTTTATGCTAACCATCTTTTCGAAAGAATACATGGAAGGATAATATATAATATGCTATGGATTACTAAATTGGAGTATCTTTTCAAACTGAAAAGTGACTTTCTTCTCTAAATGTCCCTTAAGAGGTAACAGTTACAAAACTGAAATGTTTTTGACAAATTTTAATCAATGCTTCCTTGAAAAAATGCCTATTGTCCTGACATAACAGTATATCATAAAGATATTTGAAAGTATAACTTGTGTTACCAAATGATAAAGAAATTTGAACCATGACAAGAACAACTAACACTTGACACAATACAAATGAACAATTGTAATCATATGAATGAAGCTTGACAATAACTAACCACAATGCCAACATGGATTAAGTTATAGATCTAAGATAATAAAAACTTTACCCAAACAAAATGAAAAGAACACAACTTTGAGTTGATACCCAACATTGTTTTTAGGGTTGGAAGGCAGTAATAGAATTTATACATTTTAACCCTATTGAAAATACAGTGGGTTGTATGTTGTATATCACGTAGTGTTTTCCAACTTGCCATTATATGTAGACAGTATGGTTGCAATGGAACTCTTGTTTTTTTTACACATTGAAAATTTCATGAAACTCACTTAAAAAAATTTATTACAACTCTTCGGTGGACTAAAATGTGGGTTTCAAAATCATAATATGATGGTAAATCAAAATGCACTAAATATTTATAGGTTGGAAAACACAATGTGGGATGTTAGTACATAATTTTATGAATTTACCACTTGAAATAGGACATGTACATAAATGAGTAACGATTATCCTGTTAAACAAAATCCAAGTACATAACATAGGAAGAGAACTTCATTGAAAAACATTCCCTTTGTAGCATCTGAATTGCTACAAACTCATGTGCTAGGAAATACAAATGCCATAGGAGGAAATGGTATGGGCTTGGGTTTTTTGAAAGGGATAATCATTACTCTCATTACTCATGTATGTACATGTCCTATTTCAAGTGGGAGATTCATAAAAGCATGTACTAATATCCCACACTATATTTTCCAACGTGCAAATATTTAGTGCAATTTGACATCCCACACTGTGTTTTCCAACCTGCTAAGGGATAGAGTTTTGAATGTATTGAATAATTTCAAATGATAAAGGGAAAAATATGTGGTAATGAAGTTTTCATGTTTCATGGATGAGTTTCAAAAGTATATCACAGTCTAAAAAGGAATATATTTCAAGAGTTAGTGGGTTGCAGTTTTTTGTAACACCCTATGTTTTCCAATATGTAGTTTTACAAATAGTATTCACCTAACTAAGAACATTTCTTTTCAAAAATGTTTTGCGATGTTTATTTCTATTGTGAAGTAGTCAATGAATTAGTAGTTGGAAGTAAATATTATTTTTTTCCTAGATGCTCGTAGTGCTATTTGTTACTAAATTTTTTTCCCTTATTTTTTGATAGCACAACCAAAAATGTTGAACTCAAGAATTCACATTGGGAAAATTCCCTGCGACAATGAGGAAGACAATGGCAGTCCCTTCAGTACAGATAGGTTGCATCATTCCTTCAAATTAATTGTTGTACGGTGGAGGATTCCATTCACAAGATCGACAGATTTCCTGAGCCCACCGAACCTATACTCCCATATTCTTAGGCTGATGTGGCATGTAGTTTCTTGTGAAATTGCATGGACCTACTAACAAACCATATTCAAGTTTAGATTTTATGTGAAAAGTATGTTTGGAGTCATGTGGTCAATTATGTTCAGCTTCAAGAAGCATTAGAAAGATATGATGTTGATCAGGGTGCCTGCCTCATTGGTGGCACCTTCTAACATTCATTGCCTCAATCATCCTCAGCTATGAGATGTCTACAACAAACATTTAGTGGCACCATACAACATCAGGGTGATTATTTTTTTGACCAAGCAATGCAATTACATGGTCAAGTTGTTGAGCCACACATAGAAGAGGACATATGGGAGATGTATCTTGCCCTACACACACTGCTTGACCACCACACACCAATTCTATCAAATGATGAAAGGGTTATTTAGTGGATTGGTGTAGGGTTCCCCTACCATTCCAATGAGGGCACAAAAGTAAAGGAAAAAAATGTAAAGAGTGAATCTAATTAGGATGTCGAAAGACTTGTTAAATGAGAAATAAAAACTAAAAATTTGAATTTTATTTTCCATTAGTCTTTTGAAACACTACAATTGAATGAATGATAATTTTTATTGTTGTTTAATAGTGTTTATTACAATATTTTTTATCAATCTTTATTACTATTTATTACTGTTTAATTCTTGACTACTATTTTGTAAAAATGCAGATTGTAAAACAAACGGTGCTGTAAAAACAACCCACTCACAGTTGTAAAACACAGGGTGTTGTAAATTCTTTTGTATTACTCTTGATTAGTGTTTATTGGAAGTATTTTGTATTACTCTAATTACTTTATTACTATTTATTACTGTATTTCAGTATGGACATTTTAAGGTGAAGAACATCAGACATATGCAATGCAATATCATAGGTTCAATTAACAAGGTATGAATGAGCAAGAAATTTTTAGTAGATAAAGGTCATGAATGTTGAACCAATAGTAGGATAGTCACCACAAAATTTAAGTACATCTATGTTGAACACTCTCTTTTCCATTATCAATCTTATTCCTAATTTCATCCATGAAGAATTTTCTCAACATGTAAATCATATTGTTAGCCATAACTTTAGTAGGTGTCAAGGATAGCTTTCAGTTTTTTATTACCCAAGAAACAATTGACAAAATTGGGCCTTACTAGATTCAATGTGGTGAAAATATTTTTCAAGTTATTGCACGGAAAAGAGTTCTTCACACTATACTATGCAATTTTCAACTAACCTTTTTTGCATGAATTCCATTTCTTTGATCGGCTATTTTGAGTTTGATGACCTTGATCAAGAATGAGGAGGCTAGGGATCTATAAAAGCAGGTTTCCAATATGCTTAGCCTCTTCACGAAGGCTCAAATTTGTCTCACAAGTTAGGAATACAAAAATATTGTAGCCAATAACAAGCACACTTTTTCTTCTATGCCACTCACAAAGCATCACGAAACACCTGGAAATTTTCAAGTTTTTTCCCATGATTTGGTTTCTCTTATCAAGTTTTATAATCAATTCATATTCATGGTTGGAATGAATTTCATTCACAAAGGTCATTGATCTTTTTAGCATGTAAACTAGAATGTCAATACTCCACTTCTTGAACTATCTTTCCCAAGGGAAAAGTATTTTTTTTAGCAATAATCAAAGGCTTGCTTATAAGATTTTTCTAAGGGCTTAAGTAGGCCTTTGATCATTGCTCCAGAAAACATACTTTTCCCTTGGGAAAGAGAGTTCTAGAAGTGGAGTATTGATATTCCAATTCACATGCTAAATAGATCAATGACCTTTGCGAATAAAATTCATTCCAAGTGTGAATATGATGAGATTATAAAACTGGCTAAGAGCAACTAGATCATGGGAAAAAATTGAAAAATTTGAGGTGTTTGGTGATGCTTCCTGACTAGCATAGAATAAAAAGCATTCTTGTTATTGGCTACAATATTTTTCTATGCCTAACTTGTGACACAAATCTAAGCCTTCCTGAAGAGGCTAAGCATGTTGGAAACCTACTTTTACATAGCCCATGCCTCCTCATTCTTGATGAAGGTTGTTAATCTCAAAATAGACAATCAAAGATATAAAATTTATGGATGCACAGGTTGACAAAGTTCTTCATGGATCAAAGATATGGAATTAATTAATGAAAGAAATGTAAATCATGGATCAAAGATATGGCTAACAATAAGATCTATAGGTTGACTAAGTTCTTCATGGATGAAATTGTGAATAAAATTGATAATGGAAAAGAGAGTGTTCACGATAGGCTTACTTAAATGTTGTGGTGAGTGTCCTACTATTGGTTCAATGTTGATGACCTTTATTTATTGAAAAGTTCTTACTTGTTTATACCTTGTTAAGTGTACCTGTGATGTTGCATTGCATATGTTAGATGTTCTTCACCTTCAAATTTCCATATTGAAATATATTAATTAACCACTTAGAAAAGGAATTAAAACACAAGAACAAGTTGTCACAGTTAAAAAAAGAGGACCTTAAGGCTATTCAAAGAGAGCTGCAATGTTAGTGTAGAGCACCTTGTTGCTCAATTTAATGAAAAGAGTCTAGATAGGTAGATAGAGTCATTATAATGTTAAATAAGGCCATGTGAGGACCTTTTTATAAATTTTTTTTGTGATTTTCAGTCATTATGTGGTTATTAGGACAAATATTGCAAATTTGATAAAATGTTGTTAAGACAATTTTGTAAAAATGCAAAAAATGTAAAATCATCGAATGCCAAGGGTCAAGTGGTTGTACAAGTAGTTTTAGCCATTGGTATGTGTCATTTGAGGTATAAATATGTGGTGAACTCATTGGAGGAGCTTTTTTAAGACTTTAGAGAAGAAACTCAATACAATTTCTCACATTTCTTATTATTTTCTACTAAATTATGAGTTTGCAGACCTGGTATGGTTCCCTACATGTTGTTGAACTGATTTGCATCTGGAACAATAATCATATGTGTTAGATTCCTTTCAAATTCATTTTTATTAGTTTTGGGGGTCTTTTATAAATTCAACACACCATTTCCTTCAAGGAACAAGAAGGTGAACTTCAAAACATTATTTTCTTACAGTGTGCAGAAAAATAAGAAATGAGCCACAACATGTGTTTTCCATGATGTAGCTATTATGTAACTTTTTTGTTTGAAACATATGAAAAAATACTGAAATGAACTGTTTTACTGAAACTAAGGGTTGTCATAAAACAAGAAGGCAAATTCAAAACATTATTTTCTTACACTCTACAAAAAAATAAGAAGGGAGCCACAACCCACTTAGTTTTTTCATGATGCAACTATTTTGTAAATTTTGTGTTCCAAACATATGAACAAATATTGAAATGGACTATTTTTTGTGAAACTAAGGGTTGTCATAAAACAAAAAGGTGAAATTCAAAACATTCTTTTCGTACACTCTCCAAACAAATAAGAAGTGAGCCACAACCCACTGTGTTTTCCATGATGCAACTCTTTTATAAACTTTTAAGCTATACCAATTCTTGTTTAAAGAACTTGATTAGAAGAAACTAATCACATCCAAGTCAACTATTCATAAGAAGGGTCCAAAGAGGATTTCATAGATTTACATTGAAGAATAACAAAGAATATGAAAGATAACAACAATATTTACTTTCTTCTCAACAACTAACAACCAAAACAAAATGAAACACACTGTAAAATTAAGCAAGAAAAAATAATTCCTTAAAAAAAACTTCAATACAACTTTATGTTATGATATGTATCTTCCAAGACCTTCATCTTTGATTGCATAACCTTGATATTTCCTTCATATTTTTCTTCATATGGCATGGTGTGAATGTTGTTATGATACATGAAGGTGTGTTTGAGTTGTACGTAGATAAACATATGCGAGATTTACAAATATGAATGACCTAGGTGGGTACAACAAAAAAACGAATGTGAAACAATGATTAGATGCAAGCAAGGCATATAAATGGCTTACTAAAAGTATTTGATATGGGTGGAAAGGATATGGAAGGATGGATATGCAAATGAATGGAATGGAAATGCTATCGATTCATCATTTTTGAGTTGTACCTACAAAATGAAATGCAAGATATAGAAATATGAATGACCTAGGTGGATCCAAAGAAGAAAGGAATGCAATGCATTGATGTGATGCAAGGAAAGCATATATAAATGGTTTATGAATTTTTTTTTATATGGGAGGAAAGGATATGGAAATGTGGAATGGAAAGGCTATGAAGTGATCATTTCTTTCATCATAGAATAGAACGATCCCCCCTTTGTTATTGTTTATGCTTTTTGTAACCATCATAGGGAAAACTAACTCGATACATATGCATAAGAAAAACTCATGCCCCATTCCTCACTCTCCTTCACACAAAACAAGGTATATAGATCCTCAAGCTTCCTCAGAATGTGACAACAAAAGAAAAGATATAAAAAGATAATGATATTTATGGAGACAAGAGAGAAGAGTTAAGATAAAGCACAAGCTATCATGCATATAGTATGAAAATGATAAATATGAAAGATCATGATAATGAAAATGTTGGATGTTGTGGATATGGTTGATGATATGTGGTTGTAATTGATGTCAACAGTATTAGCATTTGGTGTATTAGAGGATCTATATGTTGAGGATATTGAGAAAATTGTAAAAGGAAGTGTTCTAGGTTCCCAGTGGAACTGTGCAATTTATGAAGGCATCTTGTTCTTTATGATGAAGATCATCTGGTCTAGAATAAAGGGTTTTTTGTTGAATGTTTCAAGATCATCTACTAAAATTTTCAAAGGTCCATGTGAAGTTTTGATTGTATTGTAGTCTGACAACATTTTTGTGGTCTCTATCAATGTTCCTAAATGAAGATTGTGTGATTATATTAATCTATGTTGTTGTGGATGTTTCTTTGTTGTTTCTTCATGTTCTCATATGTCTCTAGATCATTATATATCTTTGTGGTATGTCCACATTAATCAGAGAGCTCATGGTTGAAGATATTTTCTTGTGCCATGTTCAGTTTTTCATGTCCTTGGCTGACATGTTGGTGGTAGTGTGTTGTGGATCTTCATGGTGAAATTAATTAAAGTATTTTTCTATTGGAGATGATAATTTGGGTCTCCACTATGTTGTGTCTGACCTTGGTGGATTCACATTGCAAATATGTTATTTTTTTTGGCCAACTAAGTTATGATGGAGTCTCATATAGAGGATATATAAGAGTGATTTTTTCATTGGTGAAGTGGTGTGCTTAGTGTGAAAAGGTGCTCAGTGTAATCCTATGTGTGAATATCATTCGATTTCAGAGAAGAGTGTGAAGAATATTGAGCAAAGTGTGAAGAAGGTTTTATGAGCTTAATTGGAACTTTCATTAGGCTTGTGTAGAAGCTATTTTATTAGTTTCTTTGGATTTTAATCCTTTTCTATATTGTTGGAGAGTGATTCCTCTTTTGTATTTGAGCAGTGAGCTCTAGGTAGTGTTCTTGAATGCATGTGCATTCCCCTTATTATTTATCATTATAATTTTAATAGGGTATAATCTTGTGTACTAGCATCCATCATGGTTTTTCCTCTAATAGGGTTTCCACGAAAAAATATTGGTGTTCTATGTCTCTCTGATGTGTTAATTATTTGTGGTTAATTTCTTATTCATCAGATCTAGGATTAAGTTAAGTTAAGTTAGAAAAGTTTAAGTTTCTATGACAACTGATTCACCCCCCTCTTAGTTGTCTTTCCTTGTTTTTCCAACAATTGGTATTAGATCATGTATTTTGGAAAGGTCATGGTTACCTTTTCCATTGATGTCAAAGGGGGATAAGTGCATTGGTGGAAAAATGAGGATATAAAAATGAGAGGGGGGTGAATTAGTTGTCACAGAAATTGTATTTTGGAAAGGTCATGGTTACCTTTTCCATTGATGTCCAAGTATGATGAAGAACTAAAACAACTTGAAGATAAGGAAAGAGAAGTAGAAGAATTGGAAGTATCAATTACAAAACAAGAAGGTAGAGGAAAAGGTAAGTATGAAGATGTATTTCCTATTAAATGTTTTTCTTGTAGTAAAATAGGTCGTCATTTTGCATCAAGGTCTCCTAAAAGAGTTCCTAGATCTAAGCCTAAAAAGTATAGATTCCAAAAGAGATGTTACTTTGCTAAAGAAGTAGTGATTGATGATGAGTCTGATAAAGATAATAGAAATTAAGATGAATGGGTTTTCATTGCTACCATTGAAGATAATCATGTGGCTATTGAATTTTCTAAAGATGAAAAGGCTCTTGCAGCCCAAGTTGAAGAAAAAGATGAGTGGGTCATTGATAGTGGATGCTCACATCATATGACTGGTGATAAAAGAAAATTTGTAAGTCTGGAGAAGTATGACAGTGGGGTTGTAAGATTTGGAGATAACAATGTTGGTGTGATTTGTGCTAGATGATCTATTTTCCTTGGTGGTAAGGATAACATTGATGATGTTCTTTATGTTGAAGGCTTGAAGCACAACTTGTTGAGTGTTGGATAGATGGTGGAAAAGGGCTATGATCTTTAGTTCAAAAATGGAAGATGCAAGATACTTAGTAGTTCTGGGAACATGATTTCTACAGGTAAATAGAAAAAAGGTAATATCTTTCACCTAACTACTGCTAGTGGGAGTTGTTTAATTGCTCAAGTAGATGAAAGTTGATTGTGGCATAGGACATTGTGTCATGTAAAATTTGACAACATTATCAAGATATAAGTTCCACTCAACCAGTAAGAGATCTACCTAAGTTAGTGAAGCCTACTAACACAATCTATAAGGAATGTTAGATGGTTAAACAAACTAGAGTCTCTTTCTAGATTAAATAGTTTCATTCAAAACTCCAAATGATAATGCATATGATAAGGATCAATGCACAAAATAGTGGTACGATGGAAAACACAATGGGTTGTGACTCAGTAAAGCTAAATGTATTAGTATGTTAAAGAATTTATGGTTTGTTTAAAATTTTTAGTCATAACAATGATAAGGCAATGATAAATAAGATTTTAAATGATAATGATAAACAAGATGTTATTCCTTAGTCAAGCTGAAAACCAAAGGACATATGGATGGATAGGGATCAATGATATGGGTAAATGATAGGAGATGTAAGGATACACCTGATATGGAGGATGAATATAGATGGATCAAAGTATGGAATGCCATGGGTGGATGGATCAAATGACAAGGGAACACAAAATGTTTACTCTTATACAAAGGAGAAATAGAGGATGGCATGTGATATCCAGGGTGATCCCACAATAGTGGTATAAGCATTCATTAGAACAATTTATTGGTATTTTGGCCCAATACTTTATGCAAGATAAAAGGAAGGTGGATGGATAAAGTAGATAGAACAAAATATAAATGAAGGAGTATTATGCCTAAGTGGAAATAGGATAATCAATAATGTATCATACGAATGGAAAAGTCCTGCCCCCAAGTGTACTATTCACCTCTTTACCATTCACTCTGGCCAATAGGAAGAGCACTTGGCTAAAAAATTTCCCCTTTGTAGCATCTGAATTTCTGCAAACTCATGCACTAGGAAATAAAAATGGCATAGGAGGTTCAATTCCATCTTCATATGCAACAAGAGATAGTGGAAACCTTGCATTTCCAATGCTTAGAAATTCGGCTGGTGATTGTTGAGTTGTCAAGGAAATGGTATGGGATTGGATTTTGTTTAAAGGGATAATTGTTACTCCTGTATGTAGATATCCTATTTCAAGTGTTAGCTTTCCTATTTGTTTTGTATCCACTACCACATTACACAAATTCCCTCATCCACCAACCTCGAATGAAACTATTGGTGTGGCATCTTAAACTTTTATTTGTTGTGCAACAAAACCTTTCACTTTTGACCTATCAGTTGTGTGAGAACACCTTCCATTGTTGTCTTTTTTTATGAAATTCCTATCTTTTAGATTGCAGCTCTCTTCAAACAACATTAAGCTCCTCTTCTTTTCATCATGACAACTTCTTTTTGTGTTTAATTCCTTTTCTAAGTGGTTAATTTTAGTGTTCGCTTGTTCTACTCCACTTTGATCATTTCCATCTATTGTTTTTGTAGTGTGTTTACGATTAGAGTATGTAGATGTTTCTTTTCGCAACCTCGTTAGGGCGCTTGAATTCCTCTTCGGATAAGACTTGCATGTCTCCACCCAACTAATTCTCTTTTTCTACACTTAGATCTAATATTTCCTTTTCCTTTTCATCCATTTCCAATTGTATTTGTTCCATGCAATTGCTAACTTGAAGAATGCTTTCCTTCCTTCATTTGTCCAACCCCACTTTCTACATCACCTCTCTCTCTTTCCCTACTTGCACAAATTTGTATGCATTAGAAAACCTTTATAGTTAATCCCCTTCTCCATTTCCATTTTCCCCTTGCAAATACTGCACATGCTCTTTTTTCATTGTAAATGAATTTTCGCAAGAAGAGAAAGAGAGAGATGATGCTCTAATTGGTGTTGAATAAATGAAGGAAAGCATTATTGAAGTTAGCAATTTCATGGAACAAATACAAATGGAAATGGATGAAAAGGAAAAGGTAATATCAAATCTAAGTACATAACAAGAGAATCAGTTGGGTGGAGGCATGCTAGTTTTATCTGAAGAGGAAGACAAGCTCCCTAATGAGGTTGCGAAAAGAAACATATGCATACTCTAATCACAAACACACTAAAAAACCAATAGTTGGAAATGCTCAAATTGGAGCAGAACAAGTGAACACTAAAATTAACCACTTACAAAAGGAATTACAACACAAGAAGAAGCTATCACAATGAAAAGAAGAGGAGCTTAATGTTGTTCGTAGAGAGTTGCAACCTAAAAGACAAGAATTTCATAAAACAAAGACAACAATGGAAGGTGTTCTCGCACAATGGATAGGTCTAAAGTGAAAGGCCTTGTTGCACAAATAATAGAAGTTTAAGATGCCACACCAATATCTACATTAAAGGTTGGTGGACGATGGAATTTGTGTAATGCGGTAGTGGATAAAAAAAAAATAGGAAAGCTCCCACTTGAAATAGGATATCTACATACTAGAGAAGTGAGTCACAAGCCACTGTGTTTTCCATCCTACAACTACTTCTTAGAACCCAGTGTGTTTCCCATCATGCAACTAATATGTGCATTTTGTGTTTGAAACATATGAATAGATATACGAATGGAGTGTTTTACAAAAATTAAGGGTTTTTTAAAAATAGGAAGGAAAAGTTGAAAAAAATGTTTTGTTACAGTTTGCATAAAATAAATTGCTCATTGAACAAGACACGAGAAGTGATTCTCAACCCACTATGTTTCCCATATTGCAACTACTTCTCAGAACCCACTCTGTTTCCCATCATGCCACTAATATGTGCATTTTATGTTGGAAGCACATGAACAGATATTCAAATGGAGTGTTTTACTGAAAGTAAGGCCTTTTTTTAAAACACAAAGGTGAAGTTGAAAACAATGTTTCCCTATAGTCTGCATAAAAGAAAGTTCTCATTGAAGAAGACACAAGAAGCAAGTCAGAAGCCATTGTGTTTCCCATCCTGCAACTACTTCTCAGAACCCATTGTGTTTCCAATCGCGTAATTAATATGTTCATTTTTTGTTTGAAAAATATGAACAAATATTTGAATGGAGTGTTTTGATGAAAGTAAGGGATTTTAGAAAATAGGAAGGAAAAGTTAAAGACAATGTTTTGTTATAGTTTGCATAAAAGAAACCACTCATTGAACAAGACACAAGAAGTGATTCTCAACCCACTATGCTTCCTATCCTACAACAACTTCTCATAACCCACTGTGTTTCCCATCGTACAACTAATATGTGCATTTTGTGTTGGGAACATATGAATAGATATTCAAATGGAGTGTTTTGCTGAAAGTAAGGGTTTTTAAAAAATAGGAAGGCGAAGTTGAAAACAATGTTTTGTTATAGTTTGCATAAAAGAAATTGCTCATTGAACAAGACATGAGAAATGATCAATTTTCAACCCACTGTGTTTCCCATCATACAACTACTTGTCACAACCATGTGTGTTTCCCATCATGCGCTGAATATGTGCATTTTGTGTTTGAAACATAAAGAAATGATATTAAAATGGAGTATTTTGCTGAAAGTAATGGTTTTTTAAAAAAATATGAAGGTGAAGTTAAAAATATTGTTTTGTTACAGTCTACATAAAGAAAGCACCCATTCAACAAGACACAAGAAATGAGTCACAAGCCATTGTGTTTTCCCATCCTGCAACTACTTCTTAGAACCCATTGTGTTTTCCATCGTGCAACTAATATGTGCATTTTTTGTTCAAAACATATGAACAAATATTTGAATGGATTGTTTTGCTTAAAGTAAGGATTTTTTAAAAATAGGAAGGTAAAGTTGAAAAAAGTGTTTTGTTATAGTTTGCATAAAAGAAACCACCCATTGAACAAGGCATGAGAAGTGATTCTCAACCTACTATGTCTCCCATCCTACAAATACTTTTTAGAACCCACTATGCTTCCCATCATGCAACTAATATGTGCATTTTGTGTTGGAAACATATGAACAAATATTCAAATGGAGTGTTTTGTTGAAAGTAATGGTTTTTAAAAAATAGGAAGGCGAAGTTGAAAATGGTGTTTTGTTATAGTTTTCATAAAAGAAACTGCTCATTGAGCAAGACACGAGAATTGATTCTCAAGCCACTGTGTTTCCCATCATGCAACTACTTAGCACAACCCATGTGTTTCCCATCGTGCACCTAATATGTGCATTTTGTGTTCAAAACATAAATAATGGATATTCAAATGGAGTGTTTTGTTGAAAGTAATGGTTTTTTAAAAAATATGAAGGTGAAGTTGAAAACATTGTTTTATTACAGTCTACATAAAAGAAAGCACCCATTCAACAAGACACAAGAAGTGATTCACAATCCACTGTGATTTCCCATATTCTCAGAACCCAATGTGTTTTCCATCATGCAACTAGTATGTGCATTTTTTGTTCAAAACATATTAATAGATATTCAAATGGAGTGTTTTGTTGAAAGTAACGATTTTTTTAAAAATATGAAGCTCAACTTCAATACATTGTTTTGTTATAGTCTACATAATAGAAAGTGCTAGTTGCATGTGCTTACATGGATTTGTAAGTCTGACATAAATAATAAGACTTGAGGTGGCATTTCCTACCATTATTTGATGGAATTTGACATTGTTTAGAATGAAATTTTATATGAAATCTATAAGAACATTGTCTTACATTTTTTAAATTAAGAGGAGTAAATTCTTTTGACCTGGAGCTATGAACTGGTGAGGTCACAAATAGGGGACCTCATCCCCTAAACCCCAAAGGAATTGGAGCCTTCGTGGCAATATTAACAATACAACTTAACAATTACACAATGCCACTATTGGAAGAAGATCGTAGTCTTCAAACATACCAAAGTACTATAATTCCATAGAATAATTGATCAATAATTACATGAGAAAAGATAATGTAATTCCACACCATAATTGTTCAATAATTACATGATAAAAGATAATGCAATTTCACAACATAATTTTGTTCAATAATTACATGATCAAAGACTGAATGGAAAATGAATATTTTCAACCTTTATCATCCTCTCGTACAGTGCCTTTTTATGTGTAATTAAGGAGACGGTCAAATAAAATCTTATAGGAAATTCCACTTGCAAGAGATTTTGGGGAAGCCTCTATTTCAACCATTGCACTTTCAACACCTTCTTCTTGTAAGAAACCCATGAATATAAATGAATACATTCAACAATTAACATATAGATATAAGGAAAAGGAAACATCAGATCTAAGCACAAAGAAATAGAATCAGTAGGGGGAGAGATGAAAGTCTTATTTGCAAGTATAAACAACTTTCGTAACACAATTATATGAGCCTTTGGAAGAGAAATACAATTCAAAATCAGATAGACCAAGAAATGCAGCTAATATTCAAGGCCTAATTTTTTCGCTTCTTTCATAGAAGTTAAGGAAATTGAGAAATTGAGCAGGCTAGTGTCAAGAATCAATAAAATTAGGCATTGATCTCATTAACGACGTTTCTTCACACCCACCACTTCCTTGATTATCCTTTCCTTGCAACATGAAGAATTTTAACGTCATATCAAATTCAAATGCATGCAAAAAAATCATTCAAATTATTAAAATGCATGTTTAAAAGAAGATTTCAAAATTACCCTTTCTTCCACTTTATTCCTCTGAAAGAACCAGGGACAATGTGTTTTCCAATACATTGTCAAAATCAATGTATTCGTAACAAAAATGAAATTTTATAAATGAAATCACAAAAACACTCTAAAGTTAGAGAAAAAAGGGAGTGGAGTGTCACATATTACAACTAACCACTAATGCATACTTTAAAAGGGAAAGTGCACGATCTCCTCCACAAGCACCCTTTCTTCTTGTTGTGCCCTATGGAGGCACATTTTCCCTATCCTAAATGGACACTAACTTGATCGTGCAATGAATTCAAAATTACCAGGGAAAGTGCATGATCAAATTCAAATGCATGCAATGAATTCATTCAAATTATGAAAATGCATGTTGAAAATCAGATTTCAAAATTACCCTTTCTTCCACTTTATTCCTCTAAAAAAACTAGGGATAGCGTGTTTTCCAATATACTGTCAAAATCAGCATATTCATAATAAAAATGAAATTATCTAAATGAAATCACAAAGACACTCTAAAACTAGAGAAAAAAAGAGAATGGAACAATAGATATTACAGCCTTCCACAAATGCATACTTTAAAAGGGAAAGTGTACAATCTCCTCCGCAGGAACCCTTTCTTCTTGCTACCCTGTCGAGGCACATTTTCTTATCCCAAGTGGACACTAACTTGATTGCGCAATGAATTCAAAATTAGCAAGGAAAGTGCAAGATCAAATTCAAATGCATGCAATGAATTCATTCAAATTATGAAAATACACATGGAAAAGCATATTTCAAAATTACCCTTTCTTCCACTTTATTCATATGAAAGAACCAAGGACAGTGTGTTTTCCAATATACTATCAAAATCAGCATATTCATAATAGAAATGAATTTTTTTAAATGAAATCACAAAGACACTCTAAAATCACAAAAAAAAGTGTGTGGAATGAAACATATTACAACCAACCACAAATGCATAATTTAAAAGGGAAAGTGCACGATCTCCTCCACAAGCACCCTTTCTTCTTACTGCCCTCTCAAGGCACATTTTCCTATCCCAAATGGACACTAACTTGATCACGCAATGAATTCAAAATTACCTGGGAAAGTGCATGATCAAATTCAAATGCATGCAATGAATTCATTCAAATTATGAAAATACACATTGAAAAGAAGATTTCAAAATTACCCTTTCTTCCAATTTATTCATTTGAAAGAACTAGGGACAATGTGTTTTCCAATATACTATCAAAATCAGCATATTCGTAATAGAAATGAATTTTTTTAAATGAAATAAAAAAGACACTAAGGAACAACAACCAACCACAAATGCATACTTTAAAAGGTAAAGTCCACAATCTCCTTCGCAAGTACCCTTTCTTCTTGTTGCCTTGTTGAGGCACATTTTCCTATCCCGAAGGGACACTAACTTGCTCGCATGCACCACTTCCTTCTCCACCCTTTCCCTCTAATGTCAAGAATATAAATGTTACATCAAATTCAAATACATGCAACCAATTCATTCAAAATATCAATATACACATTAAAAAGAAAATTTTCAATATTACCCTTTCTCCCACTTTCTTCGACTTTCTCCTTCGAACTATGCATCTGTGCTTTCCTGTAATATGTAAAAAAGTTTCAAGTGTTATGGGACAGTTAAAGTTCCAAAATTTACCACGCCATATCTTGTAAGAAAGCATATAGTTTTTGAATCATAAGAAACAAAATTTTAAGGTGGACTTCCTTACATTCTTGCTGGGTAGGAAATAAAATCTTTTGACAAGCAAATAACTGATAGGTGACAGTGTGTTTTCCAACACTTCAAATAATGTGAGCATTTTTTTTTCTTGCAATCAGATGAAGATAGTGAAATGTCATTTTTACTGTTACAAATAGCATTTAATATGACTATTCATTTGAAAGTATCCATGATGAGAAAAATAGTCAACCTCAAATGATTTAAATGCCAACCTTTCTCTTTCATTTATAAGCAAGCTACCATAAACAATAAGACTTCCAATGGAATTTCCTTCTAGTATATTTTATATTAACATAAATAGAATAATGATTATTTTCACAGTCTGCATAATAGAAAGTGGTCATTGAATAAGAATTGAGAAGTGAGTCACAATCCTCTATGTTTTCCATCCTGCAGCTATTATGTGCATTTTATGTTTCAAACATATGAATAGATATTGTAATGTAATGTTCGCTAAAAGTAAGGGTTGTCATAAAATATGAAGGTGAACTTTAAAACATTTTTTTGTTACAATTTGCATAACAGAAAGTGCTCATTGAACAAGATTTCAGAAGTGAGTCACAACCCTATGTGTTTTCCATCCTGCAACTCTTACATGTGCATTTTTTGTTCCAAATGTATGACAATATTGAAATGGAATGTTTTTTGAGAGTAAGGGTTGCTGAAAATATTCAAACTGTCAATATAATTGCCGGTGGGGGATACATAAAAGTATTCAAAATCAATTGAGGTGTCACCAACCAATTGGGTTCTCATAGTGTAAGTAACCAAAACGTTTTCATTACATTCATATTGTCTATGTGTAATTGCAGGTTCCAAAACATTGGGTATTATGAACCTTGCAACCCAACTATATTTTCAAACCCTTTACAAGTAACAAGTTCCCAATTGGTTACTTACCCCTTAGGTGAATTTGGATAGTCTTATATATCCTCGACCTACAACTCCCTGCAGAAAGAAAACCCAAAACATAGAGTATTTTCCAAGAATAGTACTTGTTACAATCTAAAACACATGTCTTAATCACATCGATGCCCTTCCCTCCCATAATGAATGGATAGCTTCCAACAAAAGGAAAAAAAATTCTAGCACAATTTGATGCGGGGGGACACCTCCTTGCTTTCCTGGCCATGTTGTTTCCTCTCATTTGTCGGTTTCATCACTTTTATCATCCACCTTGGAAGGCTCCACATAATTCCATAACCTCATGTTATGTACATAGGTGTGTTTTGTCAGAAGATTAGCTATGTCCATACAGGGTTCTACACCATTGTGTGGGTTGAAGGTTTCATAAATCATGCTCTCACATCCCACTATGTTTTGCAACCTGCAATCATACAGAGTTTTAATCGTTGTTGGAAAACACTAGGTTTTAAAAAATGGTGCCTTTCATTGCATTAGGGTATAAATAACAAAAAAAATGAGACAAATATTAATACTATTGTGTAAAATTCTAGGTTGCAAAACACTAGTTTTTTGAAATATGCAACCCATACAATGTTTTAAAACCCTTTACAAGTGACAACCCAATTGGTTACAAACCCTTCACATCAATTCCATTGGTTTTTCATCTCCCCCAACTACTCTCCAACCTTTCACTTTCAACTTGTAGAATGAGAAAATTCACAACATAGTGTGTTTTCCCATAACATTACTTCTTACACATTAACCATGATGTTTCCTTCCATTGTTGGTTCCATCACTTCTATCATCCATCTGGAAAGCCCCACACTACACCATCTCCTCATGTTATGTATGTTACGATGTATGTCATTATGTATGTTTTCATGCATTTCTGTGTGTACATAGGTGCTTTTTCTCTAGGAGTTGGAGAAACCTAACTCCTAGACAAAAATCGACTATGTATGTAACATGATATTGTACCCCCCATAACCCATGAAACACGGTGGACAAAAAGCACTAAGGAAAAGACTTGATAGATGGCTAGCTACATGCCTGCAGGTGGCGCCATCGAAAAAGGACATGCAGTTGGGTGGGAAAGTCAATAAGCTAGAGAAAAACACACCTAACATCATCATTTTCCACATTTGTATTTTTTAGTTTCATGGGTGGGGAGGGACAAGGCATGGGGGAGGAAAATGGAGTTGCAGGTTGTCAAACTAGAGTAATAATATTTTCATGGGCTGAAGAAAAGGGGTTTTCATTGATTGAAAAATAAAATGTTTTGTTTGCGAGTAGGATTTTCATATGAAATGCATAGCTGTTTCTGTTTATGTAGATAAAAAAATTAAACAAGAAATTCTTTGCATTTTCCACAACAAGCATATCATCTATAAAGATATCATAACTTCTTAATGCAAAATAAATAAATAAATTTTGGAAGCTTAACTAACCCATACACTTACAATTCAAGCTATGGTAGCTAGAATCACCTGCATTTAGTGCAAAAGATTCACATCTCCTAAAGCGTCCTTCTCAATCCACCTGCACTTATTTTCTTAAATTTTGTTTCCTTGAATATATCAACAACTTGGAAGGGGGACAAGTGTTAGTGATAGATTAAATTGGAAAATTAAAAAAAATTGGTGCTACAAAGAATTTTTTTATTCCAAATTTCACCAATATACAATTTATATGTTGTGGTGAGTGCAAAATTCTAGTTTTCATAGACAATAAACAAACATATTAAATTGTGCATTGGGTATTTAATTCCCATTTTAACTCATCACTAACACTAGTAGTATATATCAACAATTATATCTATCATTTTGCGATTCTGTAGGAACTATGAAGCACTGAATGTTCATTCAGATATATAAAAAACTCATCTCTCTTGACATATGAAAGAGGCCATAACTTACAATAATCAATAAGCACATAAAAGACAAAACAAGGATACCACACACCACTATTAGACTTCTATTTATATCTTGTGTCTCTCAATGAACATCTAAATGACATATCAATATTGTAACCATTGTTCAATGATATTCTAAATTGAACCGTTAGTTGTACAGAAAACATAAAAAATATAGATTATTGCAAGAAAAAAGGTTAACAAGTCAACAAAAGCCTTGTTTATCACCTTGATTGACCAAAAAATAGCAGCTAATCTTTCGACAAAACACTCCTATGTACATACAAAAATGAATAAAATTGTACATAAAAGCACACATAAAAACATAGATAACATGAAAAGAAGGCAGAATAGGATTTCAGTGTAGAAAAGAGAATCAGTTTGATGGAGGCATGACAGTCCTATGTGAAAAGGTAGAATTTTTTTGTAAACAACTTATTAAAAACAAAACATCTGCATTCTCTAATTAGAAAGACACTCCCAAAGCTAAGAACAATATTTGGATTGCAGGTTTCATAACACATACTATTTTCCAACATGCAAGTATATATAGACAATATTCTTCTAATGAAAACCTTAAATTTTGTAGAAAGTAACAATGTACTAAAGTTCATTCACCTTCACAATTTATAGCAACTCTTACTTACAGAAAAAATTGAAATTCAATTTCATCATATCATTGAAAAAATAAATGCACAATATAATTTGCAGGTTGGAAAACACAATGCGGTTTGCCATTTATTTAATTATGTAAATTCAAAGTTACGTGGTTGAGAGCACAAGCGGGAATGTCTTGAAAATATTTTGTTAATTAGGAAGTAGGAATGTAGTGAAAGGCAATGTTTTATAAACACGCACTATTTTCCAACAACCATTAAAAAAATATGAATGATTGCACGTTGGAAAACATCGTGGGAGGTGAGTGCATGATTTATGAAACTTCCAACCCACACAATGTTGTAAAAACCTCTATGGACACAATTAATCTCTCAAAAAAATGCACCTATGTACATACAAAAATGCATAAGAACATACATAACAACATACATAACAACATACATGGTAACATACATAATATGAAAAGCAGACGTAGTGTGGGACCCACCAAACAGATAATAGAAGTGACAAAACCAACAGAAAAAAGGAAACCTCACACCAGGGAAAGTTGAGGTGAGGGGTTTCTAACCAACTGTATGTACATAGGTGTATTATGTCTAGAGGGTTTTACGACACTATGTGGGTTGCACATTTCTTAAAACTCAATTTTTTCCAATCCCTTTGCACTCTTACTATCTAATTCACAAAATTCTCTCAAGACAATAAAAACACATACCAAATTGAGGTGAGGGGTGAGTAACCAATTGGATTGTTACTTGTAAAGGGTTTTAAAAAATTATGTGGGTTACGGATTTCAAAAACTAGTGTTTTGCAACCTAGAATTTTATAGAACAATATAAATGCAATTTAGATAGTGCAAACAATTGGAGTATGAGTTGTCATTTTCAGAGATTTTTTCGTGCATGAGAATTCAAGGTAGAATGACATGTGCATTTTTTAGTTTGGGGAAAGAAAGGGGAAAACACTCTATGTTTCATATCTGAACATTGAAAGTTGATTGTTGGAGTGCACATGTAGGAGTTGGAGGAAAAAACTAATGTTTTGAAACTTGGAATTTAACAAAACGGTATGAATGTAATTTAGACAGTACAAATGTAATGAAAGGCACCTTATAACAAGACTTCCGTAGAATGTAAATTACATTTCTATATCTTAATATGATCCAAATATACATGCACAATATGATTCTAGGTCACAAAACACAATGGGAGGTGAGGTGACAACATGATTTTAAAAACCTTGAACACACAAAAAGATGAACCCTTTACACACTGAAGCCAAATACTTTACTGGTTGTCTAGAAAATGGTGCCTATCACCACACTCCTATGGTCTAAATAGCACAAAGCTTTTCAATACATACATTCTATTTTGGAAAATTCTAAGATGCAAAATGTTGTGTTTTACAAAACCTGCAACCCACCTAATGTTTCAAAACCATTTTGTCACCAATATTTGAGGGACATTTAGGTACATTTTTTCTATTGCTTCACACAAATGTCTACAACTCCATTTCCATTTTCCTCAGACACATGTCCCTCCCCAACCCACAACTTTATTTTCATCACTGTAATACCCTTCGGTTTTGTTCTGGTCTTGTGTGTAAGTATATGTGCATGCTTCATTGATCACTATGTTATTTGATTGTGTGAAAAATATCAAATGTTAGTAGTCATGTCTAAATAATTAATTTAAATCATAAGTGAATCTGCGAGGTTATTTAAAATATAATTAGAAATTAGAATAATAATCCATTAAATTAAATCAAATGATTTAGATCAAATGATCAAATTAAACTAATTTGTTAAAAGCACAAATGATATTATTAGATAAATTGATTTAATAATCATAATGAACAAAATAATCTGGAAAAGAAAATAATAAAAAGGAAGGCAATTGGAAAATGGAAAGTGAATAGTTTATTAATTAAATAAATCGTGATAAGATTTTTGGGAAGTGTAAAAGGCAAAAGAAGCTGGAAAGAAACTTCACCTATCAAGCAATTGGAAGTCGAAAAGAACTGAACTGTAGAATATGAAAAATAAATAAAGTATATCTAGCTTTTGGGAAGGATCTTCGGGGAGGATGGGAATCTGAAGGATGAGTTTGAGGCTGTCAAATTCGGTCTGCAGTGGAGCCTTTCTGTCCTTGAGCAAGGAAGATAGGAAAATGGATCATTTCAGAGTGCAGCATCCATGTTTGTAAGAATGATGTGTAGGAGAAGTGAAATCACAAAGAATGTAATCCTTACCATTTCTCAATCTTCCATTTAGTTCTTCGCCAAAAAGAGGTATGGATCTTCATGTGGTTATAATCTAGTTTTAAAAAAAAAGAAAGTAATTTTTATCTCCTACAACGTCCTCTATGATTACAAATAATGAGTCACTAGTTAGTTGCAGTGTATTCTTCTTTTGCAATTTGATGCTTTATGTTAACATTCCATGATTGATTCCCTTCATTCTTTTCGATGATAGAATTTTATATGTCAATTTAAGTGCATTACGATTTATGCTTTGAGATTGATATTATGTGGATATGTGCCTATCAATCTCATTCCTTGAGGCGTCATGTTGGAATGTGGAGTCGAGTTTGATAATGTGTTTCCAATTCGGTCTCATAGGTGGCGTCTTCTTGTATTTGAAATTTAATTTCATTGAATCCATTTTAATGGTGTTTTCTTATATTGATATTTGACACTGGTATTACGTATGAACATAGCTTGATGTTCGGCACCTTGTATTTTTCTTTATGACGGTGATTGCTTCTTTTATCACCTTTTATTCTTATAGATTGGCCGATTTGTTCCCTGTGCGGTGAAAACTGTTCACTGTTGAATAGGCATACTCCAACGCCTTTCTAAAGTCCTCGTTCCTTCGAGGCATTCTTTCAAGCATTTCAAGTGCCTTGCCTTTGTGCATTTTGCACTTCACCTTTCTCCTTCCCTCCTGACTGGTAGATCACATTTTGAATTTGTTAATAATACAAGTAGATGGCGATATTTCCAGTTTCCAATATTCACTTTCTGATATTCTTGGCAACCTGTCTCAGCCGCAGCACTTGAACATGGTAGGGTGTTTAGATTTAAATAAACTCCCTGGTTTTGTTATCAAATCCCAAATGTTATCCGCAAGCCTGAAAATGGCTTCTCACATTTTTGCAACCGTAACCATCTCAAACTTGGAGGAAGCTTGGTTCGTGTGTCTTCTCTGATGCCGTCAATGAGCTGATTGTTCAAGTGAAGAAATTGAGGACCAATGAGAAGATTATTTAATTCTCTTGGTCTGCGCAATGTTTCAAGCCTTTGCCAATTACCTCTGTTCAGTCGAAGCTGAGAGAAAGTGATGTTATTGGATACAGTGTTTAGATGAGCTCCTTCGCATAGTCTGGTAGTCTAAATTTATATAATCACCCTGATACCGTTGGCAACCTATCACCGCTGCAGCATTTATACTTAGGAGACTGTACAGATTTAAATAACCTCCCTGAAACCATTGGCAACCCATCTTAGCTGCACATTCTAGATTTTCAAAGATGTAGTAAATTAAATTAACTTTCTGATTTCTTTGGCAGTTGTCACAGCCGCGCGCCTGAACATGTAGGAAGTTTAAAGTTTTAAATAACATGCTTGATTCTCCTGTTAATCTATGGCAGCTGTAACATTTGGAATTTGATAAATAATGCAAGTAGACAGTGATATTTCCAAATTACAATCTTCTCTTTCTGATATACTCGTCAACCTGTCACAGTTTCAACATTTAGAGTTGAGACATTATACAGAATTATACATTATAGCTGTAACAATCAAATGAGTTATAATTCAAATGATATAAATGGGGGGATCAGTGCTATCATCCACATCTTTTGACCTTAGACTAAAAGTATTGTGATCATATAAGGGTAAAAGTGTTAACTGATCTTTTTGTAGATATTTGTGATAATTGAGGGGTAGGGGTAATAACGTTATAGGTGATATTTCTTATCAAGTTAAGTTAGTGCCAATAGTTTAAAGTATGTTCCATATAATAACATCATCGTATTCTAATCTTGTGTCATGGAAGTTTATTTCTATTAAGTCAATATTTTGAATAATTGGGTTGTAGAGAACATGAAATGGGATCTATTTCTCTTAGTCTTTAGTGAAACATATATGATGACTTACAATTGTTGGATTATGGAGGAAGTTTGTATTGGAACTTCTTTTGTTGTATGAACTATATCTTGTTAAGCAAATGGATAAATTGTATTTGAAGTTGATGTTCTTTAGTGAATTAGCATTGAATGTATATGTATGTTTAAGGGTTAATTTGATGTTTCCAATTGGATGTGTTCTCCTTTATGTTTGCTTGGTTTTCAAAAATGATGTTTATTTCATTGGGTTTGTGTCGATTTATGAGTGATTTGATGGACCCTTATATTGTGAATTTTCTTGAGTTTGTGTAAGTTGGGAATCCTCTTTAATTTAAGTTGTATTGTTATTGGTTTAACCCTGCGCGGTGAATTCTTGGTTTGTTTGGAGTTGTGGGGGTCTTATTAATTGATTTTGTGATAGAATTGATTGGATACTTATGCGATGCTTGGTTGTGATAAGTTTATGCTTCTTATGGAATGCGGTCTTCCCTCTTTTATTATTTTGGTGAAACATTAAATTATATTGTGTCATGTTTGTTGATTTTATCAAACGTCATTTGTTTACCAACTATATAGGTATCTTGTAAGGAGAAAATTGAGGTCTCCCGTGGAATACCTAATTGGTGGCTTGTGGTTTTATTAAGTGATTTTGTTGAATTCAAGGTTGATTTTCTTTTGCGTTTCCCTATTTAAGGTGACACCATTGTTGAGTTGTGGATGGGTCTTGATGAATCTTCTTTTTTATGGCTTTTCTGAGTTAATCTCATATTTGAAGGAAATTTTATCCTTGTATTGGAATTATTTGGGAAAAACTTGTGTTGCTTCATTTTACCCTTGTTTGTGGGTTTTCATTCTTTTGACTTCCAGAGGCTTGAGATGATTGATAATTGATGTTCTCTCTTTTTATGTCCCTTTGAAGTGGCAAGTGTTTTGGTATCAGGATTTTGAAAGGGTTGTACGAGAATTGTTGAGACTCTGATTTTGTACTTATTAGCGAGATGGGTAATGCCTTGCATGCTTTTATGTTGTGATTCTTTGTTCTAATTATGATGGTACAACCCTTGGTTCCTTGGTTTTTATGTTGTTGGGTCTCTAGGGAGAGTGGCTCCTCGTGGGGGCCGGCGCCCCGTGTAAGGGGAAGAGCACAGGAGAACCCACGAGTGAGTTAGTAAACAAGTGAAAACCTAATAATTAACTTAGGAGGGTTGGGTAGTAATATCATTATAAGATTAATGAAATGGATGCCTCGTCTTCATTAGTGCTTCCGTAGACTAATGGAAGGCTGAGAAGGCCGTGGTTGGCAAGGTCGTGACCTCGTCCTCACGAGAGGTCTACGGCTCCGCATGAGCTACCCTATGGTGCCGGCGCCTCAGGTAGGAGGAAGGGCCAGGAGATCCATAGATGGGGGTCGGCGCCTCAGTGTGGAGGAAGGGCCAGGAGAACCCATGTAGGCTATGCGATGACACTCTCCCCTAGTTGCCCATGTGTTTTACTTTATTGTGTTCCTCTGGAAGTAGGTTGTGGGAGTTGGTATAGATTATTGATATTTGGATTTATCTTGATTAATGATTTTTGCCTTGATAAATCTTTGGTGTACTTTGTGGTTTTGTATGATCTCATTTATATTTGGTTTACGATCTTGTATTTTTATGGTACTGCGTTATGATGTTATTATATTGTTTAATTGCAATTTGGGATTGTATTATGTTTATTAATTCAGTTTGATTGGAATTGTTTCATGATCATCCTTTGATTACTTATTTATTGATCATTGCTTTGATTTACGTGATGGGAGTTGTGATTTTAATTTATTATGTTGACTCTTGGATGTTGTTGCAATTCTTGAGTTTTTTGATACTTTTGTATATTGTGAGTCTTGTGATTCCGTGTTGGGATGTTCTTGGTTGAGGACTCTTCTTGTCAGCTCCTAGCACGGGGGGTGGGTCTTCAGACTCACATGGTCGGGTGGAACGTGCTAAGCACCCCATTGGGTCCCCAGTCGAGGATCGAGAGGTGCGGATTGGTGCGGATGTAGTGACTCTCGAGTTGTACTTGCCTTGGAGCCAGTTATGATGCTTTGTTTTCATCTGTTTAATTGTATCATGTTATCTTGTATATGGTTTCCATTTGGTTGGAAACACTCTTGTATCATTGTAACTCTAGAGCATTGTACTATAATGTGATGTTAACTCGGTGTAGATTTTGGCCATGGCAATTGATATTCAATGTGTTAAGTTAATTATTCATATGTTGTATTCTTATCACTATTTCTTATGTACGTGTTATATTTGTTAATGTTTATTTTGTTATGGGTTATATCTTTGGATTTTATTCCTTATTATCATTGTGTGGATCTCAGTCTTGTAATGACTCCTTGTGTACCCCAAAGGATGTATGTGTTAATGAATCTTCTTAAATGAAATTCATGTTATGACTTAATGTGTATTATATGTATGTTATGTTAATCTTAAAAAAAAATTGCTGTAATTATTATGTAATTGTCCTTTGGGGTTCATCGTGAGCATTACAACTGTGCCTCCTTCCTCCCCACCCACAAAACTAGAAAATGTAAATCTAGAAAATGGCAATGTTAGGTGCATTTTGTCTAGCTTTTTCACTTTCCCACCCAAGCCACACATCCTTTTCTGGTGACACCACCTAATGGCACAAAGCTACCCATCTGTCAAGACTTTTCCTCAATGCTTTTTTTCCACTATATTGAAGGGGGCATGGAGGTACAATGTCATGTTACATACAAAGGTGCATTTTTTCTAGAAGTTAGCTTCTCCCATGTTGGAAAACACACTATCTCCTATCATTTGTTTCATCTAATAGTGGTATATTATATGAATCAACCTTTAATACAAGAATATTATTATGTAAGGGGGGAAAGCTAACTCCTAGATAAAAAGCTTATGGAATAATATACCAGTATTAAAGGCCGATTCATATAATATTCCACTATCACAGGGAACAACTAATTAGAGACAATGTGTTTTCTAACACTGCAAACAATGTGGGCATTTTATTTAAACACAACAATGGAAGGTGTGATTTTGAAGAAATTCATATCATTTCATAACATTCAATGTTGCAAAACTGAAAGTGTAGCACCCAATGAGACAACACTTTACATTTAAACAAGGAGATTCAAATAACTGAAACCCAACATTATGTTTTCCAAATTTCAATTATTTTGTACATGTTTTCTTTTCAATCATGTGAAATTGAAACACAACAATGGAAGGTGTGATTTTGAAGACATTCATACTATTTTGTAACATTCCATGTTGCAAAACCGCACATGTTAAGAAGCAAGAAACCCATTTTCAGACAACCCTTTACATTTAAACTGAGAGGATATAGTGTGCTTTCCAAAACTACAAATAATGTGAGCATTTTATTTGTTCATGAAGAAAGTTAAACAACCCACTTTATTTATGTGTACGGTTTTGGGAAAAGAAAAGATGTTTGTGTGTACGGTTTTGGGGCTTGGATTTCCATTCCGAATTGTCATTTTCAAAACCCATCTGCACATAATGTTGTTTCAAATATGCAACCCACATAATGTTTTTCCAATACCCATCTTCCAAAAACAAAAACCCCTTTATTTATTCACAGTCAAAATTCAAAAACCTCAAGTAAGAAAAAATTCTCAAATAGCCATGCTGAAAATCCTACACGCAAACAAAATATTTCATTTTCATTTCACATAAAACCCATTTAAAAGAAAACCCATCAAACCCTACACACAAATAAAACATTTCATTTTGATTTCATAGAAAACCCATTTAACAATAAACCCATCAAACCCTACACTAGTGCTTCATGGTCCCTGCAAAATGCAAAATGGAAAATAAAATTCCAAATAGATAGCTAGTTTGGCCACTTGTAACTCCATTTTCTTTTTCCTCCACTACGCATCCCTCCCATGCCTGCAAATCCATTTTATTTTCCTCAGCCATGCATTACTCCCCAACCTGCAACTCCATTACCATTTTCATTGGTCACATCCCTCCCTAGCCTACAACTTCATTTTCCTTGGCCTCCATTTTTTTTTCCCATGTCTCCTTCCTCCCCATGCAACAAAATAGGAAATGAAAATGTGGTAAATGGCATTGCTATTCCTATTTTGCTACCTTTTTCTCTTTTGTCTTGAATTTATCGCCCACCACATGTCCTTTTTTGGGGACAACACCTAACGGCACAGGGCTGGCCATTCGTCAAGACTTTTTGTGTGCCTTTTTGTCCACCACCAACCGCATGGTCATGTTGGGCCATATAACAATATTATATATGTTATATACATAGGTGCATTTTTTCTAGGAGTTAGCTTTCTCCCTATATGCATTTGATTAAATTAATTAAAATTAACTATAAAAAAATCTTTCAATTTTTTGTAAGCTTGATCAATTGTACACAAATGTAATTATTTATTGATTGGAGTCGTATATAATGGGAAAGCACGTGAGATGTAAAAGGAAGCTCAATCCTTATCTACACATTTGCACTTATACTTTACCTTTGGACCCACTCAAGTTTATTATAAAAAACTATTATTATATTCATAAACTAATGACAATGACAACAATCTATCATGTACCTAAAATTAACAAGAACTATTTTTTAATGTAGTCGGTGGTTTTAGTGGGAAGTTTTTTTAAAAAACATTGGTAAGCTATGCACCCATTACCACTTTGTAGTTTAAAGCTGACTTTGTTTAGTTGATTTATTCAACTCATACTTTAAGACAAATTTAATTTTTTAATTTTATATTTAGGATTTTGGTCTACTCATAAATGGGCATAAAAAATGCAAATTGAATCTAATTATTTTTTAAATATTAAATTAATTTAGCTTTTACTTATTGAAACTTTCTTTCAATTTATATCATTATCAATTTAAGGTGACTTTTTGTTAGTGTAAAATTTATATATTTTTTTATTTAGTTTTCTATTTATTTTGAAGAAATGGTTTAAGATATATATTGATTAATAACACAATTTTATGTGTAATTGGACTTATTCTCTTCACCTTAGTCTATCCCTATATTTATTTTCATGTATTTACCTTATTTATATATGTACATATTCTCATATATTTTCCTTATCAACACATTTATCAAATTTATTGTAATTATCCCAACATATATCCATCGAACAATTAGCCAACAAGACCTAAACACTTTCTACTTGTGGTGATTTCAAAAATTGTGCAGTTGATCCCATGGTCACGAACTTGAACCTAGTCATTTCAAAACTAATAATGCAAATTTGGCCAACTGGTCCCAGTTATTTTCTTATCATGAGCTAAAAAACACACATTTGTATGATTTGATGTTATGTGGTAGCATTTAAAGGTATTTAGTTGTATTAATTTCACATTGTCATACATTGAGGAATCTCTCATCTCTTAAGTATTCTCTCACATCCAATAAAATTAAAGAGTAATCAATAGTAGAACATTTAGATTCATTGCACTGAAAAGGGCAATGAATTTAGGAGAACTTGTCTCCCTACAATGAAACGATAGCTAATTACCTAATATTTTAAATATAATTAGCATCATATCATTATGAAGAGTTGAAAAAACAAATAATAATGAGGTGAATAAAAAAAAAAATCTACCACAAGCAAGATTATGCTTAGAAACATAAAGAAAGTTAGGTTTGTCTCATAATAGTCAATAGAAACCATATAGAAATCAAGAAATTCATCAAATAGAGAGAGCACATTTTCAAGGGTATCCTTCTTTGGTCATCAAGCTAAGCACCTTTATTCACCTTATTTACTTTTGTAAAATAACAAGCATTAATTATCCAATTTACACTTTTTGATGGAAGATAATTAATCTAGGTCAGTTTGTACTTAATTGTGTGCACTTAATTTATTTAAATTAGCCCTAAGGAATGTTTATTTTCCTTTAAATTTTGGTGAACCCATCCAATTTTATTTTGTAACCTATTGTACTTCTAGGGTTTCTTATTCTTATCGTCATTTTTCACATATGCCATAAAATCTTTAAATATGAAGCACTTTAACATCTTTTTCATTCATAAATTTCACATTATTTCAACCCTATTTCTATATTAGAGTTTTTGAGCTTGATTGTGGAATAATTTTCACCTACTCTACCCACTCCTAGTGACCACATTAACTTTCCACTTTCAATTTTAATATATCTAATTTTATAATCTAAAATATTTATTTGAGCTTTATTTTTATAGCTCTTGTTTATGTTTATAGTCACCTAAGCTCCTAATAAATTCCACTTAGAAGGATCACTTGATTTAAATCCTAGAATGGTCCAAATCAATGAAAATGAAGCCTATTCTAATGCTCATAATGCTATAAATTGAGACTATTATCTTGTAAATCATGTGAACAAACAAGATTTTACATAGTTGAACTTGATTTTTTGGTTACTATTGAGAATATTACAAAATTATTTGATATGATTCAAAATGTGTCAATCAAAAAGAACTATTGATTAGAGAGCATATAAGTTGTTAGTGATAATTTTTTCTTCATCTATTATGATTAGCAAGCCTACTTCTATCCATACTTCTATTATTGATCAATATAATGACAATGGAAATGCATTAGGAAAAGGGACCTATGAGATAAGGGGGATTCACTACTCACGAGTCTCTTCATTCTCAAGAGAATCCAAGGGAGCGAACTACCCTTAACCACATCAATACAAGTTGAATGAATACATTGCAAAGAAACTATACTCAGACTAATTATCACAAAAGACTACATCGGAACCTGAAAGAGAAAAGCTTCTAGATTCCTACCTCCAAAGGGAGAAATCCTAGCTAAAATACTATAGCATAGAGTTAGGATGCTAGTGCAGTGTGCTAGAGTCTGAAAGACCTGCTAGCTTCTTAAGCAATAGAGAACTCAAAATTGAAACGGGCAGACTAGAAATTCACTGTCTAATAGAGATTCAAGATCTGTTCAATGGAATGACAAGATACAAGATAGAAATTGAAAGAAAGCACAAGGAGAGCTAAAAAGGAGCTTACAAACAGTCAATTTTTTTAGATCCTTCCTCTGAGCTCAACTTTAGAAACCTACACACAAAACGAATGAGAAAAAGTGTTGGGATGTTTCAGGGCTTGTTGTAGTCAAACCCTTTTTTTGAAATTCCCACCTCCATGTACAACCAGATAAATAGAGAGAGTAATCAAAATGAATGAAAGGAGATGGTGAAAACAATCCCCACTTCAAGAGGAGAACCCGCACCACTAAGTAGTAAATTGAAAAAGGAGATATGATATATTCACAAATAGAAAAGGGTGAGAGAGTGTTACCAATAGGCCTTGGCCCCCTCTTGAACACACATATGTACCATTGAATACTTGCTAGAGAGCTTTGGTTGTTGTAGTGAACTTAGTCAAACAAAGCTTCACTTGTAGAAGTGCTATTGCTAGAGTAGAAGAAGTTGATAAGTGAGGTCAAGAAGAGAATCTTGAATGAATGATAGGGTCCCCAAAATGAGAGTGAAGGAGGGAATTTATTACATGTTGAGTGTGTGTGAAATGTGGAAAGTTAGTAAATCAACACAAACCTTAATGAAACAAATTATATCAAATATTCAAAGCAAAGAAGCTACTCTAAATTTCCACAAAACAAATCTTTTAAGAAAATCTCATTGTCCTCTATTCTTAAAGATTATTTTAACCCTTTGGCCCTCATATTTCTATGTGCATGAAGGCTATTAGAATGACACTTAAGAAACAAGATTAGTATTTAACATGCAAGCCAACTAAGTTCCTACATGCAACTATATGATAAAAATGATGAAGGATACTATGATGAATGGATGGTGGTGTTAGATGATTCGAGGTAGATACTATGGTATTGCATTAGAATGGTACCCCATATGCTCAAATGCTAACTATAAAAATTCTAATCTAAAATGAAACTATGATGCAAAGGATGGCATAAAATAAAACTATGAAGCAAATTATTACTCTAAGATCTAACTATGATGCAAAACATGGTGTAAAATGTAACTATAAGACTCCAAAGTGCTCCCAAGCTCAAACAATATTCCTGCATAACTCTATTCAAAAGTGGATGTCAAATATAATTGCAAGGGTTGTATTTATAGACTTTTCCAAGCATATTATGAGGTGGAAATGATCGACGGTCCAAATTTGAACAAGAAGAATGAATGATGGAGATGAAGAGAATCAAGATGTTCTCCCCTTGACCAAAGACAACATGCCAAATGGATGGATGAATTTCTTGACCACTAGGAAACATGCCAAATGGATGGGAGAATAAAGTGTGGGAAGAAAAGAACATGTGTTTGAAAATTGGTGGAAGTGTGTGGGGAATAAGCCATGTGCTTAAAAATTGGTTGAAGATACATCTAATTAAAAATTAGAATTATTTAATTTCATGACCTTGGTGAGGTGGCACAAAAAGTTGTAGACATGTGCTTGAATTCCTAATCAAGATTAGTGAAGATTAATTAAATAAAACAAGCTTATGGAATTTTTTTTATTTAATTAATTTAGAAGAATATGATTTTAGATTTGGAGAATTTAGAATATGAAAAATATAAATAAATTGAGAATTTATTTATACATGGTCAAAATATTAATTAAATAACTAGTATTTAATTAATTAAATGCCATGACCGATTTTAGGTGTATACATTTTTCCCCTCTTTGAAGTAATGTGTTTACATGTTGCTTCAAAGAAAAATTTGATATCGATGTGAAGAATTTTTTTCTTGTTGCCTTAGACGTCAATTTTTAGATATTGATGGATATATGCCCCCTCGGGAGATAAATCGGTGAATTTTGGAATTTTTGAAAAATTTGTTGATTTGTCAATGATGTGATGATGATTCAATGTTAAACTATTGATAATTTGATAATAGACATGATTTATCTCCTGAAACTTGATTCCAAGCTCGCTCCTTTAATTGTTTTGATTAGTTAAAACTATTTTTGGTAAACAAAGAAATAAATCCCACCATAATTCCCTCCATTAACCTTTAAAAAGGTAAAAAGGGGGAAAAGTGAATACATTTGCACATTGTGATTTTGGAGAATTTGGAGAGTGGAGAGCTAGAGGAAGACGGTGATCCCATATCATAGGCATCATTTCAAGTGTGTTCATTGCCATGGTCACTCTGCTGTAGCTTGACATCTGATACGTATTACGAGAAACCTCCTTTAGTCATTTTCCCACCTTTTTTGGTGTTTTGAACTTGGTAGATAGGTGTTATTTTCCATTTAAGGTCATTTTTTTGCACTTTTGGGGGGTATTGTTGCTCTTTTTTGCTATTTTTGAGTCATTTTTGGGTGTTTCTAAGGGTTTCAATGCATCTTGTGTCTGAAATGATGCATTTTGCACCTGAAATGGTATAGTTGGGGTCCCAAATAGCACATTTTTCAGCCTTAATTTCATGTTTTGGTCTCTTTTAGCATAGTTTTCCCCTGAAATGGCCCATATTACAGCTAAAGTGGTGCATTTTGCTGTCCTAAGGGTGTTTGCACGGTGTTTTTAGGGTTTCCTTAATGATTCCTAATGATTTTCCCTATTGTTTTGCTTGTCTGATGCTATTTGATTAATTAAAGTCCTCTCAATTTTGGAAATGTGCATTGATTATGTCAAATGCCAAATTGTTGATGTTTGTTGATACTTGTTTAATGTTCATGAATCATGTTAGTCATTGCATTGTGATGTTCAGTGATGCTTTGATTGATTGCATTCTGATTTTGTGATGTCCATTGCTTGATCAATTGATGTTTAGTAAGATAGTTGATGATTTGATCTCATGATAGGTGAGAGTCAAATGATAGGACAACTTGATGATGTATTTACCTCATGATAGGTGAGGTTTGATGATAGGACTGATGATCTTGATTGAACAATGTGTTAGGGCTAAATTTGATAGATTGATTGATGTAATGCTGATTTATTTTTCATGATATGATTCGAAGGACCTTGATGTTATTTAGTCTCGAGAGCATTTCAAAAAGATGTGGGATATGATTCATCAGTTGATGTTGGCTAATTTAGATATTATCATGCATTATGGTTTGACATCATTGTTAGATATACCCCAGTATAGGATTAATAAGGGTTTGTTGACTGCTTTGGTGGAGAGGTGGCATAGTGACCACAACACCTTTCATTTGGATATTGGGGAGATGGCAGTTACTCCTGAGGATGTGTATCATACCTTGCAGATTCTAGTGGTTGGCGAGATACTTGTGTATGACAAAGTAGAGCAGGGTAGGACCAATGCCTTGCGTAGGATCTTCTGAGATGATCAGGTTTCAGGATATGAGGTCCCATGGAAAGAGATTATTAGGAGATATGATCCTCTACCGTGTGTTCTTTCTAGGTTTGTTGGTGGATTCCTTTGTCTTGATCACAGGTCAACGGGGTTATTAGTCAGTTGGGGTCAAGTATTGGAGCATATGATGTTGGAGAGGACCAGATATGGATTTGGTTCTTGTATGTTAGCCCATTGGTATCATGATTTACACCAGGTTGTTTATTGTGGGGTGATGAGCCTCTCTTCTAGAGTTATTCTATTGAAAATATGGGTATGGGAGCATATAGCAATCACTTGACCAATGGGAGATAGACAATGACAGGTTGGTAGACCTTATGTGTTTAGCTACACAGGTCCATTTTTCTAGCATAAGCTGGGAAAATTAGAGTATTGGAGGTATGCCCTACATGATTTGGAGAATGTGACACGACGCCCTTACTTGGATTGTGAGGTTGGGCCAAAGGTTCAAATGGGTATGACATACATGTTGCTATCATGATACTTGATGGGATGGAAATGTTCTAGAATAGAGACATATTTGTATTTGCAGGTTTTTTGTCAGTTTGGATGAGTTTAGGTGATGCCTCAGGGGGTTACCCATTATGCACAATTGTGCTAGGATGTGATAGAGTGGGTGTTGTGGTTATCTTATGGTGTTGCTCATACCTATTATTATACATTGGTGCTAGGTTTGTGGGATAATACTCAACAAGTTGCAAATGCAGGGATGATAGAGAATTATTCTAAGTATTTATACACACATCTATTTCTGAGGTTATTGAGTCTTGATTAGCCAGTTCTTCCATTTGATGATGATGATAGGGCACCACCTTAGGTATCAAGACAAAGGGGGGATGGAGAGGAGGAGGAGAGTGATAGTGGGGATGGAGGGGATGATGGTGGAGTTGAGGGTGATGGCGATGATGGTGGTGGTGACGATTATGATGGTGGTGATGATAGCTTAGGTGTAGTTGGTAGTCATGTTCTAGATTTCGTAGTTCCTAGATGTAGGAGTACTGTCATACCTCAGTTGGTGATTCCTAGAATTCAGATTGGAGTCCCCTCTCATTAGCAGTAGGAAAAAATAGATGCATTACAGGCACAGATTCAGACTCTTCAGGTTTAGTTAGTGTAGGCTCAGGCACAGGTGGAATAGTTACAGGCTCAGATGTAGGCACTGGTTGGCCAAGTTTAGACACTGATGACTAAGAGAGATGTAGCTAGGAAGTGGGTAGAGTACGCTGAGAGAATTAATGAGAGGTTACCTCAGGCTGCAACAACTTCTGGTAGTGCAGATTACTTTAGAGAGGTTTATCATACCACACAAGAGGCTCAGTTCTATAGAGACCGATATCATGAGGTGGTTCCTCCCGAGCGGCAAGAGAGCTTTGCACAGTTTTGATTTGGCAGGTCTCAATCTTAGACTGTTAGTTTGGTTGTTACACAACCATTTCCTAGAGATAAGAGAGATCCTAGTGCAGGTCCATCAGGTGGAGGGGGAGGTACAGGTCATATTCCAACACCATCTAGGGGGAGCATGACATAGCTCCTGTTTGATTTACTAAATTATATCTTGGAAATGTATACACCCTGTATTCAGTTGAGATATTGATTGTGTACCTCTTGTTGTCAGCCTTTGACATTATGGTTATTTAGAGGTTATATTATGTGCGGCGATGATTATGATCTATGTGTTCTATATGCTGTTTATATGATGATGATCATGATGATTATGATGCTTATGATGTTGATGAGGATGTAATTTATGTGTTATGATTCTATGATGTTTTATGAATTATGCCTATATGATGTGGTGGATTCTATTATGCCAATAAAATGTGATTCATTTTATGTTTTTTGTAATTTTCTAATGTGAATAAATGATGCAATGATACCTAGTTCTATGTGATTATGATGTTGATTATGATTATGATTATGGGATGTATGCAATGATGATGGGATGATATATGCCATGACATGGTAATGTGTGCTTAATGATTCTATATGCTTAATGGATGATGTTTTATATTATGTGAGATGTATTTTATTATGCAAATGATATGTGATGATATGTGATGTTTATATTGATTATGTATGGATGTAATGATAACGAGATATAATGATTATGTAAATGATGTGTGATGTTTTGTGATGATGAATTTATGATTATGTGATGTAAATGATTATGCAGATGATTGTGTTCTAGGGTCTTAAGCTTAAATGAGTGAATCTATCCAACTTCCAAAAGTTGTGGGAAGGTCGCCGTTAGTTGATTCTTTGTTAAATTAAGATTCACAAAACTTGATAAATTTCCCAATTCTTTTGGAAATATGAAGAGTCTCACTCATTTAAGCTTAGTGAACCAATTTCCTAATGCGACTATATGAAATGATTTTTATTATGTAAATGAGATGCGATGCACATCTTTTTGTGTTTTTTGATACAAATATTATGATGTGATGTATGGATGAATGAATGATGTATTTTTTTCTATTTTATGTAAATGATGATGCAACTGATATTGAACTAAATGAGAATGATGTGTTTTTGGCAATGTCAAGTATACTCAATCCATTAATGGAAGAGATAACATCATTGTTGTAGCTTTGGAAACCCCATAAATACAAATGAAAACTAACATGGATGTAATCTACTCTAACCATGTAGATCTCATATGGAAAAGTTGTCATTCGTAAAAGCCAATTTTCCATGATCTTTATCATCATTGGGCCTTTAAAATGTTGAAAGTGAGTACAAGCATCAATGGTATATTTAGACCATGATGACCTAAGTACTACTTCCATGATGTTTGATAGTGCAAGTTAACACAATAATCTAAGTATAATTAAACCGAGATGACCTAAGTATTGATTGCATAAACATACAAGAGTTAACAGGTTTCCTATGCAAATTCAGAATGTCATTAGTGATCCTTTGTAGAGAACATCCCATGACAATTTGCACAGTAATAATGATCAAATCATAGAAAAAAGATAAAGGAAAACCATATTCCTTCCTGGCTCCTCTATTTCGATACATCATTGAGGTGCTCTAGAGATATGATAAAAAAAATCAAAGTACAACAATGGAACATTTATGTTTAATGTGATAAACCCATGATTCAAAAAGAACATAATCCATTTGAAGTTTATTTTGGTTTGATTGATTTGGCTTTTTGATTTTGATGTTTGATGTGTTTTTGATGGTGTTTGATATTAAATGTTTGGTTGCACTATGATCATGTTTTGGGTTGTGTTGTAATGTTGTTGTTTGTCTGTTGGTTCACGCTCAAAGTTTATTGCCCCCAGTGAGTTTAGGATTTTTGCCCAGTCTAGGGTGAGACATGACTGCGTTGCCAGGATATGTACATGGTTCTTTTTGAGGATAGATGGATGGATGGCCAAAGTGAATGGTCTACATGATTAAATAGATGGAAAAGCTAACCTATCACAAAAAACATCTATTTCCAGGTTTTCACTACTTGTTTTTATTGCACTTTTTTAAATTTTTATGATTTTTTTGACTTTTTGATCTTTTTTTTACTTTTTTGTATTTTTCTAATCCTTTTTTGAATTTTTGTGTTTTTTGATCTTTTTTTCTTTTTTGTATTTTTGATCTTTTTTTCTTTTTTGTATTTTTTGTTGTTACCAAGATGCCTATTTGCTAGGTTTTCATCAAGGCAACCATTTTTTTAGGACATTTTCTAATGTTTTTGAATTTTTCAAGACTTTTTCCAATGCGCTGGATGATTTAGGCATAAAAATTCTTGAGATGTAGGTTGTTAAGGGGTTCATCAAATAGGTCCCCTTCTAGTGTGGACAACTGATATAATGACAAAGGGACCTAGCCAGTTTTGTTCAAATTTCCTCTTCTTCTCCCTATCTTGTTGATTGCGAGGATTTTATTTCATAACTAAATCACCAACCTAAAATTTTCTAGGATTTACTCTGTGATTGTAGCTTCTAGAAATCCTTTGTTGATATGCTTTCAGGTGATCCACTGCATGCTAACAACACTCATCCAACAATTTTAGCTCTTGTAACCTAGACACTTTGTAATCCTCATATGAAATGATCCCCCTTAGTGATACACAAAGTGATGGTATTTCAACCTCAATAGGTAGAATAGACTCTGATCCATAGACCAAAGAATAGGGTGTTGCTCCTATCAGGGTATAGATATTGGTTTTGTAAGCCCACAAAGCAGGTTTCAATTAAATGTGCCAAGCATTTCTAGCCTCATTGACAGTTTTCTTCAAAAAATTTAAGATAGTCTTGTTTGAGGCCTTTGCTTGGTTGTTTCCTTGGGGATAGTAGGGTGTAGAAAATCAATGTTGAATGTGGAACCTCTCACAAAGTTCTTTGACATCCTAATTCTTGAAGGGTCTACCATTATCTATGATAATGGATTATGGAATACCATACCAATAGATGATATAGTTTAGGATGAAGGATGAGATTTTCTTTAATGTGATGGTGGTTATGGGAACCACTTCAATCCACTTCATAAAGTACTCCATGGTTGTGATGATAAACTTATTTCCATTAGATGAAGACGAGTGTATTTTTCCTATGAGATCTAATCCCCACTGACAAAAAGGCCATGTCGATGCGAAAGGTTACAACTCTTGTGTTGGTGAATGTATCAAGTTCTCATGGATTTGAAATTTTTGGTAGCTTTTGACATATTGAAATAACTCCTCCATATTTGGCCAATAATAGCCTAAATGTAGGATTTTCTTAGCTAAAGTTAGGCCACTTGAATGTGTTCCACAAATATCATCATGGACCTCACGTAAAGCAGTTTTAGCTTCAGTACGTTCCAGACATCGAAGGAGAGTACCATTAAGACTTTGTCTATATAGCACCTCAACTATTACGGTGTGGCAAGCTACTTGTTGTATAAGGTTTCATTTCTAGTTCCAAGACAAATGAGATGGGAGTGTATTGTATTTGAGGTAAACGTAGATTTTCCTATAGATGGAAGCATCAGTTTTGGCTAAATGGTAGATGAATTGGGAGTCAGGGTTGTTATAGGCAGGGTCAAGTACTTGTTCCACCATAAACTCATAACGGGCTTGCTTTTCTAGTATTTTCAAGAGAGAATCAATAACAGCCATGGCATTTGCAGCTTTGATGTTGCCCCTAGGAATTTGTTCAAACTTTATCTCAAAAAAGTACTTTTTGAGGTCATCAACCATTCTTTTATAGGGCATCAGTTTGTCATCTTTTGTTTGGTAATCACCATTCACCTAGTTATGACTAGTTGTAAATCACCATAAACATGCAATTTTGTGATCCTCCATTTGACTGCTACTTTGATTCCGATGATTAATGCTTCATATTCGGTTGTGTTTTTGGTGCAAGGAAACATTATTTTGTAGGACTTGGGAATGCTATGTCCTTGAGATGAGATGAACAAGATTCCTACACCTAATCCATGTTTGGTATAAGAGCCACCAAAGTACAATATCCATGGTTGTGTAGATATCATTAGGACATCAGTATGTGGAAATTCAATGCTCATGGGGTGATCATTTGGTAAGGGTGCCTCAGCTAGTTGATCTTCTATAGCTTGAAATTTGATTGCTTTTTTTTCTATGTACTAGATGTCAAACTCACTTAATATCATGACCCATTTGGCTATTCTTTCTGTTAGGGAAGATTTACTGAGTAGGTACTTCAATGGATCAATTTTAGCAATAAGTTTGATGGTGTGAGTCAGTATGTAATGTCTGAGTTGTTGGGTAGAAAATACTACCACCAAGCAGGCTTTCTCAATGAAGGTGTAATTGATCTCATAACCATTCAAGGTCCTACTGATATAATAGATTTCCCTTTCCTTTCCTATAGAATCTTCTTGTGTCATTAAAGCTCCCAAATATATTTCAGTTGTTTCAATGTAAAGTAACAATGGTTTCCCCTTGATTGATGGTATTAGTATTGGTGGTGATATTAGATACTGTTTGAGTTGATTGAAGGTTACTTCACATTTCTCATCCCATTTGAAAGTGATAGTCTTGTGGAGAAAATGATTGAAGGGATGAGTCTTGTCTGCCAATTGTGCAATGAATCTCCTGATATACTGGAATATTCCTTGCAGTGATCTGAGTTGGCTAATGTTTTTAGGAGGGCGAATTTGGATGATGGATTTTACTTTTGTAGGACCCACCTCAATTCCTTTGGTTGACACAATGTATCCCAAGAGTTTGGCTTATGTCATGCCAAACACATATTTCTTGGGATTTAGTCTCAAATAGAATTTCTCAAGTCTAGTGAAGATTTTTTCTAGAATTTCTAGGTTTCCTTCTCTGGTACATGATTTTTCCAATAGTTCATCTACGTATTCCTCCATGAAGGTGTGCATCATGTCATGGAAAAAGGTGGTCATTTCTCTCTGATATGTGGCTCCAACATTTCTCAATCCAAAAGGCATTACATTCTAGCAAAAGGTACCCCATGGACATGTGAAGGTTGTCTTGTCTTGATCCTCAAGAACTATCTATCTAATTGTAACCAAAGAATCCATCCATAAGAGATAAATTTTCATGCCTAGTAGTCAAGTCTACAATGATGTCAATGTTAGGTAGAGGGAAATCATCTTTTGGGAAAGCCTTATTGAGATCACTAAAATTTGTGCATATCTTAATGCTCTTGTTTGGTTTTGTAATAGGCATGATGTTTGATATCCAGTCTACATAGTCAATAGGTCTGATGAATCCCACATCTAGTAGCTTCTTTAGTTCAAATTTTACCAAGAGGGAGAAATGAGGATGCATTTTTATTAACTTTTTCTTTATTGGTTTAATTCCAGGTGGTAGTGATAAATGATTCATTGTGAGCTCTGGATCGATACCTAGCATGTCGGCATAATACCAAGCTAAGTTGACCTACCTTTCCTTAAAGAACTTGGTGAAACTTGGATTTTCCTCTTCCATCATAGATGATGTGAGGTGTAGGGTCTTCACTGTTTCATCTGTGCCAACATTGATAGACTATGTTGGTTCAATTAGTACTAAAGATCTCACTTGATAATGTTTAGGGAGGGTGTCAAATCTTCCATCTCTCGGCACCTCAGAGAGTTTTTCACCTTGAGATACGCTCTTTGTTTTTAATTTTTTTAGATCTAATAATGCCATCAAGTGATTTTCACTATCAGATATGCTTTTGGTATTCATTTTGTAGTTGGAAGACTTGGTATTCCCCTTGTTTGAAGCTCCGTTATGAGTTTGGATGATGGAAGTTTACAATGGCATCATCATTTGAAAAGACAAGTATTTCAAGCATCTCGTTTTGGTCCCAGTCAATCAACTCAGGGTGTAGTAATAGTAAGGGATCATCAAATTGTCTAAGGTCAATAGGAGTAAGTGTCATGATAGAGATGTCATCAAAACTTTGGATGGCAATATCGAGGTCTAAGATGTTACTCTCTTCTAAAGTATCCATCTCGCTTGAAGAATTATCATCTTCACTTGAGACATCAATATTCACTGATCCAATTTCAAGTGGTTGGGAACCCGAGCTTTGTCCCTCCATATGCGTTGGTGTATAATTTTGAATTACATCAATTTCCTTATCTTGAAGAGAATCTTCAAAGAGGGAATCCCATTCACATTCATTAGAGTCTATTTCAGAACTATCTCTCAATTGAAGGATTCTCTCAACAACTTGCTATTTGGTTTCTTCTTTGGATTTTGCTATGTACCCCAATCCTATTTTATCCTTGGCTTGAATTGTAACAAGTTGTATGGGTTTGATTATGCCTTCCTTTCTTTTACCAACAAGACCTTTTCCCTCATATCCCATTTTTCCCAAGATTATCTTTCCTTTTCCATACTATTTTTTCTGTATATGGGAGGTTGATGCTTGTGATGATTCTGCATCTTTGTATAACCAATTTAAAACCTCCTTATCATCTGATTCATCCACTAAGGTGCCTGCTCTTACAAAGGTGCCATCAAAGACTATGGTTGGTTGTGATGATTCTTGTCTTGAAGTGGATGGCTATCCATATGACTTAGGAGAAGGTGAAAGTTGTGATAAACATAAGGATTTCTCAAATGAGTATTCTCTTATGCCTTTGTCTTTTAATTGGATCTTTTCAACTTGTTTTGATAAGGCATTGAGCTAACTTTCATGATTTGATGGAGTAGACTCACCAACAAATTTTTCTTTTGACCGGTCCTTCTTCTCAACCCACTTTGACATAGAATTTGGTTGTTTTTCACTATTGGATGAGCTAGGCATTGGAGATTCCTTGTTGTGTGGCACAAAAGTGTCTTGTTTCATTTTGAGGGTTTTGCAATACTGTGGGTTGTTGAAATCGGCTGAGATGGTGATTTCCTACCCATTTAAAGGAAACTTTAGACACTGATGGTATGTTGATGGTACCACCTGCATCTCATGTATCCAACGATGTCCCAGGAGTATATTGTATGTCAAATTTTTATCTAACACTTCACAAATCATTTCTTTCACAACCTGTCCTACTTGAATGGGTAGTACAATTAGTCCTTGGGAGAATCTCTCCTCGTCATCATATGGTTTGATTGTGATTTTTCTCCTAGCATCTATAGAATTTTTTAGAATATCCCAATGCACGAACAAGTTTTAGAGTACAAATATTCAACCAGCTCCTCCATCTATTAAAACACATTTGACATGATGTTTTTGAATTAGGACTTTGATGTGGAGAGCAACATTATGTGGATGGTTGATGGATACATCGTCATATTCAAAAAATCATAAGCAATGTGGCATGGTCAAGTGTCCCACCATAGTTTGGAATTGGAAAACTTCCAAGTCATTTGGTACCATGGTGGCGACTAGAGCTTGTTACAAGATTTCCTTGTGAGAGGGTGAAATCTTGAGAAGCTCTAATATGGATATTTGAGCAGGTATCTTTTGCAACTAATCAACAATGTTATATTGGGTTGTAGGGAAAATAGTAGTTGATTTGGACATGGAAGGGGTAGCTCCTTTCAATGTTACCTTGGCTTGTCCTCTTGTGATAACATTGATTGGTAAATTGTTTTGTTCTTCTATGATTTTGATAACATTGATTTGATTGTCACTTATAGGGATATTTATGATCGAATTGATTGGCACAAGGTCATTGATTTGATGGTGATAATTTTTTACTTGTAATGATGATTGTTCATGTTCAATGGTGTGATCATCAACCATTTCAATGTGAAGAATGGTGGTGTCATAGGCATAGTTTATGTTATATCCCTTGGTATTTGATGATGAGGACTCCCCCTTTTCATAATTTGGTAGAGGGTTCTTGAATGCCCCATGATCATTGTTTCTTTGGGGTACTACAAATATCGTTCTATTGTCAATTAGATCTTGTATCAAGTGCTTCAACTACAGTAGTCATTAGTTTTATGTCCTTTGTTGTGATGAAAATCATAGAAATGAGCATCATTCCACCATGGAGGCTTAACTTGTGGTTCCCAATTTTTTTCCTTTGGTAACATTATGAGTTTAGCTTCGATAAGTTCTTTTAATGGTGATTATGATGATTGTCCCAAAGGCGTGAACCTCCTTTGATTTGAGGATTTTCTATATGATGATATTGTAGATCCAACATTACCTTGATTGTTTCTTTGGTTGATATTTTGGTTTTTGCCTTGGTTGTTGGGGGGATTGTCATTCTGATTAGTTTTGGTAGTGGATGTAGTTAGGTTGAATACAGGTTTTTCATTTTAAATTTCAACTGCACCCTCATTGTTTCCAATGTTCTTGTTTCATTGCCAAAACTTGGGTTTGTCACCACTATTGTAATTGTTGGAGGAGTTTGATGAGTTTTTTTCATTGTATATCTTGACGACTCCTCTCTTGACTAAAACCTCTTCAATTTTAATCCCATTCTCAATCAATTTTTCAAAGGTTGGGGGACATTGCAATTCCAATCTATAACTCATCTCGTCATTGGGGTTGTCAATAAAGATTTCTATCTTTTCCTTTTCAGGTACAGAACAAGAATATCATGCAAATATCCTTCTTCATATTTGCAAGAATACAAATGTGGGTGATCCCACAAAGCTGGTTTACAATTTTTTGGGAGGATCTAATTTTTGCTAAAAACACATATTTTTAGAAAATATATTGATTTAAGCCTTAAAAAGTTCCATTTAAAGAATTCCAATTGAAGAGGGTTTGATCAAACTACCTTAAATGAAAACCCCTTGGAAATAACACCGCTATTTTTAAATCATACCTATAACAGAGTCTCCTTTACACCTATCAAAATGCTGATAAAAAACCACTTTTGATTTAACTTTTGGGGGATCAAATGAATTAATTTAAAATTTATTTTTTGTAAGTATGTATTCCTTATTATAAGATTCCCAAAAAGTATAATTTTAAATAAATTTGATTTAATTATTATATTTATTTTTTATTTCTCGTGATATGTTGTTTTTCCTAAAAATCAAGCTTGTTTTCCACATGTGGAAAAATAAGAAGATATCAAAGAAAAAATAAAAAATATTTAGTGCACTGATACTTATTTGATCCCAAATAAAAAAAAAAAGAATTTTGATACATACAAAAAAGTTAGGTATACAAATTGCGTTATGTTCGAATTATAATGGTTTGAATTAGAAACTTGATTAAAGAAAAAATATTCAATAAAAAAAATATCTAACCAAGTGGAAGCACTAGATATCAGAGTTAAAAATATAAATTCAAAATTTATCCTTCATGGAAAAAATGTTATGCGTTATACGAAGAGCGTCACTTTTTAAAAATATTGTTTTTTGAACAAAACTAGTTTTCAAGGGAGATGGAAAAAGAAGTGCAATCTGATTCCAAAAATTGTGAAAAAATTATATTTAGAATCTATAGACAAAATTTCACAAAACTCTAGTTTGCATCATCTTCACATTCCTCACAGTTTAGCCGCTATAGGTTCCCGAAAGTAAAGATTTAGTTAAAAAAATTTATTTTAGTGTCCAGTATGGCCAAAAATTGTAAACCACTATTGTGGGATCACCTAGGAATGATTCACCCTTCTTTTGTTTCAAGTTACAAAGATCTTTCATGGTGATGTCATGTTGGATGTTGTAAGAATATTGGGTGATGAACTTGTTGACTCATTCCTAAAAGTTGTTAATTGGTGGAGTGAGTTTGGAGAACCATTCAAGACATTGTCCACCTAGACTTTGTGGGAATAATCTCATTAAGTATGTTTCTTCATATGCAAATTCAAGACTCATGGTCCTAAATTCCCTCACATGGTCTATTGGATCAATTTTTTTGTTGTATTTGTCATACTTTGGAACTCAGAAGGAAAAATGTCTTGGATCAAGTATCGTTTTGAGGTTCCCCTTTGCATATCAAGAATTTTTTGTTGAAGGTTCTTCATTTTGTGGGTTAGGGAAACAACTTGTTTGGGATCATTTTTGGTTTTTTGGGAGGTTCTTTCAATTGATTTACATCAAAGTTGTCTAAAAATTTGGCACCTTGTTTAGCTAACATAAGGAGGTATTTTTCCTTGTTTCATTTGAAAATATTTTCTAAACATTTGTGGAAATTGGGGTCTTGTTCAACATGTTGGATATCTTCTTCGGGTATTTCTTCCCCTTCAGTGTTGTTAAGTCCACATAAAGGATTCTCTTTAGCCTCTGCCATGGTGTTTTGTGTTTCACTATTTTGAGTTTCAGTGTTTTGAGTCTCAATGATTGGAGTTTCAATGGTTGATGTTTCAATATTTGGAGTTCCAATGGTTAAAGTTTCAATGTTTGGATTTTTAATGTTTTGATTTTTGAGTTCTTTTTCCTTGAGTTTTTGTTTTTGTAACCTTGTTTGAATGAGAATACAAGTGTTATAGTTTAGAATAAAATTTGATCTAAGTTTTGGAAAAGTACCAAGGATTACAACTAAGTCAAATAGAATGACAAATTCTAATGAGACTAAATTTGATTAGACTATATGGCTTCATTTCATGATGAGAGGATGATAAATCCTGATGATGAAACTAGGCTTAATAATAAAATGTGTGATAAATTTGATGATTTTGATATTTTGAGATGTTGGATATTGGTTTAGGTTGGAAAATTCAACTTGTAGAGGTCAATTTTAACAAGTTTAGATTCTAATGTATCTAAGGAATGATTATGGGCTTGAGAAAATTCTAAAATTTTGGGTTCAAACAATGAAACTGGAGACAAATTTTATTCCTATACGAGATGCTTAAATCTTTGGAAATGTCTTGGATTTTGACAATAGTAAAATGAATACAAGTTGGGATTGTTATTTGAAGCTCTTTTGTACAAATTGAAGACCAATCTCTCTCTAAATTCACAGAGTGTTGAGAGACATTTTTTATATTCTCTTGGACTAAGGACTTTGGACTTTGGTTTCTGAATTTTAATCTTTCGTGAAATAATTTAATAAAAGCACGTGTTTAGATTTTGTTGTACTTGAGGAATGATTAAACACTGCTTAGGATTCCCAGAATCAGACTGACTATCAGATAGGAGATGAACTTAGGTCACTAGCTTTTTGGTCTATAAAATGCACTAGAACATGTGCAAAGTTTACTAGAATAGGTGTAAAATGTCCTAGAACATGTGCAAAATGTGCCAGAACAGGTGCAATATTCACCAAAACCAGTGCAATATGTGTTGGATTAGGTGCAAGATGCACTGAAATAGGTGCAATATACATTGCAAGACTTGAAAGATTAGCCAAAAAGTTTTACAAGGCTCTGTAAGCAAGTTTTGACTCTGGCAACTTGGCTACTATGCATGAATACAAGTGCAAGATGTTCTAGAAGGTAGTTAAGATGCGCTAGAAGGTTTACAAGATGTGTTAGATTGGGAGAACAACAATGTTTCTTGAAAGTTTGTTTGATTCTTCAAATTTTCTAGTGAGAGACTTGGTTGTTTCAATGAATGTTATTATGAATCAAGGTTTTCACTTTTAACATGTGATGTTTTGTTTTAAATTTTTTTTGAAAACACATTGATAAAGACACATCAAGCAATGTACGATCCTAAGGCTGTGAAAGACTGTATTCTTTTGGATTCCATGTGGATTTTACCCCAACTGTACTTATTCTTAGCAGATGAATTTAGGAGCTTGGCCAAACGGGCTCCCCCTTATAGTGCACTCACTTCTCAAGTCAACCAAGCTTCTAGGCCCCATAAAACTCCCATGGAATGTTAATCATCTCTACTAAAAATTGTGAGAATGTGGATGCCTTTGTAACAACCGTTGTTGCACCAAAGAATAGATAAAGGTTTTTGGACAAACTAAAACAAGGGTTATAGTACAGACATAACATTCATGGGGGATAATCCATGTAGTGAGAGACCATTTATACCCTTCTCATAAGAACTATCCTTGTGATACTTTCCTTTGTTCAAGTACCCACATTTATATACCAGCTAGAAGTCGCTTGGCTTTAGCTTATTACCAGTTGGGTCATTCCCTTGGGTGATTAATTTTTCCCACAAGGTAGGCCCTCTAAGATAAACAAAAGAAAGCAAGTATACCTATAGTTTTATCACTCTTTATTCCACATGAATAAAGAGATAACACATGTTGTATACTCCACTCACCCTCACAGATAAGCACGAATGGATCTAGCTTTTTGGTCACCTAGCTAAGGGGAGAGCATATGCCTACCATTCATCAAGCACAAAAGACATGGTGTTCATTAACCTTTTAATTAAGCCATGTTCCTAACTTAACCAAAAGGAAACAATTAAATCACTTCTATCCCCTAAAAAATGTTAGTAGTTTATGTTTGAGTCTTTGACAACAAATCTAGGAAACTTACAAAACAAAAACATAAAGTATTAGCCTTTGGATTTAGTGAAAAATAGGGAAACTGCAAAATACACCATAGCAAAGATAAAATGTGACAAAAACATGAAAAATGTGCCAAAACACATGCAATATGTGCCAAAACTAGTGCAATATGCACCAAAACTCATGCAATATTCTCTAAAACTCAAAAAACATGTTTTGGAACCCTGGTGAACTTTTTTGAAAATTTACAATATGCCCCATTTCTCATGCAAGATGTGCCAAAACTCATGCAATATGTGTTGAAACAGGTGCAATATGTGCTAAATGAGCTGCAAAGTGTGTTAGAGAAAGTGTTGTTTGAGCCAAAAGTCTCATGTCTAAACCTGCGAACACAAATTTTCTAGAATGTTAAAAAAAATGGGGCAAGGCCCCATGGTGGGTGTCATTTTGTGGTGTGTATGAAATGTGGAAAGTTAGTAAATCAACACAAACCTTAATGAAATGAATTATATCAAAGATTCAAAGAAAAGAAGCTAGTCTAAATTGCCACAAAACAAATCTTTTAAGAACATCTCATTGTCCTCTATTCTTGAAGATTTTTTTTAACCCTTTGGCCCTTAGATTTCTATGTGCAGAAAGGCTATTATAATGACACTTAAGAAATGAGATTAGTATTCAACATGCAAGCCAACTAAGTTCCTACATGAAACTATATGATAAAAATGATGGTGGATACTATGATGAATGGATGGTGGTGTTAGATGATTTGAGGTAGACACTATGGTATTGCATTAGAATGATAGTCCATATGCTCAAATGCTAACTATGAAAATGTTAATCTAAAATGCAACTATGATGCAAAGAATGACATAAAATGAAACTATGAAGCAAAGTATTTCTCTAAGATCTAACTATGATGCAAAACATGGTATAAAATGTAACTATAAGACTCCAAAGTGCTCCCAAGCTCAAACAATATTCCTACATGATAACTCTATTCAAAAGTGGATGAAAAATACAATGCCAAAGGGTTGTATTTATAGCCTTTTCCAAGCATCTTGTGAGGTGGCAATGATTGACAGTCCAAATTTGAACAAAAAGAATGAATGGTGGAGATGGAGAGAATCAAGATGCAGTCCTCTTGACCAAAGACAACATGCCAAATGGATGGAGGAATTTATTGACCAATAGGCAACATGCCAAATGGATGGGAGAATAAAGTGTGGGAAGAAAATACCATGTGTTTGAAAATTGGTGGAAGTGTGTGAGGAATAAGCCATGTTCTTAAAAATTGGTTGAAGATAATTCTAATTAAAAATTAGAATTATTTAATTTCATGTGACCTTGGTGAGGTGGCACAAAAATTTGTAGACATGTGCTTGAATTCCTAATTGAGATTAGTGAAGATTAATTAAATAAAAAAACATTATGGAAATTTGTTTATTTAATTAATTTAAAAGAATATGATTTTAGATTTGGAGAATTTAGAATGTGAAAAATATAAATAAATTGAGAATTTATTTATACGTAGTTGAACTATTAGTTAAATAACTAGTATTTAATTAATTAAATGTTATGACTAATTTTAGGTGCATACACATGCAAGGGTGGAAAGAGTCATTACACTCGAGCAACTAACTACAAAGACATGTGTCAAGAGCCAGGATTTGAGATTCCCCATTTCTAACTCGAAAAACCACTAGGATGCTAGCACATCATGTGAATGTCTGCATGTTGTGCATGCGCCCAAAACACAATTTTTTGGGAAACAAGTTGATGGGCTATTGTTGCTTTTCCATTGGACCACATGGAGTTGTAATCATGAAATTCTAACCCATTGGGTTTTTGTCATAAATGCGTTTAGGTGTCATAAATTCTAGGAAAATTACTAAAATGTGAAATCACCACTAGGTGTGGGTTAAAAGTACAAAGCCGTGTCACACTTTTAGAAAGGAGTTGTCTAACACTAGTCCAACTTTTAAACTTGAATCACTAAAAAGTGATATATATGTTTTGAATTTTGAAATGATGTAAACTAATAAAATATTTTTTTAGTATATTTAATGTTTATATTTTTTTGAAAAATAAAATTTATTTGAATATATATTTTTTATAAATTAACACTATAATTTAGTTGCTGATAAAATTATGAAAAAATGAAGTTATATGAGACGTCAATCCCTATATAGTAATTTCTTTTCCCTTAATTTTTGTGTGTATTTATAACTTGAAACTTTAGGGTATGGATATATTTATTTCCAATTTTGATAAATATATATTTTTAGATAATTATTAAACTGCACATGTATTAAAATTTAGTTGTTTCCAGTCAATGTCAACTTTCATATTAATTATTTATCTAAAATAGAAAAAAAAATATACCATCTTGATATAGATTCTTATGTCTAGGGCATCATATTTTTTTCAAAATTTTCTAATAAGTTTTAATATTTTTCCTTTACATGGTAATCAACCTAATGTTTTGTGTTGATAACCTACATTTAGTAAAAATAAAAAGGAAAATATAAATAATAATTAAACTATTAAAATTATACATTTTTTAAAACTAAACTTATGGATCTACAAAAGGGTATTTTTACATTAAAAAAAAATGATTTCTACACGAGTAGAAGTTGTTAAAACATCAAGTTTTTAAATAATTTTATTTTTTGGTAATTGAACTCAAAGTGGTGCTACAGATGCATTTAGCCAACAATTTTAGTTGGAAAATGTGTGGAAATATATACAACTTATCTAGAATGAATCTTACAACATCATATGTTTGACCAAAATTATTTCTTAGTTAAAAATACTTAAATTCACTTGTGTTAATAAGTTGGCCAAAAGTGTGACACAACTTTATGCTAATACCATGTACTTTTATGACATTACATTTTGCCCCCACTTTAGTGGGATCAATTTTGGAAAAAATCATCCAAACTAAAGTAGAAAAAAAAAAATTACCCAAAACTTGAAGTTTTACCAATTTACTTGCCAAAAAAGGTATTGTAGAGGTCGCAAAGGTCAATCCATCTAGTACTAAAGATGTCCCCAATGATTGAACTCAACGAAAAGTATAGTCTTTTTCATGAAAAATCACACAAAATTTTATTCAACAAAACTCAATTTTAAGTTAGTTCCAAAAATTAGAAGAAGATACAATGACAAGAAAAATGATCAAGAAAAAAATTGATGATTCAAAAGAAAAATATGTTAAAATGGAGACTATATGCCCCCTCCTGAGTTTGTTCCTAGCCAAGTGGGGTAAAATAAGGAGAAACTAGGGAGCCACAAACTCTAGGAAAAATGCACCCTAGGGGACCTATATATACCTAGGTGGGCCCCTAGAAGAGTCATTTTCACTACTTATTACATGGATTTTGTTGAGTTTTGTGAGAGAAAAGTAAGCAAAATGTAGAGTAGACGAGAGTACAAGGCACCTAGGTTGGATCAACTATGTGCAAACATAGACAAGGGTATCAAGGTGGACTAGGTAGGCCTCAAAACCTCTCAATTTATAGATTTTAGATGATTTTTTGCTAGTTGTAAACATTTGAGCAGTGCAAGCATCTTGGATGCATGCATGTCCTCCACATGTTGATGTCCTGGATCAACATTGTTGTTCTAGGGATGTGTTGTCATCTTGGGACCATCAATGGTAGATTAGGACACCAACGTGGCACACATAAATTTGCACGATGCACACATGTCCCTAAGTATTTTTAACATTTTTTTTCTCAATTGGATATGTATTGAATTAAACTTTTCCCTTGTTCATAGGACTTTCCCAAGATTAGGGAGCATCCTAGTGGGTGGGTGGTCCACCTATTCAAAGGGAAAAGGGACTAGCTATCTAATGATGAGGTCACACACCTAGAGTGCATCAGTCTCTGGCATGTGTACACCATGCCAAAGATGTTGTATCATGACAAGATGTTGATGGCACTCATGGAGAGGTGGGACGCCACAACATCTAACTTCCAGTTACTGGCTGAAGAGATGAATATTAGACTGGAGGATGTCTATCACATCCCCAGTCTCTCCATTCATGGTCAGTGGGTGGAGCTAGATGACATTATCTTGCCACAAGAGCGATTAGAGAGCATCTAATACTTCTCTGTCCAAAAAAATGGTAGGGATGGGAATAGACATTCTACACATGATGGTTCGTGTAATGCCCCGCCGTGCAAACCCCAAAGGACAACAACACAACAATAATAGCACAATTTCTTTTTTTTTAAATGCACATAACATACATGTAATACACATTAAGTCATAACATGAATTTCAATTAAATAGATTCATTAACACATACATCCTTTGGGGTACACGAAGAGTCATTACGCAACTTAGATCCATACAACATCAATAAAGAATAGAATCCAAAGATATAAAGTAAACAATAACAAATATAACACATACATGATGATCAATGATAAGAAACCATCCGAATGCGCAAATACCTCATATGCATGATCATCCTAACACATTAAATAACAACTACCATGGTCAATACCCACACCAAGTTTAACATTTCATTACAGTACAATGTTTAAGAAGTACAATGATACAAAAGTGTTTCCAATCATGAACGGAAACCATACAACAAGATAACATTATACAAATGAATAGATGAATACAAAGTATCATAACTGGCTCCAAGACAAATACAACTCTGGAGTCACTGCAACAACACCAATCCGCACCTCTCGATCCTCGACTGGGGACCCAATGGGGTGCTTAGCACGTTCCACCCGACCACGTGAGTCCGAAGACCCACCCCCCGTGCTAGGAGCTAACAAGAAAGAGACCTCAACCAAGAACATCCAACAGAGAACCTCAAGACTCAGCGTCATACAAAAGTATCATCAAAACTCAGGAATTACAATGACACAATCAACCTCATCCAAGAGTCATAAATCTCATCACATAATTCAAGGCAATAGCCAGTAAACAAGGAACCAAAGGAAGATCATAAAACACTTCCAATCACAATTCTGAATCGCAACACAATGATACAATACAATAACATCATATCATAGTACCATAAGAGTACAAGGTCATAATTCAAATATCAATGAGATCATACAAGACCACAAAGTACACCAAAGATAAAATAGGGTAAAACCATAAATCATTACAAACAACTATATTTCATCAATACAAGACAAAGAACCACTTCCAGAGGATTTCCAAAGAAACAACATAATAAGGAGTGTTAGAGGAGAGTGTCATCGCATGGCTTACATGGATTATCCAGACTACTACTAACGCAAGGCGCCGCCTCCGTCTACTGACGAATTATCTAGACTAAAACCGAGCGCTAGGAGCCACCTCCATCTATGGTTATCCAGACTACCTATTTCAAGGCGCCGCCCCATAGGGTTGCTCATGCGGATCTGTTACCCTTCGCGAAGACAAGGCAATGAACATGACAACCACGGCCTTCTCAATCCCCTTTAGTCTGTGGTAGCACTCAAAGGCGGATGAGGCATCAATTATCTTTTTAATGTGATTCTACCCACCCCCTAGTTAATTATTTAAATTATCACTTATTAATTTCACTCTAACGAGGGCTATCCTGGCGCCCCTTTGTGCGCCGACCACCCACTTAGAGCCACTCCCACTCTAGACACTCAGAACATAAAAAAAAAACAAATCCAAGGGTTGTACAACATAACAAGTACAGTAGATCACTACAGAGAAGCATGCAAGGCATCACCCATCTTGCCATAAATACATAATCAAAATCTCAACGATTCATGTACAACCCTTTTCAAAAAAAATGAAACCAAAACACTTGCCACAACAAGGGCACGTAAAAGTAGGAAGATTAACCAATAGTAAAATAAACCTCTGGAAGATTCTCATAAAGTTACACTAGGGTTTCCCCATGAAAATTTGACAACAATAAAAGCAAAACCTTGAAAAACTATTTTCAATCAAAATAAGATCAACAACTCCCTTAAACAACATCAACAATATCGATATGAACTAAATCGGACATCCAAGGGAAACCTCTATTTTCTCCTCTCGGAATACCCATAACTCAAGAACTTTTCAATTTGACTCATTAACAACTCAAGCAGAACTGTCAATCATGACAAAGATAACCTTAACCAAATTACCACTTAGGTAGAGAGCAAAAGAAAACATATAGAAATGTAAGTTACATGAGAGAAAGTCCCTAACTCATAATTAGTTCACGAAAAGTCACATTGAAGGACCTATCGAGACAATACATAAAACCACTAATTCAAATATAATATATCCATTCATTCAATAAGAAGTAACTTGAAAACATCTAAAAAGAACATTATTTTAATGATCAAACATTTTCATCATTTAAGGATATCACAATATTGCGAAGTGAAGATATAATCTGAGATTATAAGCCACAGGACACTAACTCTCAAGCATACTCTTCCAAAATTAAAACAATCATGAACAATAATACGGGTTCCCATTTTACACACATAATTCCATACAAAGAAACCATCAAACATATCCACCTTGAAGAACGCTATCTTAAAACACTTACAATGAATAGGCCATCGAGACATCCCCATAAATATCCCACAAATAACACCCGTCTTAAAACAATTAAATAACACATAAACCAATAACCAAAACACTTTGTTTAAAACACATTTACTCACACATTATAACCATAAAGACCTCCCTTTAATTTAAACATTATTTTAACGTTTTTACAACTTATTTTAATATATCCACTTAATTTAATTAAGAGAGTATTTACTACAAATTATTATATTTAAAATAACTATATCATTTATAAGATAACCAACTCCATCAACTGTTTAATACGAATTCTAATTATAACCTTTAATACTAAGATGACAATTCTATAATTTACAATTTTATTATAATACTAAGGTGTTGACACTAATAAATTATCTCACATAGTAGTTTGATAAATAATTATTATTCACAGACTCATTAGATAACAAAAAAAAAACTAATTAAAACCATTTAACATTTAATCAGAAATCACCTCTTAAACACAAAATAAATTATCTAAGAAGGCCAAAATATTTCACATAATAGCCACACAGAAAAATTTCATCTTATTTTATTTATTTATTTATTTATAATTACCTTTGCTTCAATCAACTTGATTCTTCTAATAACATAATATTTATACTTTCATTATATTCCATAATCAACTACTTTTACTTACGCAGAGCAAGCACATACAAAACTCTACTTTTCACATTTTTTTATTTTAACTATTCTACTTGGAACTAACCAAATTAAAATTACCTAATTTACCAATGCTACACAATAAGTTCACACAGGAAAAATTTATTCTTTCATTAAAACCCTATATATACGCATTAATATATTTTCTTTTAAACTTAATTTACTTCAATTCACTTATTTAACTAAATCTTTATAAAAATAAGTAATTATTTATTTCAAATTAAAGCTCGTTATTTTTTTCTTTATTTTTTTCTTCCCTATTATATATTCTAGTTTATGGACCAACTTAATTAATCACCTAAAATAAGATTATATTTTCACTTAATTCACTACCAACCCAATAATAGAGGACGATGTCCTCGAGCTCCAGAATATTGCAATATTGATAACTAATTTATTAAACAAATAACCTAATTAACTAATCTCTTAACAACAAAAAAGAACATTAAATCTAATGACCAATTTGCAAATAAGCATCTATAGATATTTATATGAATGACTACCAAACATAATGCAGATTTATCAAAAAACCTATAGATTTGCTTTCCAAACCACATAGCATAACAAAAATACCTGAAAGTGGTGACGCTTCATGTTAATGTTTTGGATAATATAAATGGATCTTAGTCGGCAACTTACATCTACCACACTTTTCCCAAGAGGAAGAATATAATGGTAAAAGGCTTGGATGGGGATGGTTCCAATCAAATGAGACCATATTGATCACAGGATTGTTTGTAGATATAAGAATTGATTGCAGTCTATGATTATGTAAGGATAACAGAAATCTGCAACTCTTGATCTTCTGGTCAAGTAAGGATAGAATAAGGAGACAAAATGTAACCCATAAGTAATACCTCTAGTTTAACATACAAGATGTGACAGGCTGTCAAAGGAATCGGGGAGGTTGTTTAAATCTATACACCTTACCATGCTCAAGCGCCATTGTGACAGGTTATCACAGAACCAAAGAGATTATTTAATTTATTACAGTTTTGAAAGATTACAGCTGGGACGGGTTGCCAATGGCTCAGGTAGACTATTTAATTTTGTACAATGCCTCAATTCTAAATGCTGAAACTGTGACAGGTTGCCAAGGGTTCCAGAGGAACTATTTAATTTACTAAACTTTTGCAAGTCTGACGTTGCCGCTGTGATGGTTTTTCCTATGGTTTCAAGGAGATTTATAAATTTAGATTACCAGACTGTGTGAAGGAACTCATCTAAGCACTGTATCCAATAACATCAATTTCTCTCAGCTTCGACTGAACGGAGGTAACTGGCAAGGGCTTGAAACATTGCGCAGACCAAGAGAATTAAATAATCTACTCATTAGTCCTCAATTTCTTCGCTTGAACAATCTGTTCATTGACGGCATCAGAGAAGACACACGCACCAAGCTTCCTCCAAGTTTGAGATGGTTACAGTTGCAAAAATGTGAGAAGCCATTAATAAAAGAAAGTGAATTTTGGAATTTGGAATTATCGCCATCTAATTGCATTATTATCAAATCCCAAATGTTTTTCCTCAGGACTAAGGGAAAGGAGATAGGAAGAAGTTTAAAACCAGGTATAAGATTTTTATGGTTTAATCCCCTCAAGATTTGATGACACCATTTTAATCTGCCTAAAGAATTATTATGATAGAGGTTAACCCAGTGGAAAAGGAGGTTTAAAATTGGACCACATCCTACAATACTTGCAGATTAAGAAGAAAAGATTCATACACGAGGAAAGTCTCAGATGGATGGTGAAGGGCGAGTGACTTGCCTCAAGATTTCACACAAACTGCTTCTGAATTCATTCATTTCATGAGAGAATAAGATGATGACGTGCAGGATAGTACCCAAAAATATATTCGCTGGAAGGGCTAAGAAACTTCCAATAAAGGCAATCGGCTGGGAGGAAGTGTGCGAACTGGTTTTGAAGAAAAAGCTTTAAGAAGCTTTCAAGCAAATGCAAAACGCCATGAGTGAAAGGTCCTAATGCTTGGACAAGGGAGGCGATGAGAAATAGGTAAGAAATATTTAAATCTATACACTCTACCATAAACTTGATGCAGAAGGAAACTACAGGAAACTTCAAATCCCATCCACACAATCGGAAGTTCAAAGAAAATTTATCCCAGTTCGAAATCATTCAAGTGACAATTTATGCCTAATTTATTTTCTTTACTGTATTTGCACACATGTTTTTTTTATGACGGTTTTCAAACAGAAATGCATCAAATTCAAAAAAGGAAAAAGTTATACATTAATTCTCTTACTCATAATTCACGTATTTGCACCACGCCTTTCTCCTTCTCTTTTTCCCACCGCTGCGAGGATGAAGGCTTGAGGTCAGGCAATCGAAGCAAAATGCCAGTCCCTCTCTTCGCAGGTTACCAATTTTCTTAGAATGTGAATCTTGGCCCCCTGAAAAATCCCCCTCTTCTTGCTATAAGATGGTTATTTTAAAGTGTTGCAGTTATTGCCTCTTTTCTTTCTTAGTCCGTTACAAATCAATGATCAATTCCCAACCGTTACGAAAGTTTGCCAGCTAATTAAAAGTTAGTATTTATTTTAAACATTAATAATATATTTTATTAGAATTTATTTCATCACCTTGTTTACTATAATAACATTATTAACCTATCAATCAAATTAGGTACCAAATTTTTACTGGCTTTTCTCGATTTTACCATCATTCAAACTTAAGTGAAATTTTAATATTTAATCCTTTCTAATATCTTTTTTTTTTTACTTTTACATTTATTAATCAAATTTAATCATTAAATGATAATTATGTTTCCTCATCAATTCCGATTACATTCAATAACAAACAACCAAAGATAATTAAATTAGCGTTTATTATTGAATCTAATTCTTTATTTAATTCCAAATAAAACAAGTAACCCTATAATTAAATTAACTTTTTTAATTAAATCCCAGCATAATATTAATGTTATTTCATAACTTTAAAATTAAATTAAATTATAAAGTCACCATAACGACATGACATTACCAACAACTTACTTGACATCAACGATGACCGAAACGGGGTGGGCACTACATCCTCCCCCCTAGGCGTCAACTTACTCCTGGAAGTTGAGCTCAAGCACAAACCATAAACTAAAATAATATTAACAAACATAAGCACATCAATACCACAAGTCAAATCATCAATTAAACATCATCAAGTGAGCAACGAAAATTAACAATCCAACAATAAGGAATTGATACCCAAAATGATAATAGTAATGGGGTTGCAACCAAACTAATTTTCCAAACACTAGGACAGAGTGGACAAACTAAGTCGAGGAAACTTTCTTGTCAGCTCCTATGTTCAACGTCAAGCCCATTGGGTGTTTAAGATGCTCGCCCAGTCCTGACAATGCAGGTGGAATCGAGACTTACTTCCTGCAATCCTGCATGAAAACAAACGTTGTGCACGATACATATATATCACAAATACATTGTGAGAGGGAAATCCCAGCATAGTAGGGCACTCGCGAGCGAGTGATACCACACTGTCCCTCCCACTAACCACACATAATAGTCAAAACAATTCTAATAACTCGTAAATAGTTTGCTTCTTACTAGTTAAACAATATTCGCATAAAGATACTAACCATAACCTAATTCATCTATTATATCAAAAGGAACTACTACTTGAAATTATGAGTATCTATACCTACATATTACAATTACTTTACCTTCATCACTATGTTTCTGAAGCCAAGTTCCTGTAAACCAAAAGCTACCATAGAACATTGTACATTAGCACCAATCGTTCAAGTTGCATCTTAACTTCAAAATACCATATTCTGCTAGAAATCATAGAATAATTCTCTACAAAACCTCACATTTCCGTTAAAACTCATAATTTTCACACAAAGAACTTCACTTTAACCATTATTCAACACCAAATCTCACATCAATTTCAATAAATGGGGCAAAATTTTACACCTTCACAGATTCAAGAAAACGTAATTCACCATTCAAGGACAACAAAATCACAAATTCCACACAAACTTGACATATTCACACACCTACCACATCACCAAGAAACACATCACACTGAAACTCAAGGGTCCATATAGCATCCCCGACATAAAGGATATCAGTGCATTGCGCACTACACCGCGGGTCCTATCCTTTCAATCGGTTTCCTGCACCATCGACCCGACACTGGTTAACAGAAGAGACTCAGGGTGACAACAATGACAACAGAGAAGTGAAACTCGAGACGTACGGGTCTAAGCGCAAGGTTACATAGTGAGCACACAGTGCCCAGTGTATGAACCTATGCTCTGATACCAATGTTGTAACGCCCCGCCGTGCGAACCCCAAAGGACAACAACACAGCAATAATAGCACAATTTCTTTTTTTTTAAATGCACATAACATACATGTAATACACATTAAGTCATAACATGAATTTCAATTAAATAGATTCATTAACACATACATCCTTTGGGGTACACGAAGAGTCATTACGCAACTTAGATCCATACAACATCAATAAAGAATAGAATCCAAAGATATAAAGTAAACAATAACAAATATAACACATACATGATGATCAATGATAAGAAACCATCTGAATACGCAAATACCTCATATGCATGATCATCCTAACACATTAAATAACAACTACCATGGTCAATACCCACACCAAGTTTAACATTTCATTACAGTACAATGTTTAAGAAGTACAATGATACAAAAGTGTTTCCAATCATGAACGGAAACCATACAACAAGATAACATGATACAAATGAATAGATGAATACAAAGTATCATAACTGGCTCCAAGACAAATACAACTCTGGAGTCGCTGCAACAACACCAATCCGCACCTCTCGATCCTCGACTAGGGACCCAATGGGGTGCTTAGCACGTTCCACCCGACCACGTGAGTCCAAAGACCCACCCCCCGTGCTAGGAGCTAACAAGAAAGAGACCTCAACCAAGAACATCCAACAGAGAACCTCAAGACTCAGCGTCATACAAAAGTATCATCAAAACTCAGGAATTACAATGACACAATCAACCTCATCCAAGAGTCATAAATCTCATCACATAATTCAAGGCAATAGCCAGTAAACAAGGAACCAAAGGAAGATCATAAAACACTTCCAATCACAATTCTGAATCGCAATGATACAATACAATAACATCATATCACAGTACCATAAGAGTACAAGGTCATAAGTCAAATATCAATGAGATCATACAAGACCACAAAGTACACCAAAGATAAAATAGGGTAAAACCATAAATCATTACAAACAACTATATTTCATCAATACAAGACAAAGAACCACTTCCAGAGGATTTCCAAAGAAACAACATAATAAGGAGTGTTAGAGGAGAGTGTCATTGCATGGCTTACATGGATTATCCAGACTACTACTACGCAAGGCGCCGCCTCCATCTACTGACGAATTATCCAGACTAAAACCGAGTGCTAGGAGCCGCCTCCATCTATGGTTATCCAGACTACCTATTTCAAGGCGCCGCCCCATAGGGTTGCTCATGCGGATCCGTTACCCTTCGCGAAGACAAGGCAACGAACATGCCAACCACGGCCTTCTCAATCCCCTTTAGTCTGTGGTAGCACTCAAAGGCGGATGAGGCATCAATTATCTTTTTAATGTGATTCTACCCACCCCCTAGTTAATTATTTAAATTATCACTTATTAATTTCACTCTAATGAGGGCTATCCTAGCGGCCCTTTGTGCGCCGACCACCCACTTAGAGCCACTCCCACTCTAGACACTCAGAACATAAAAAAAAACAAATCCAAGGGTTGTACAACATAACAAGTATAGTAGATCACTACAGAGATGCATGCAAGGCATCACCCATCTTGCCATAAATACATAATCAAAATCTCAATGATTCATGTACAACCCTTTTCAAAAAAAATGAAACCAAAACATTTTCCACAACAAGGGCACGTAAAAGTAGGAAGATTAACCAATAGTAAAATAAACCTCTGGAAGATTCTCATAAAGTTACACTAGGGTTTCCCCATGAAAATATGACTACAATAAAAGCAAAACCTTGAAAAACTATTTTCAATCAAAATAAGATCAACAACTCCCTTAAACAACATCAACAATATCGATATGAACTAAATCGGACATCCAAGGGAAACCTCTATTTTCTCCTCTCGGAATACCCATAACTCAAGAACTTTTCAATTTGACTCATTAACAACTCAAGCAGAACTGTCAATCATGACAAAGATAACCTTAACCAAATTACCACTTAGGTAGAGTGCAAAAGAAAACATATAGAAATGTAAGTTACATGAGAGAAAGTCCCTAACTCAAAATTAGTTCACGAAAAGTCACATTGAAGGACCTATCGAGACAATACATAAAACCACTAATTCAAATATAATATATCCATTCATTCAATAAGAAGTAACTTGAAAACATCTAAAAAGAACATTATTTTAATGATCAAACATTTTCATCATTTAAGGATATCACAATATTGCGAAGTGAAGATATAATCTGAGATTATAAGCCACAGGACACTAACTCTCAAGCATACTCTTCCAAAATTAAAACAATCATGAACAATAATACGGGTTCCCATTTTACACACATAATTCCATACAAAGAAACCATCAAACATATCCACCTTGAAGAATGCTATCTTAAAACACTTACAATGAATAGGCCATCGAGACATCCCCATAAATAGCCCACAAATAACACCCGTCTTAAAACAATTAAATAACACTTAAACCAATAACCAAAACACTTTGTTTAAAACACATTTACTCACACATTATAACCATAAAGACCTCCCTTTAATTTAAACATTATTTCAACGTTTTTACAACTTATTTTAATATATCCACTTAATTTAATTAAGAGAGTATTTACTACAAATAATTATATTTAAAATAACTATATCATTTATAAGATAACCAACTCCATCAACTGTTTAATACGAATTCTAATTATAACCTTAAAATGTAATACTAAGATGACAATTCTATAATTTACAATTTTATTATAATACTAAGGTGTCGACACTAATAAATTATCTCACATAGTAGTTTGATAAATAATTATTATTCACAGACTCATTAGATAACAAAAAAAAACTAATTAAAACCATTTAACATTTAATCAGAAATCACCTCTTAAACACAAAATAAATTATCTAAGAAGGCCAAAATATTTCACATAATAGCCACACAGAAAAATTTCATCTTATTTTATTTATTTATTTATTTATAATTACCTTTTCTTCAATCAACTTGATTCTTCTAATAACATAATATTTATACTTTCATTATATTCCATAATCAACTACTTTTACTTACGCAGAGCAAGCACATACAAAACTCTACTTTTCACTTTTTCTAATTTAACTATTCTACTTGGAACTAACCAAATTAAAATTACCTAATTTACCAATGTTACACAATAAGTTCACACAGGCAAAATGTATTCTTTCATTAAAACCCTATATATACGCATTAATATATTTTCTTTTAAACTTAATTTACTTCAATTCACTTATTTAACTAAATCTTTATAAAAATAAGTAATTATTTATTTCAAATTAAAGCTCGTTATTTATTTCTTTATTTTTTTCTTCCCTATTATATATTCTAGTTTATGGACCAACTTAATTAATCACCTAAAATAAGATTATATTTTCACTTAATTCACTACCAACCCAATAATAGAGGGCGAAGTCCTCGAGCTCCAGAATATTGCAATATTGATAACTAATTTATTAAACAAATAACCTAATTAACTAATCTCTTAACAACAAAAAAGAACATTAAATCTAATGACCAATTTGCAAATAAGCATCTATAGATATTTATATGAATGACTACCAAACATAATGCAGATTTATCAAAAAACCTATAGATTTGCTTTCCAAACCACATAGCATAACAAAAATACCTGAAAGTGGTGACGCTTCATGTTAATGTTTTGGATAATATAAATGGATCTTAGTCGGCAACTTACATCTACCACACTTTTCCCAAGAGGAAGAATATAATGGTAAAAGGCTTGGATGGGGATGGTTCCAATCAAATGAGACCATATTGATCACAGGATTGTTTGTAGATATAAGAATTGATTGCAGTCTATGATTATGTAAGGATAACAGAAATCTGCAACTCTTGATCTTCTGGTCAAGTAAGGATAGAATAAGGAGACAAAATGTAACCCATAAGTAATACCTCTAGTTTAACATACAAGATGTGACAGGCTGTCAAAGGAATCAGGGAGGTTGTTTAAATCTATACACCTTACCATGCTCAAGCGCCATTGTGACAGGTTATCACAGAACCAAAGAGATTATTTAATTTATTACAGTTTTGAAAGATTACAGCTGGGACGGGTTGCCAATGGCTCAGGTAGACTATTTAATTTTGTACAATGCCTCAATTCTAAATGCTGAAACTGTGACAGGTTGCCAAGGGTTCCAGAGGAACTATTTAATTTACTAAACTTTTGCAAGTCTGACGTTGCCGCTGTGATGGTTTTGCCTATGGTTTCAAGGAGATTTATAAATTTAGATTACCAGACTGTGTGAAGGAACTCATCTAAGCACTGTATCCAATAACATCAATTTCTCTCAGCTTCGACTGAACGGAGGTAACTGGCAAGGGCTTGAAACATTGCGCAGACCAAGAGAATTAAATAATCTACTCATTGGTCCTAAATTTCTTCGCTTGAACAATCTGTTCATTGACGGCATCAGAGAAGACACACGCACCAAGCTTCCTCCAAGTTTGAGATGGTTACAGTTGCAAAAATGTGAGAAGCCATTAATAAAAGAAAGTGAATTTTTGGAATTTGGAATTATAGCCATCTAGTACATTATTATCCAAATCCCAAATGTTTTTCCTCGGACTAAGGAAAGGGAGATAGGAAGAAGTTTAAAACCGGGTATAAGATTTTTATGGTTTTGAAATCCCCTCAGATTTGATGACACCATTTTAATCCTGCCTAAAAATTATTATGATAGAGGTTAACCCAATCGAATAGGAGATTTAAAACTAGATCACATTCTACAATACTTGCAGATTAAGAAGAAATGATTCATACATGAGGATAGTCATAGATGGATGGTGAGTGGCGAGTGACTTACCTCAAGATTTCACACAAACTGATTCTGAATTCATTCATTTCATGAGAAGAATAAGATGATGGCGTGCAGGATAGTACCCAAAAATATATTATTTGGAAGGGCTAAGAAACTTCCAATAAAAGTGTGTCAATTTTGGGAGGAGATTAATGCGAACTGGTTTTGAAGAAAAGCTTTAAAGCTTTTCAAGCAAATGCAAAGCATGCATGAGTGAAAGGTCCTAATGCTTGGACAGGGAGGCCGATGAAATAGGTAAGAAATATTTAAATCTATACACTCTACCATAAACTTGATGCAGAAGGAAACTACAGGAAACTTCAAATCCCATCCACACAATCGGAAGTTCAAAGAAAATTTATCCCAGTTCGAAATCATTCAAGTGACAATTTATGCCTAATTTATTTTCTTTACTGTATTTGCACACATGTTTTTTTTATGACGGTTTTCAAACAGAAATGCATCAAATTCAAAAAAGGAAAAAGTTATACATTAATTCTCTTACTCATAATTCACGTATTTGCACCACGCCTTTCTCCTTCTCTTTTTCCCACCGCTGCGAGGATGAAGGCTTGAGGTCAGGCAATCGAAGCAAAATGCCAGTCCCTCTCTTCGCAGGTTACCAATTTTCTTAGAATGTGAATCTTGGCCCCCTGAAAAATCCCCCTCTTCTTGCTATAAGATGGTTATTTTAAAGTGTTGCAGTTATTGCCTCTTTTCTTTCTTAGTCCGTTACAAATCAATGATCAATTCCCAACCGTTACGAAAGTTTGCCAGCTAATTAAAAGTTAGTATTTATTTTAAACATTAATAATATATTTTATTAGAATTTATTTCATCACCTTGTTTACTATAATAACATTATTAACCTATCAATCAAATTAGGTACCAAATTTTTACTGGCTTTTCTCGATTTTACCATCATTCAAACTTAAGTGAAATTTTAATATTTAATCCTTTCTAATATCTTTTTTTTTTTACTTTTACATTTATTAATCAAATTTAATCATTAAATGATAATTATGTTTCCTCATCAATTCCGATTACATTCAATAACAAACAACCAAAGATAATTAAATTAGCGTTTATTATTGAATCTAATTCTTTATTTAATTCCAAATAAAACAAGTAACCCTATAATTAAATTAACTTTTTTAATTAAATCCCAGCATAATATTAATGTTATTTCATAACTTTAAAATTAAATTAAATTATAAAGTCACCATAACGACATGACATTACCAACAACTTACTTGACATCAACGATGACCGAAACGGGGTGGGCACTACATCCCTCCCCCTAGTCAACTTGCTTCACGGAAGTTGAGCTCAAAGCACAAACCATAAACTAAAATAATATTAACAAACATAAGCACATCAATACCACAAGTCAAATCATCAATTAAAGCATCATCAAGTGAGCAGCGAAATTAGCACAATCAACAACCAAGGAATTGATACCCAAAATGATAATAGTAATGGGGTTACCTTCCGACGTAGGCTTTCCAAACACTGGGGCGAGTGGACAAGTTGGGAAGGATCGACAATGCGAGTGGAATAAGACTTACTTCACCGCAATCTGCGCGAAAAACAAAGCGTTATTACACGATACATATACACCACAATTACAATGTGAGAGGAAATCCCAGCATAGTAGGGCACTCGCAAGCGAGTGATACCACACTGTCCTTCCCACCGAACCACACATAATAGTCAAAATAACTCTAGTCACTCATAAACAATTTGCTTCTTATCAGTTAAGCAATATTCGAATAAGGATGCTAACCATAACCCTAGTTCATATACTATATCAAAATGAATTACCACTTGAAATTATAAGTATCGATACCTACATATTACAATTACTTTACCTTCATCACTATGTTTCTGTAGCCAAGTTCCTGTAAACCAAAAGCTACCATAGAACATTGCACATTAGCACCAATCGTTCAAGTTGCATCTTAACTTCAAAATACCATATTCTGCTAGAAATCATAGAATAATTCTCTACAAAACCTCACATTTTTGTTAAAACTCATAATTTTCACACAAAGAACTTCACTTTAACCATTATTCAACACCAAATCTCACATCAATTTCAATAAAAAGGGCAAAATTTTACACCTTCACAGATTCAAGAAAACGTAATTCATCACTCAAAGACAACAAAATTGCAGATTTCACACACATAAAACACATCACCAAAAAAACACATCACACTAAAACTCAAGGGTCCATAGTGCATCCCCGACAGGAAGAATACCGATGCATTGCGCACTACACTGAGGGTCCTATCCTTTCCCATCAGTTTCCTGCATCATCGACCCGACACAATCTAACAGAAGAAATTCAAGTTCACAACAATGACAACAGAAAAGTGAAACTCAAGAGGCATGGGTCTAAGCGCAATGGTTACATAGTGAGCACACATAGTGCCCAGTGTATGAACCTATGCTCTGATACCAATGTTGTAACGCACCGCCATGCGAACCCCAAAGGACAACACAATAATTACCGCACAATTTTTTTTTTTAAATGCACACCAACATACATGTAATACACATTAAGTCATAACATGAATTTCATTTAAGTAAACTCACTAACACAAACATCCTTTGGGGTACACGAAGAGTCATTACGCAACTTAGATCCATACAACATCAATAAAGAATAGAATCCAAAGATATAAAGTAAACAATAACAAATATAACACATACATGATGATCAATGATAAGAAACCATCTGAATACGCAAATACATCATATGCATGATCATCCTAACACATTAAATAACAACTTCCATGGTCAATATCCACACCAAGTTTAACATTTCATTACAGTACAATGTTTAAGAAGTACAAGGATACAAGAGTGTTTCTCCAATCATGAGCAGGAAAAACCATACAACAAGATAACATGATACAAATGAATAGATGAATACAAAGTATCATAACTGGCTCCAAGACAAATACAACTCTGGAGTCACTGCAACAACACCAATCCGCACCTCTCGATCCTCGACTGGGGACCCAATGGGGTGCTTAGCATGTTCCACCCGACCACGTGAGTCCGAAGACCCACCCCCCGTGCTAGGAGCTAACAAGAAAGAGACCTCAACCAAGAACATCCAACAGAGAACCTCAAGACTCAGCGTCATACAAAAGTATCATCAAAACTCAGGAATTACAATGACACAATCAACCTCATCCAAGAGTCATAAATCTCATCACATAATTCAAGGCAATAGCCAGTAAACAAGGAACCAAAGGAAGATCATAAAACACTTCCAATCACAATTCTGAATCGCAACGCAATGATACAATACAATAACATCATATCACAGTACCATAAGAGTACAAGGTCATAAGTCAAATATCAATGAGATCATACAAGACCACAAAGTACACCAAAGATAAAATAGGGTAAAACCATAAATCATTACAAACAACTATATTTCATCAATACAAGACAAAGAACCACTTCCAGAGGATTTCCAAAGAAACAACATAATAAGGAGTGTTAGAGGAGAGTGTCATCGTATGGCTTACATGGATTATCCAGACTACTACTAACGCAAGGCGCCGCCTCCGTCTACTGACGAATTATCTAGACTAAAATCGAGCGCTAGGAGCCGCCTCCATCTATGGTTATCCAGACTACCTATTTCAAGGCGTCGCCCCATAGGGTTGCTCATGCGGATCCGTTACCCTTCGCGAAGACAAGGCAACGAACATGCCAACCACGGCCTTCTCAATCCCCTTTAGTCTGTGGTAGCACTCAAAGGCGGATGAGGCATCAATTATCTTTTTAATGTGATTCTACCCACCCCCTAGTTAATTATTTAAATTATCACTTATTAATTTCACTCTAACGAGGGCTATCCTGGCGCCCCTTTGTGCGCCGACCACCCACTTAGAGCCACTCCCACTCTAGACACTCAGAACATAAAAAAAAAACAAATCCAAGGGTTGTACAACATAACAAGTACAGTAGATCACTACAGAGAAGCATGCAAGGCATCACCCATCTTGCCATAAATACATAATCAAAATCTCAACGATTCATGTACAACCCTTTTCAAAAAAAATGAAACCAAAACACTTGCCACAACAAGGGCACGTAAAAGTAGGAAGATTAACCAATAGTAAAATAAACCTCTGGAAGATTCTCATAAAGTTACACTAGGGTTTCCCCATGAAAATATGACTACAATAAAAGCAAAACCTTGAAAAACTATTTTCAATCAAAATAAGATCAACAACTCCCTTAAACAACATCAACAATATCGATATGAACTAAATCGGACATCCAAGGGAAACCTCTATTTTCTCCTCTCGGAATACCCATAACTCAAGAACTTTTCAATTTGACTCATTAACAACTCAAGCAGAACTGTCAATCATGACAAAGATAACCTTAACCAAATTACCACTTAGGTAGAGTGCAAAAGAAAACATATAGAAATGTAAGTTACATGAGAGAAAGTCCCTAACTCAAAATTAGTTCACGAAAAGTCACATTGAAGGACCTATCGAGACAATACATAAAACCACTAATTCAAATATAATATATCCATTCATTCAATAAGAAGTAACTTGAAAACATCTAAAAAGAACATTATTTTAATGATCAAACATTTTCATCATTTAAGGATATCACAATATTGCGAAGTGAAGATATAATCTGAGATTATAAGCCACAGGACACTAACTCTCAAGCATACTCTTCCAAAATTAAAACAATCATGAACAATAATACGGGTTCCCATTTTACACACATAATTCCATACAAAGAAACCATCAAACATATCCACCTTGAAGAATGCTATCTTAAAACACTTACAATGAATAGGCCATCGAGACATCCCCATAAATAGCCCACAAATAACACCCGTCTTAAAACAATTAAATAACACTTAAACCAATAACCAAAACACTTTGTTTAAAACACATTTACTCACACATTATAACCATAAAGACCTCCCTTTAATTTAAACATTATTTCAACGTTTTTACAACTTATTTTAATATATCCACTTAATTTAATTAAGAGAGTATTTACTACAAATAATTATATTTAAAATAACTATATCATTTATAAGATAACCAACTCCATCAACTGTTTAATACGAATTCTAATTATAACCTTAAAATGTAATACTAAGATGACAATTCTATAATTTACAATTTTATTATAATACTAAGGTGTCGACACTAATAAATTATCTCACATAGTAGTTTGATAAATAATTATTATTCACAGACTCATTAGATAACAAAAAAAAAACTAATTAAAACCATTTAACATTTAATCAGAAATCACCTCTTAAACACAAAATAAATTATCTAAGAAGGCCAAAATATTTCACATAATAGCCACACAGAAAAATTTCATCTTATTTTATTTATTTATTTATTTATAATTACCTTTTCTTCAATCAACTTGATTCTTCTAATAACATAATATTTATACTTTCATTATATTCCATAATCAACTACTTTTACTTACGCAGAGCAAGCACATACAAAACTCTACTTTTCACTTTTTCTAATTTAACTATTCTACTTGGAACTAACCAAATTAAAATAACCTAATTTACCAATGTTACACAATAAGTTCACACAGGCAAAATGTATTCTTTCATTAAAACCCTATATATACGCATTAATATATTTTCTTTTAAACTTAATTTACTTCAATTCACTTATTTAACTAAATCTTTATAAAAATAAGTAATTATTTATTTCAAATTAAAGCTCGTTATTTATTTCTTTATTTTTTTCTTCCCTATTATATATTCTAGTTTATGGACCAACTTAATTAATCACCTAAAATAAGATTATATTTTCACTTAATTCACTACCAACCCAATAATAGAGGACGAAGTCCTCGAGCTCCAGAATATTGCAATATTGATAACTAATTTATTAAACAAATAACCTAATTAACTAATCTCTTAACAACAAAAAAGAACATTAAATCTAATGACCAATTTGCAAATAAGCATCTATAGATATTTATATGAATGACTACCAAACATAATGCAGATTTATCAAATAACCTATAGATTTGCTTTCCAAACCACATAGCATAACAAAAATACCTGAAAGTGGTGACGCTTCATGTTAATGTTTTGGATAATATAAATGGATCTTAGTCGGCAACTTACATCTACCACACTTTTCCCAAGAGGAAGAATATAATGGTAAAAGGCTTGGATGGGGATGGTTCCAATCAAATGAGACCATATTGATCACAGGATTGTTTGTAGATATAAGAATTGATTGCAGTCTATGATTATGTAAGGATAACAGAAATCTGCAACTCTTGATCTTCTGGTCAAGTAAGGATAGAATAAGGAGACAAAATGTAACCCATAAGTAATACCTCTAGTTTAACATACAAGATGTGACAGGCTGTCAAAGGAATCAGGGAGGTTGTTTAAATCTATACACCTTACCATGCTCAAGCGCCATTGTGACAGGTTATCACAGAACCAAAGAGATTATTTAATTTATTACAGTTTTGAAAGATTACAGCTGGGACGGGTTGCCAATGGCTCAGGTAGACTATTTAATTTTGTACAATGCCTCAATTCTAAATGCTGAAACTGTGACAGGTTGCCAAGGGTTCCAGAGGAACTATTTAATTTACTAAACTTTTGCAAGTCTGACGTTGCCGCTGTGATGGTTTTGCCTATGGTTTCAAGGAGATTTATAAATTTAGATTACCAGACTGTGTGAAGGAACTCATCTAAGCACTGTATCCAATAACATCAATTTCTCTCAGCTTCGACTGAACGGAGGTAACTGGCAAGGGCTTGAAACATTGCGCAGACTAAGAGAATTAAATAATCTACTCATTGGTCCTCAATTTCTTCGCTTGAACAATCTGTTCATTGACGGCATCAGAGAAGACACACGCACCAAGCTTCCTCCAAGTTTGAGATGGTTACAGTTTCAAAAATGTGAGAAGCCATTAATAAAAGAAAGTGAATTTTGGAATTTGGAATTATCGCCATCTAATTGCATTATTATCAAATCCCAAATGTTTTTCCTCAGGACTAAGGGAAAGGAGACAGGAAGAAGTTTAAAACCAGGTATAAGATTTTTATGGTTTAATCCCCTCAAGATTTGATGACACCATTTTAATCTGCCTAAAGAATTATTATGATATAGGTTAACCCAGTCGAAAAGGAGGTTTAAAATTGGACCACATCCTACAATACTTGCAGATTAAGAAGAAAAGATTCATACACGAGGAAAGTCTCAAATGGATGGTGAAGGGCGAGTGACTTGCCTCAAGATTTCACACAAACTGCTTTTGAATTCATTCATTTCATGAGAGAATAAGATGATGACATGGAAGATAGTACCCAAAAATGTATTCGCTGGAAGGGCTAAGAAACTTCCAATAAAGGCAATCGGCTGGGAGGAAGTGTGCGAACTGGTTTTGAAGAAAAAGCTTTAAGAAGCTTTCAAGCAAATGCAAAACGCCATGAGTGAAAGGTCCTAACGCTTGGACAAGGGACGTGATGAGAAATAGGTAAGAAATATTTAAATCTATACACTCTACCATAAACTTGATGCAGAAGGAAACTACAGGAAACTTCAAATCCCATCCACACAATCGGAAGTTCAAAGAAAATTTATCCCAGTTCGAAATCATTCAAGTGACAATTTATGCCTAATTTATTTTCTTTACTGTATTTGCACACATGTTTTTTTTATGACGGTTTTCAAACAGAAATGCATCAAATTCAAAAAAGGAAAAAGTTATACATTAATTCTCTTACTCATAATTCACGTATTTGCACCACGCCTTTCTCCTTCTCTTTTTCCCACCGCTGCGAGGATGAAGGCTTGAGGTCAGGCACTCGAAGCAAACGCCAGTCCCTCTCTTCGCAGGTTACCAATTTTCTTAGAATGTGAATCTTGGCCCCCTGAAAAATCCCCCTCTTCTTGCTATAAGATGGTTATTTTAAAGTGTTGCAGTTATTGCCTCTTTTCTTTCTCAGTCCGTTACAAATCAACGATCAATTCCCAACCGTTACGAAAGTTTGCCAGCCAAATAAAGTTAGTATTTATTTTAAACATTAATAATATATTTTATTAGAATTTATTTCATCACCTTGTTTACTATAATAACATTATTAACCTATCAATCAAATTAGGTACCAAATTTTTACTGGCTTTTCTCGATTTTACCGTCATTCAAACTTAAGTGAAATTTTAATATTTAATCTCTTTTTTTTTGAAAAGGGTTGTACATGAGTCGTTGAGATTTTGATTATGTATTTATGGCAAGATGGGTGATGCCTTGCATGCTTCTCTGTAGTGATCTACTGTACTTGTTATGTTGTACAACCCTTGGATTTGTTTTTTATGTTCTGAGTGTCTAGAGTGGGAGTGGCTCTAAGTGGGTGGTCGGCGCACAAAGGGGCGCCAGGATAGCCCTCGTTAGAGTGAAATTAATAAGTGATAATTTAAATAATTAACTAGGGGGTGGGTAGAATCACATTAAAAAGATAATTGATGCCTCATCCGCCTTTGAGTGCTACCACAGACTAAAGGGGATTGAGAAGGCCGTGGTTGGCATGTTCGTTGCCTTGTCTTCGCGAAGGGTAACGGATCCGCATGAGCAACCCTATGGGGCGACGCCTTGAAATAGGTAGTCTGGATAACCATAGATGGAGGCGGCTCCTAGCGCTCGATTTTAGTCTAGATAATTCGTCAGTAGACGGAGGCGGCGCCTTGCGTTAGTAGTAGTCTGGATAATCCATGTAAGCCATACGATGACACTCTCCTCTAACACTCCTTATTATGTTGTTTCTTTGGAAATCCTCTGGAAGTGGTTCTTTGTCTTGTATTGATGAAATATAGTTGTTTGTAATGATTTATGGTTTTACCCTATTTTATCTTTGGTGTACTTTGTGGTCTTGTATGATCTCATTGATATTTGACTTATGACCTTGTACTCTTATGGTACTGTGATATGATGTTATTGTATTATATCATTGCGTTGCGATTCAAAATTGTGATTGGAAGTGTTTTATGATCTTCCTTTGGTTCCTTGTTTACTGGCTATTGCCTTGAATTATGTGATGAGATTTATGACTCTTGGATGAGGTTGATTGTGTCATTGTAATTCCTAAGTTTTGATGATACTTTTGTATGACGCTGAGTCTTGAGGTTCTCTGTTGGATGTTCTTGGTTGAGGTCTCTTTCTTGTTAGCTCCTAGAACGGGGGGTGGGTCTTCGGACTCACGTGGTCGGGTGGAACATGCTAAGCACCCCATTGGGTCCCCAGTCGAGGATCGAGAGGTGCGGATTGGTGTTGTTGCAGCGACTCCAGAGTTGTATTTGTCTTGGAGCCAATTATGATACTTTATATTCATCTATTCATTTGTATCATGTTATCTTGTTGTATGGTTTCCGTTCATGATTGGAAACACTTTTGAATCATTGTACTTCTTAAACATTGTACTGTAATGAAATGTTAAACTTGGTGTGGGTATTGACCATGGTAGTTGTTATTTAATGTGTTAGGATGATCATGCATATGAGGTATTTGCGTATTCAGATGGTTTCTTATCATTGATCATCATGTATGTGTTATATTTGTTATTGTTTACTTTATATCTTTGGATTCTATTCTTTATTGATGTTGTATGGATCTAAGTTGCGTAATGACTCTTCGTGTACCCCAAAGGATGTATGTGTTAATGAATCTATTTAATTGAAATTCATGTTATGACTTAATGTGTATTACATGTATGTTATGTGCATTTAAAAAAAAAGAAATTGTGCTATTATTGCTGTGTTGTTGTCCTTTGGGGTTTGCACGGCGGGGCGTTACAACATTGGTATCAGAGCATAGGTTCATACACTGGGCACTGTGTGCTCACTATGTAACCTTGCGCTTAGACCCGTATGTCTCGAGTTTCACTTCTCTGTTGTCATTGTTGTGACCCTGAGTCTCTTCTGTTAACCAGTGTTGGGTCGATGGTGCAGGAAACCGATTGAAAGGATAGGACCCGCAGTGTAGTGCGCAATGCACTGATATCCTTTCTGTCGGGGATGCTCTATGGACCCTTGAGTTTTAGTGTGGTGTGTTTCTTGGTGATGTGTTAGGTGTGTGAATATGTCAAGTTTGTGTGGAATTTGTGATTTTGTTGTCCTTGAATGGTGAATTACATTTTCTTGAATCTGTGAAGGTGTAAAATTTTTCCCTTTTTATTGAAATTGATGTGAGATTTGGTGTTGAATAATGGTTAAAGTGAAGTTCTTTGTGTGAAAATTATGAGTTTTAACGAAAATGTGAGGTTTTGTAGAGAATTATTCTATGATTTCTAGCAGAATATGGTATTTTGAAGTTAAGATGCAACTTGAACGATTGGTGCTAATGTGCAATGTTCTATGGTAGCTTTTGGTTTACAGGAACTTGGCTTCAGAAACATAGTGATGAAGGTAAAGTAATTGTAATATGTAGGTATAGATACTCATAATTTCAAGTAGTAGTTCCTTTTGATATAATAGATGAATTAGGTTATGGTTAGTATCTTTATGCGAATATTGTTTAACTAGTAAGAAGCAAACTATTTATGAGTTATTAGAATTGTTTTGACTATTATGTGTGGTTAGTGGGAGGGACAGTGTGGTATCACTCGCTCGCGAGTGCCCTACTATGCTGGGATTTCCCTCTCATGATGTATTTGTGATATATATGTATCGTGCACAACGTTTGTTTTCATGCAGGATTGCAGGAAGTAAGTCTCGATTCCACCTGCATTGTCAGGACTGGGCGAGCATCTTAAACACCCAATGGGCTTGACGTTGAACATAGGAGCTGACAAGAAAGTTTCCTCGACTTAGTTTGTCCACTCTGTCCTAGTGTTTGGAAAATTAGTTTGGTTGCAACCCCATTACTATTATCATTTTGGGTATCAATTCCTTATTGTTGGATTGTTAATTTTCGTTGCTCACTTGATGATGTTTAATTGATGATTTGACTTGTGGTATTGATGTGCTTATGTTTGTTAATATTATTTTAGTTTATGGTTTGTGCTTGAGCTCAACTTCCAGGAGTAAGTTGACGCCTAGGGGGGAGGATGTAGTGCCCACCCCGTTTCGGTCATCGTTGATGTCAAGTAAGTTGTTGGTAATGTCATGTCGTTATGGTGACTTTATAATTTAATTTAATTTTAAAGTTATGAAATAACATTAATATTATGCTGGGATTTAATTAACAAAGTTAATTTAATTATAGGGTTACTTGTTTTATTTGGAATTAAATAAAGAATTAGATTCAATAATAAACGCTAATTTAATTATCTTTGGTTGTTTGTTATTGAATGTAATCGGAATTGATGAGGAAAGATAATTATCATTTAATGATTAAATTCGATTAATAAATGTAAAAGTAAAAAAAAAAAAGATATTAGAAAGGATTAAATATTAAAATTTCACTTAAGTTTGAATGACGGTAAAATCGAGAAAAGCCAGTAAAAATTTGGTACCTAATTTGATTGATAGGTTAATAATGTTATTATAGTAAACAAGGTGATGAAATAAATTCTAATAAAATATATTATTAATGTTTAAAATAAATACTAACTTTATTTGGCTGGCAAACTTTCGTAACGGTTGGGAATTGATCGTTGATTTGTAACGGACTGAGAAAGAAAAGAGGCAATAACTGCAACACTTTAAAATAACCATCTTATAGCAAGAAGAGGGGGATTTTTCAGGGGGCCAAGATTCACATTCTAAGAAAATTGGTAACCTGCAAAGAGAGGGACTGGCGTTTTGCTTCGAGTGCCTGACCTCAAGCCTTCATCCTCGCAGCGGTGGGAAAAAGAGAAGGAGAAAGGCGTGGTGCAAATACTTGAATTATGAGTAAGAGAATTAATGTATAACTTTTTCCTTTTTTGAATTTGACGCATTTCTGTTTGAAAACTGTCATAAAAAAAACATGTGTGCAAATACAGTAAAGAAAATAAATTAGGCATAAATTGTCACTTGAATGATTTCGAACTGGGATAAATTTTCTTTGAACTTCCGATTGTGTGGATGGGATTTGAAGTTTCCTGTAGTTTCCTTCTGCATCAAGTTTATGGTAGAGTGTATAGATTTAAATATTTCTTACCTATTTCTCATCGCATCCCTTGTCCAAGCGTTAGGACCTTTCACTCATGGCGTTTTGCATTTGCTTGAAAGCTTCTTAAAGCATTTTCTTCAAAACCAGTTCGCACACTTCCTCCTAGCCGATTGCCTTTATTGGAAGTTTCTTAGCCCTTCCAGCGAATACATTTTTGGGTACTATCTTGCACGTCATCATCTTATTCTCTCATGAAATGAATGAATTCAGAAGCAGTTTGTGTGAAATCTTGAGGCAAGTCACTCGCCCTTCACCATCCATTTGAGACTTTCCTCGTGTATGAATCTTTTCTTCTTAATCTGCAAGTATTGTAGGATGTGGTCCAATTTCAAACCTCCTTTTCGACTGGGTTAACCTCTATCATAATAATTCTTTAGGCAGATTAAAATGGTGTCATCAAATCTTGAGGGGATTAAACCATAAAAATCTTATACCTGGTTTTAAACTTCTTCCTGTCTCCTTTCCCTTAGTCCTGAGGAAAAACATTTGGGATTTGATAATAATGCAATTAGATGGCGATAATTCCAAATTCCAAAATTCACTTTCTTTTATTAATGGCTTCTCACATTTTTGCAACTGTAACCATCTCAAACTTGGAGGAAGCTTGGTGCGTGTGTCTTCTCTGATGCCGTCAATGAACAGATTGTTCAAGCGAAGAAATTTAGGACCAATGAGTAGATTATTTAATTCTCTTGGTCTGCGCAATGTTTCAAGCCCTTGCCAGTTACCTCCGTTCAGTCGAAGCTGAGAGAAATTGATGTTATTGGATACAGTGCTTAGATGAGTTCCTTCACACAGTCTGGTAATCTAAATTTATAAATCTCCTTGAAACCATAGGCAAAACCATCACAGCGGCAACGTCAGACTTGCAAAAGTTTAGTAAATTAAATAGTTCCTCTGGAACCCTTGGCAACCTGTCACAGTTTCAGCATTTAGAATTGAGGCATTGTACAAAATTAAATAGTCTACCTGAGCCATTGGCAACCCGTCCCAGCTGTAATCTTTCAAAACTGTAATAAATTAAATAATCTCTTTGGTTCTGTGATAACCTGTCACAATGGCGCTTGAGCATGGTAAGGTGTATAGATTTAAACAACCTCCCCGATTCCTTTGACAGCCTGTCACATCTTGTATGTTAAACTAGAGGTATTACTTATGGGTTACATTTTGTCTCCTTATTCTATCCTTACTTGACCAGAAGATCAAGAGTTGCAGATTTCTGTTATCCTTACATAATCATAGACTGCAATCAATTCTTATATCTGCAAACAATCCTGTGATCAATATGGTCTCATTTGATTGGAACCATCCCCATCCAAGCCTTTTACCATTATATTCTTCCTCTTGGGAAAAGTGTGGTAGATGTAAGTTGCCGACTAAGATCCATTTATATTATCCAAAACATTAACATGAAGCGTCACCACTTTCAGGTATTTTTGTTATGCTATGTGGTTTGGAAAGCAAATCTATAGGTTATTTGATAAATCTGCATTATGTTTGGTAGTCATTCATATAAATATCTATAGATGCTTATTTGCAAATTGGTCATTAGATTTAATGTTCTTTTTTGTTGTTAAGAGATTAGTTAATTAGGTTATTTGTTTAATAAATTAGTTATCAATATTGCAATATTCTGGAGCTCGAGGACTTCGTCCTCTATTATTGGGTTGGTAGTGAATTAAGTGAAAATATAATCTTATTTTAGGTGATTAATTAAGTTGGTCCATAAACTAGAATATATAATAGGGAAGAAAAAAATAAAGAAATAAATAACGAGCTTTAATTTGAAATAAATAATTACTTATTTTTATAAAGATTTAGTTAAATAAGTGAATTGAAGTAAATTAAGTTTAAAAGAAAATATATTAATGCGTATATATAGGGTTTTAATGAAAGAATACATTTTGCCTGTGTGAACTTATTGTGTAACATTGGTAAATTAGGTTATTTTAATTTGGTTAGTTCCAAGTAGAATAGTTAAATTAGAAAAAGTGAAAAGTAGAGTTTTGTATGTGGTTGCTCTGCGTAAGTAAAAGTAGTTGATTATGGAATATTATGAAAGTATAAATATTATGTTATTAGAAGAATCAAGTTGATTGAAGCAAAGGTAATTATAAATAAATAAATAAATAAAATAAGATGAAATTTTTCTGTGTGGCTATTATGTGAAATATTTTGGCCTTCTTAGATAATTTATTTTGTGTTTAAGAGGTGATTTCTGATTAAATGTTAAATGGTTTTAATTAGTTTTTTTTTGTTATCTAATGAGTCTGTGAATAATAATTATTTATCAAACTACTATGTGAGATAATTTATTAGTGTCGACACCTTAGTATTATAATAAAATTGTAAATTATAGAATTGTCATCTTAGTATTACATTTTAAGGTTATAATTAGAATTCATATTAAACAGTTGATGGAGTTGGTTATCTTATAAATGATATAGTTATTTTAAATATAATTATTTGTAGTAAATACTCTCTTAATTAAATTAAGTGGATATATTAAAATAAGTGGTAAAAACGTTGAAATAATGTTTAAATTAAAGGGAGGTCTTTATGGTTATAATGTGTGAGTAAATGTGTTTTAAACAAAGTGTTTTGGTTATTGGTTTAAGTGTTATTTAATTGTTTTAAGACGGGTGTTATTTGTGGGATATTTATGGGGATGTCTCGATGGCCTATTCATTGTAAGTGTTTTAAGATAGCGTTCTTCAAGGTGGATATGTTTGATGGTTTCTTTGTATGGAATTATGTGTGTAAAATGGGAACCCGTATTATTGTTCATGATTGTTTTAATTTTGGAAGAGTATGCTTGAGAGTTAGTGTCCTGTGGCTTATAATCTCAGATTATATCTTCACTTCGCAATATTGTGATATCCTTAAATGATGAAAATGTTTGATCATTAAAATAATGTTCTTTTTAGATGTTTTCAAGTTACTTCTTATTGAATGAATGGATATATTATATTTGAATTAGTGGTTTTATGTATTGTCTCAATAGGTCCTTCAATGTGACTTTTCGTGAACTAATTTTGAGTTAGGGACTTTCTCTCATGTAACTTACATTTCTATATGTTTTCTTTTGCTCTCTACCTAAGTGGTAATTTGGTTAAGGTTATCTTTGTCATGATTGACAGTTCTGCTTGAGTTGTTAATGAGTCAAATTGAAAAGTTCTTGAGTTATGGGTATTCAGAGAGGAGAAAATAGAGGTTTCCCTTGGATGTCCGATTTAGTTCATATCGATATTGTTGATGTTGTTTAAGGGAGTTGTTGATCTTATTTTGATTGAAAATAGTTTTTCAAGGTTTTGCTTTTATTGTTGTAGATTTTCATGGGGAAACCCTAGTGTAACTTTATGAGAATCTTCCAGAGGTTTATTTTACTATTGGTTAATCTTCCTACTTTTACGTGCCCTTGTTGTGGCAAGTGTTTTGGTTTCATTTTTTTTGAAAAGGGTTGTACATGAATCGTTGAGATTTTGATTATGTATTTATGGCAAGATGGGTGATGCCTTGCATGCTTCTCTGTAGTGATCTACTGTACTTGTTATGTTGTACAACCCTTGGATTTGTTTTTTTTTATGTTCTGAGTGTCTAGAGTGGGAGTGGCTCTAAGTGGGTGGTCGGCGCACAAAGGGGCGCCAGGATAGCCCTCGTTAGAGTGAAATTAATAAGTGATAATTTAAATAATTAACTAGGGGGTGGGTAGAATCACATTAAAAAGATAATTGATGCCTCATCCGCCTTTGAGTGCTACCACAGACTAAAGGGGATTGAGAAGGCCGTGGTTGGCATGTTCGTTGCCTTGTCTTCATGAAGGGTAACGGATCGCATGAGCAACCCTATGGAGCGGCGCCTTGAAATAGGTAGTCTGGATAACCATAGATGGAGGTGGCTCCTAGCGCTCGGTTTTAGTCTGGATAATTCGTCAGTAGACGGAGGCGGCGCCTTGCGTTAGTGGTAGTCTGGATAATCCATGTAAGCCATGTGATGACACTCTCCTCTAACACTCCTTATTATGTTGTTTCTTTGGAAATCCTCTGGAAGTGGTTCTTTGTCTTGTATTGATGAAATATAGTTGTTTGTAATGATTTATGGTTTTACCCTATTTTATCTTTGGTGTACTTTGTGGTCTTGTATGATCTCATTGATATTTGACTTATGACCTTGTACTCTTATGGTACTGTGATATGATGTTATTGTATTGTATCATTGCGTTGCGATTCAGAATTGTGATTGGAAGTGTTTTATGATCTTCCTTTGGTTCCTTGTTTACTGGCTATTGCCTTGAATTATGTGATGAGATTTATGACTCTTGGATGAGGTTGATTGTGTCATTGTAATTCCTGAGTTTTGATGATACTTTTGTATGACGCTGAGTCTTGAGGTTCTCTGTTGGATGTTCTTGGTTGAGGTCTCTTTCTTGTTAGCTCCTAGCACGGGGGGTGGGTCTTTGGACTCACGTGGTCGGGTGGAACGTGCTAAGCACCCCATTGGGTCCCTAGTCGAGGATCGAGAGGTGCGGATTGGTGTTGTTGCAGCGACTCCAGAGTTGTATTTGTCTTGGAGCCAGTTATGATACTTTGTATTCATCTATGCATTTGTATCATGTTATCTTGTTGTATGGTTTCCGTTCATGATTGGAAACACTTTTGTATCATTGTACTTCTTAAACATTGTACTGTAATGAAATGTTAAACTTGGTGTGGGTATTGACCATGGTAGTTGTTATTTAATGTGTTAGGATGATCATGCATATGAGGTATTTGCATATTCAGATGGTTTCTTATCATTGATCATCATGTATGTGTTATATTTGTTATTGTTTACTTTATATCTTTGGATTCTATTCTTTATTGATGTTGTATGGATCTAAGTTGCGTAATGACTCTTCGTGTACCCCAAAGGATGTATGTGTTAATGAATCTATTTAATTGAAATTCATGTTATGACTTAATGTGTATTACATGTATGTTATGTGCATTTAAAAAAAAAGAAATTGTGCTATTATTGCTGTGTTGTTGTCCTTTGGGGTTCGCACGGCGGGGTGTTACAGTTCGAGTAGGCCCAAACAATTGCACCCATATTACGTCATGTCATGGTGGTTACCATGGCCACACAGGTCACTATAGATGTGTGAGGCTCTCACCTACATGAGTGCCTCATCCACACTATTCATGAGATGGTGGAGTGTCATACAATGTCTGCATGGGGGTGCAACATTCTCACACATTTGTATTAGGAGCTCAGGAGGTACATCTATTATGAGTACCAGATCCTCACTACATGTACACTCTTGCAAGTGTGGGATTTAATACACATCATCTGTATGAGGCTAGAGGGCTATCCTTGAGTGTGGAATTATACTATTCCCATGGATCAATAGTACGAGCTCACACAATAGTGGAGACATGGTGACTTGCAATTCTAGTGGCTATAGTATGACACATCGATACCAAATTGGATTAGATGGAGACCACACTGATTATTTCAGTGGGTTGATGATGGTAGGTTCCTTTGGAACCTACAACACGACTAATTTATTCTTTGTTAGGTTCTTTAGGAGATCGTGCATAGGATCATAGATGCTACCACACTCTAAGGGTAGTGAGACTAGCTATTGGGGGAGTTGTAGACATTCCTCGCAGAGTGAGATGTGGTCATGATGAGGGTTGATAGTTTCAAGTAGGAACATGGAACCCTATAGAGTAATCTCAATGACCTCGCAGGGCAACTAGTAAAGGTGATCCTGGCAGGTGATCAACAGCTACAACATGAGCTCATCTAGGCCTACATGTAGATAGCCTCCCTCTAGGGAGAGATCAGAGGGATGCACATGCAATGATGTCCATTTTTTGGTGCTTTTTCTAGTAGAACCAAACAATTCTCTAAAAAGTAGCTAGCTCCTATAATGAAGAACTATTAGTTCAATGACCAACACAACGAGCATGGGAATTTTTAAGTTTGTACTCCTTCACTTCAAGCTCTGTGAAACCTAGGAGGGTAATCCTAATTGTGTTTTCATATAATATAATCAATCAGTGACACAATTTATGCACATAATTCCTTTTGGTGTATATAAAACTAACTTCATTAAAGATTTGGCAGATTTTTAATGAAAGAGTTACCATCTACTAGGAATTGAAAAAAATTTCACTACCCTTGTAAAGATTTTTAAATATTATCATCTCAAAAGTCTAGAGCCAGGAACACTATTGGTTCACCTTACACATAATTTTCTGATTAAAAGACCGGTGTCTTGTCAATTGGGAAGGAGTCAAGTATGCAAAAGGATCGGTAATACACAAATCACTTGTCTAGGATAGAAACTGACTATCTTCATATTTATTTTCATTTATGAAAACTCTCTGTGTAAGAAAATAACTACTTCTTAGTAATCTTGAGCCATCCATCACAAATTTTATGACCCTATTCAAGCATTTTAATTACTTCTTTAAATTAAAGCTGGAAAATAGAGCAATGCACTCAAATAAATTATTTGAAGAAAAATGAGAATACAATTAGCATTTCTCATTCATAGCTTTGAAATGAACATACATAGGAGAGTATCACTTTCTTGACTAATATTATGTTTCAATATCAGTCATTTCTATAGAACTCATTTAAGACTGTTACATATAGGAGTTCCTATCCAAAACAAGACTATTGGACTACTTCAGAATTATATTCTTGTTTTCCTATTTCTGAACTTAGCCTTTACCTAGAACTCTATTAAGACTCCAAAATCTGATGCTTGAAATAAGCCCTGGAATTCCTTTTATAGAACAAGGGAGAAACAAGCATTAGGTTTAATTACACTTACATTTCACTTTATTTGTACCAGAATTTGAGATATTCCTAGTTTCTTATAGACAATCATTCTAGGAAAATGGAAGACTAAAAGATTGCCTTCCACATTCCTTGAATGAAGACATGTTAGCTCCCCAAATGACATAATTTGTTGTGATTGTATTGAACCCTCCTCCTTGTTGACCAAAGAATATTCTCTAATAGCAGCTCCAACAATAAGTTTTATATTGTCTAGATACAATATACATTCCTCCAAGGTTTGCTATTCTAGTACTTCTACACACTAGCCCAAAATCATTCCACCTCAACACATGAAACAAGAAATCACATGAATGTTGAATAGGACATTCCTAATAGAAAGGGCATGGTATCATCAAAAAAAAAAAAACATGGCACAATCATCACCCTGAGTCCTCAACCTTAGAGGACATTCACCCACATTTTGTTCATGGTGGGATTGGAGAAACTATCACCACCACCTCCTCGAGATTCCTCGATAGTACTAGGGAGAGGGAATAATAGTTTCCCTCCAGATTAGTGTCTCCCTTACTGTCTGAAGGATCATTAGAAACCTTACACGAAGAGTTGCATTCCTTTTGATAGGCATTGCAATGCTCACTCTCCATCCATTCCCTCTTATTATATTTTACCATCCCCCTCTCTCTGTTTTTGACCAATTCTTCTGAAACTATCTACTCCTCTAGATGGTAATTTTCTTTGGCATTATACTCCTTGAATTTCCTTGTTCCTAATATTCCTTTTGGTATATTAGGAGCTCCATGGATTCCAGCTTTATTGTCAAGATTTCCCTTAGGCTCAAACAAACACAACCCCTCAGATGTTTGGATCATCATGACAAGCCCACTTGCCTTGGAATATCAACATACTTCTTAGGAAAATTCAGTCCTCACACACTCCCTTGTCAGCCATTGACTCTTACTCATTGAAAAATGAATCATGACATGAAAAATTACTTGAGTGATCTACATTAAATAAGAAATTTGAAGTGCACAAGATTAATTACTTGTAAAATCCTTATGCGAGCAAGTTGGTAACTTACAACTCAAGGTTGAATCTAAACCATTGCTTTTAAAACAATTAAAACTTCATCCATGGGAAACAACAATGCTAGCTTAGGTGTATCACCAACCTAATATGTGCTTTCATTAATACCAGCGAAGTACATAAGACAAGTTTAATTTAGAGGGAAACTTTCTTTGCATACTTCATCACTTCATTGTTGATCCTAATCTTTGATGTAAGCATTTTTGTGGTGATATTCAGTCCATTGGATTGTCCTACTTTTAAAACCTTATCAACGATCCTAAAAATTATTACTACGCTTCCCTTGATTTATGTTGAATCCTCAAAATCTGCCACATGGCCCATTACATGTAGTGACCATCGCGTGTCTCCAATTGAGTTTGTCTCTTCCCTATTCTATTAGAGATGTGAATTCCCTAGTGATTTTCTTTAGCCCTTGGTTTACTGGCCCTAGCTCTCGGTCATATGTGTTTCTTCGTTGCATGTCGCTGACTTGAACCTTTCCCTTAAGATTTTATCTATGATAGGAGATTTAATGTTGGTACCATACTAGACATGCACAACCTGCATAGATGGACACTAGAAAAAAACCATTCATATGATTATTTTATGTTAGTGAGAGAAAAAACTGTTTTTAGAAAGCACCCATCGCTCATCACCACTTTAGAATTTAAGTTTTGAGATAAATCCATGATGAGGGATAAGTCCTCCATCTATTATTGATTCTCCTCATATATTTTGCAAGAAATCAGAGATGAATGGTTTACATTATTCATAGGGTTCATCACACATCGCTGATGTGGGAATAACTTTTTACAATGTATCCGTGATCACATAATATGACAACATATTGCTCATCACTAGTACAAATTTTATTTTTAATTACCATTCGTGATGAGTGATTAAGAGCACAAGACTAAGAATATCACTCATCACTATTACAAAGTTAAAGGATCAAATTCCATTAGCGACAAGTGATATCAAAGGAATGTACCGCTCATTGCTTATCACTATTTGACAATGTAAAGCAACGAACTAACCAGCGATGGTCGATATAGTTACAATGGTCATTGGGGCTTAAGTGAAAATTTTAAGCACATGATCACAAGTTATTTTAGGAAGGGGATTTCCTAGGACAAAGATTAGTTTGAAATCCTTTAAGTTGTAAAATGAAAAGTTGAAAAGGCTCAAAAATTCTTACGTGATTCTATGAAATAAGATGATCCACATTTAGGATGGAAGGGTCAGTTACCTACTGATAGTGAATGACTAAAATACATTAAAGTAACCAAAAACAAGGAGTCAATAGCTTAAAAGAATATTTTAAGGTCTTACGGATAGTAACCCCATGTCCTAGTGTAATAAGGGGTTTTACATGGAACCAGAAAAAACTTACTAAGGGTTCCATCAGTGGATCCGACTAGGGAAACATGCCTCTTATAGGCATGATGAGATCTTAGAATATTAGGTGAAGTAAACCAGACACAAAAAACCAAATAGAAGAAATAACATATGCACAAAATTTACATAGGAAAAAGAGACCTAAAAAAGGAGATCCAATCTCCACCCGACCAACATAAAATTTCAAAGATGCAAAAATTGTCATGCATCTCTCAATTCAACCAAGTTTTTTCCTCATGTTTGGTGGCACTAAGCCACAAAACATTGAATAAGTTTCTACCTCTATCAAAAACTAGCTTTCTAAAAGAGCTGATATTTTTTAATTTACATTTATTCTTATTGTACCATTGAAGTAAGAGTAATTTCAATCCTACCAAGACAAATGTTAGGCCTCTTTTTAACAAGTGAGAGTATGTCTAATCATAATCCATTGTATTAATATTTTTCACAATTATTCCAAGTATAAAATTTCTAGTGCAACTTTCATCACCCTTTCTATTCATCTTGTTATCAGGCTTTGTTAAAGTGACCTCCAATTGAAATGGAAAATGGAAGTATTGATACTCTTGTATGCAGCTTGCAACTCAATACTCAACCTTATTTTTAATACCTGTATAAAATGTAAAACATTCATAAGAAATACCCTTAAGGAACTCATCAGTGTGTTGCTTTGTATACTCAAGACCACATTTTGACCCTATGTCAGATGCATCATCAGAATTCTCAACAAAAATTGGATTATTTCTACAACAATAAGGATCATTATTTCTCATCTCTAGTGCAGATGGAGGATCATCAACTAAGGGGTTTTCCATTATAGACATAAGAGCCTCCTCAGTGAGAAGGTCCAAATTCTTCAAATCATCATTGTAGTTTAATTCACTGTAATTACCAGAAGAGTAGATGGACACATTTTCAAATACACTTTTAGCCTCATCAACACACTCCTCATTTTTTAGAAAATGATTCCATCTCTTCTTTATAGGGACAATCACCTTCAATGGAGATTTGAGCATACTTGATATTATCATTATCTCTACAATAGGAGGTTTCATCAACATTATAGCTCTGTTCAGAATTTTTAGATTGAATGCTCAATATCATATCTTCAATAGGAGCATAGGTGGTTGATTCATCAAAAAAATTAGAACCACACTCCTCATTTTCCTCATTGAAGTACATTTCTTCAGTCTTTACTTTTTCATCTTCTTCTTCATGTGATATCTCACTATTTGATCCATACAAAGTAGTAAAATTATTATCATTGTGATTTGAAGATATGATGACTTCTTGATAATGTGTTTGGGAATTTATGAGATCAGTATCACAAAATGTTGTGCAAGCTGAAATAATAGGAGTGAAAATGCCCCTATATTCATTTTTGATTCCTAGTTTACACCATCTATCAACATTAGGCATTCTATGGTAGTGAATCCTTGTATCTAAGTGATTTATTTGCATCCCATTTTTAAGTTGTTTTCAATGTTCATAGCTATCCCATAGGCCTAATGCAAGGTTGTGGGGTTTTTATCTTTCAACAGATAGCTCATCCTTTTATCAAAAGTTCCCAAATAAACAACCAAACATACTGCATCACTAAGATCCAAAACATAAGGAATATCCCTTAATTTTTTAGAAAATATTCAGTTGAATGCTGGGACTAGCTCATCATCTTCTTTCTCAATGTTCATAAATTTATTGAGTAGAGAACTAGCATTAATTCTTTCACCAAACTACTCCATGAACACTACTTTGAATTCCTCCCAAGAGTAGACTTAACATGTTGGTAAATCAGAAAACTAATCTCTTAAATCTCCCTATAGGGACTGAACAAATAATCTCATGATCACATCCTCATGATCTACTTCAAAGTCATCCACTAGATTGTTGAATTATTGCAAATTCTTTCTTGTTGATTCACACTTGTCACCATTGAATTTTGGTAAGTATTCCCTACTGTTAGATGGAATAACATTGGGGTAACCATAAATGCCATCAAAATTTATGGCCATGTACCTTTTGATGTTGAAAATTATTTTATTACATGACAAAGGCTAAGCACTATACAATGTTACATTTAGGTCTACACAAGGGTGTACACGTTGAAGATACATTCTCTTCAAGCCTTTTTATATCATGTTTGCAATTACACTAGATAACTCAGACTTCTTTTACAATATGACCTTAAGCTTTTACAATTCAAAAGTTTATCTCAACTTGCTTAAGATCTTCTAAATGGATTTCACTAAAAACATTTAATACTTTTCTTCGCAATAGATACTGCAATCTAGTAATACAGAAGTATGCATAAAAAATCACTATTATTCCCTTTAGTGCTCAATCACTGAATAGGGAATGAAATTTTTACAAGAATTATAACTATGGTTTTCATATACAAATTTGAATTTCTTGAAAACCAAAAACTAGAGAATACTTGGGAACTTGGAGCAACTACTAACCTTTCTTCTTGACTAAATTTTTTTTGTAGATCCAAGACTTTCTTCAAATCCTCGGTAGGTTCTTTGGATAGAGTCGCCACCTTGTTTCAAAGGACTAAACTTCAAACAGTATGAAGCTCCTTCAAAGATGAATATCATTATGGGTTCTCTCCCATAGCAGAGTCAAATACATCCTTTTAAAACTTGCTTAGCAGGAACATTTCTAGGTTTAGTAATTCCTCGGTACCTGAACTAGATGTTCAGACTCACCAATTTCTTGACTCTAAAAATTTGTAATTGGAGATTCAAAGTTGTCCCCAACAAACTCACCATTTCTATTGGTGATTTTTCCAGTAGAACCAAAAAATTCTCTAAGAAGTAGCTAGCTCCTATAAGGAAGAACTATTAGGCCAATGGCCAACACAACAAGCATGGGATTTTTTAAGTCCATACTCCTTCACTTCAACCTCTGTGAAACCTAGGAGGGTAATCCTAATTGTGTTTTCATATAATTTAATCAGTCAGTGACACATTTTATGCACAGATTAATTCCTTTTGGTGCAGATAAAACTAAATTCATTGAAGATTTGGCATATTTTCAATGAAAGAGTTGCCATCTGCTAGGAATTGAAAATAAGTTCACTACCTTTGTAAATATTTTGAAATATTATCGTCTCAAAAGTCTAGAGCTAGGAACACTATTGGTTCACCTTATAGACAATTTTCTAATTAAAAGACTAGTGTCTTATCAATTGGGAAGGAGTCACGTATGCAAGAGGATCAGTAATACACAAATCACTTGTCTAGGATAGAAATTGACTATCTTCATATTGCTTTGCATTTACAAAAACTCTCTATGCAAGAAAATAACTACTTCTTAGTAATCTTGAGCCATCCCTCACAAAGTTTATAACCCTATTCAATCATTTTAATTAATTCTTTGAATTAAAGTTGAAAACAAAGCAATACACTCAAATAAAAAATTTGAAGACAAATGACAATACCATTAGTATTTCTCATTCATAACTTTGAAATGAACATACATAGGAGAGTATCACTTTCTTGACTGATATTATGTTTCGATATTAGTAATTTCTATAGAACTCATTTAAAACTATTACATATAAGAATTTCTATCCAAAACAAGACTACTAGACTACTTTAAAATTCTATTCTTGTTTTCCTATTTCTGAACTTAGCCTTTACCTAGAACTCTATTAAGACTCCAGAATCTGACGCTTGTAATAAGCCCTGAAATCCCTTTTATAGAACAAGGGAGCAACAAGCATCAGGCTTAATTACACTTACATTTCACTTTATTTGTACAAGAATTTGAGATATTCCTATTTTGTTATATGCAATCATTCTAGGAAAATAGAAGAGTAAAATACCACCTTCCATATTCCTTGAATGAAGACATGTCAACTCCCCAAATGATAGAATTTGTTGTGACCATATTGAATCCTCCTCCTTGTTGACCAAAGAAGATTCTCCAATAGCAGCTCCAACACTAAGTTGTATATTGTCTAGATACAATATACATTCCGCCAAGGTTTTTTATTCTGGTACTTCTCCTACATGTTAGCCCAAAATCATTCCACCCCAACACATGAAACAAGAAATCACATGAATACTAAATAGGAAATTCCTAAGAGAAAGGGCATGGTATCGTAAAAAAAAAAAAAGGGAAAAATCATCACCCTATGTCCTCAACCTCAGAGGACATTTTCCCACATTTTGTTCATGGTGGGACTGGAGAAATTGTCACCACCACCTCCTCGGGATTCCTCAATAGTACCAGGGAGAGGGAATAATACTTTCCCTCTGGATTAGTGTCTTACTCATTGTCTAAAGAATAATTAGAAACCTTACACAATGAGTTTCATTCCTTTGGATAGGAATTGCAATGCTCACTCTCCATCCATGCCCTCTTATTATACTTGAGTGATCTGCATTAAATAGGAAATTTGAATCGCACAAGATTAATTACTTGAAAACTCCTTATGTGATCAAGTTGGTAACTTACAACTCAAGATTGAATGTAAACCATTGATTTTAAAACAATTAAAATGTCATCCATGGGAAACAACAATGCCAGCTTAGGCATATCGCCAACCTAATTTGTGCTTTCATTAATATCAGAGAAGTACATAAGACAAGTTTAATTTAGAGAGAAACTTTCTTTACACACTTCATCACTTCATTGCTGATCATGATCTTTGATGTAAGCATTTGCGTGGTGATATTTAGTCCATTGGATTGTCCTACTTTTAAAACCTTATCATCGGTCCTCAAAATTATTTCTACTTTTCCCTTGATTTATGTTGAATCTTCAAAATCTGCCACATGGCCCGTTCCATGTAGTGACCATTGCTTGTCACCGATTAAGTTTTCTTTTTCCCTATTCTATCAGAGATGCAAATTCCTTAGTGATTTTCTTTATCCCTTGGTTTAATGGCCCTAGCTCTCGGTCATATGTGTTTCTTCATTGCATTTCGCTAACTTGAACCTTGCCCTTAACACTTTATCCACAATGGGAGATGTAATGTTGGTACCATACTAGACATGTACAACCTACATACATGAACATGAGAAAAACACCACTCATATGATCATTTTATGTTAGTGAGAGAAAAAAAAAAAATTAGAAAGCACCCATCGCTCATCACCACTTTAGAATTCAAGTTATGTGGTAAATATGCGATGAGTGATAAGGCCTTCGTCTATTACTGATTCTTCTCATATATTGTGCAATCAATCTGCAATAAATGGTTTACATTATTTAGAGGGTTCATCGCACATCACTGATGTGGGAATGAATTTTTACAACGTATTTACGATCACATAGTATGGCAGCATATTGTTGATCGCTATTATAGATTTTCTTTTTAGTGACCATTCACAATAAGCTATTAAGAGAAAAAGACTAAGAACATCGCTCATCACTATTACAAAGTTAAAGGATTGGCTGCCATTAGCGATGAGTGATATCAAAGGAATGTACCACTCATTGCTCATCGCTATTTGATAATGTAAACTGATGAACAAACCAGCAATGGGTGATATAGTTACAACGCTCATCAAGACTTAAGTGAAAATTTTAAGCACATGCTAACAAGTTATTTTAGGAACGAGATTTCCTAGGAAAAATATTAGTTTGAAATCCTTTAAGTTGTAAAATGAAAATTCGAAAAAGGCTCAAAAATTCTTACCTAATTTTATGAAATAAGATGATCCACATTTTGGTTGGAAGGGCTGATTACCTGGTGATAGTGAATGACTATAATACATTAAAGTAACAGGAAATAGGCAACAAGAATTCAATAGCTTAAAAGAATATTTTAAGCTCTTATAGATAGTAACCCCATGTCCTAGTGTAATAAGGGTTTTAACATGGAACCAAAAGAAACTTATTGAGGGTTCCATTACATCTCACATTTGTATTGCACCCAATCCATCTCCATCATGTGACCCTAATCCCAGCCGTAGCCACAGCCATAGCCACAACCATAGCTAGAGGGCTCTGGGAGTCATAGGCCAGGGTGTAGAGAGCCTTTTGTATACATAATTTTGTAGTCTTGACGCATATTTTGTAGATCATTTTTTATGTATAGAAATTGATACATATATACAACAACCACCCATTTTTTGATGACAGTGGCACAATACATGTACATGACACTTTATATTTATATATATACATGAGATACTCATTATGACATTATGGAATTCTCTATTCGATGTGTATTTTTCTTAATTTTATGTATGTTAATTTTATGGACTTTGTATGTATATGGATGTATGTTTAGATTAGATGCTACCATGATTCGATAAACCCACATGGATGAAAGTTAATTAAATACAATGATGATCTAATTTCCTAAAAATATGTAATGCAATGCATGGATACAAAGCATAGTAAAGCACACATATGTATGTCCCTCTGTCTCACACACATGGTTGCATCATAACAAATAAAAATTCACAATGTGGTAATGAAGGAATGCCAATATATGCAATGCTATGACCCTTAAAGAGTGAACATTGCACATATGACACATAAGACACTACACATAGTATTGGTGAAGATCCATTACATTAACAAGTTCTTTTAGAGGTGTCTCATCCATAAATGATAACTCATAAGCACCTTAGCCATACACAAAGATGACAATGTAAGGTCCTAAATAATTAGAACTAAAATTTCCCCTTTCATCTAGGGGGATTTACATTTCTTTGATTCTCATAGAGAATGAGGTCATCTACCTTGAAAGTTCTAGGGAGTATATTTTGATTATACTATCTAGATAATGATCGTTGATAAGATTTAAGATGGTTAAGGGTTTGTAATCAGCACTCATTGAACATCTTTAGCTGAGGACAATGATTATCTCAGTAAGTATCATCATCAATTAACCCTTTAAGGGAAACTCACGAAGATGGAATTTGCATCTCTAAAGGTGTGATATCTTTGGAACCATACACGAGGTTCTAATGCATTTTTCCCATCATTGTACAAACACTTGTGTGATAGGCCCATAAAGCATATGTTAATTGAAAATTCCAATCCTTACCATGTTTATTTACTATTTTTCAGAGAATGAGCTCAAGAGTCTTATTAGATGCTTCCACTTGGGCATTAGATTGAGGATAGTATGGTGTATAAAATCTATGTTAAATGTGAAACTTCTCTAGGAATTTCTTTACTTCCTTGTTCTTGAATGGCATACCATTGTCAGTAACAAGTGTAGAAGGAAAACTGAAGTGAGCAATGATGTTTTTTAGAAGAAAACTACAAATAGCTTCAATTTTCATAGAACAAAATGGGATGGCTTCAACCCACTTCATGAAGTAATCTATAGCAGTAATAATAAAATTATGTCCTTTACAAGGAGGTAATATATTTCCTATAATATCCAACCCCCATTTCACGAAAGTCCAAGGAGAGGTCTAGTTTTCTAACTTTTATGCAGGAGCATGAATAAGATGACTATGTTATTGACATTGTAAGCACTTTTTAACAAAATCAAAGGAATCTTGTTCCATCATTTTCCAAAAGTAACCCATGTGAATCAATTTTCACACTAGGCATTTACCACTGAAGTGTCCACTCGCGAAACTCAAATGGGCTTCTTTAAGGGAAAGGGGTATTTCTACTTTAGTGAGACAACATAATAGTCTAAAATATTTCATATATGGGTGTGATCATTTTTTTTCACATCATTGAGAAAGTTTCCAATCTTCAAATAGTTGTAAATGTTAGAAAACCATTCTTTGAGTTTACATGAGAACACATAAGAGCATTAGATTCAGGTTGATCAAAAACTACAGGAGACTGGAGGACCTAAACCACGAAGTGGTATTCTTTCATATACTCATCTGAAGGTAATAGGGAGGTGGCACTTGCCATGGCATCCATGTGTCAGTTGTCTCTCCTAGGAAGACTATCTATTGTGAAGGATGAGAATTGATTAAGCAAAGACAAAGCAAGGTCTCAATACTAAGACAACTTACTTTTATTAGCCTGACAAGTTTCTGTAATCTCATTCACAATAAGCTTACAATCACCATGTATACAAAGATGTTTAATCTTTAACATGATCATGAAACATAGGCCAACAATCAAGGCTTCATACTCAGTGATGTTTTTGGTGCAAGAGAAGTGTGATTGAAAGGAAAGAGGGATCAAATTACCTTCAGGTAAGATTAGAACTATACCTGTACCAAAGCTAGTTTGAAATTTTGACCCATAAAAATACATCCTCCACACAAGATCAATATTGATCATGAAAAATATTCTCAAGGAATAAATCCAAACCTAGGAAGGAGTGAGACAAAGGAGGGTCCACTAATTGATCAGCAATCACTTGACCCTTTATCAATTTTTGAGTAAGAAACATTACCCACTTCATTAACCTCCTAGAAAAGTTAGCACTAGAGAACAGATGCTTTAGAAGGTCACTTTTTGCAATGACATGTGTTTTTTCATGAATAAGGTAGTTCCTTAGCTTCTATGTCACAAAAATGAGAGCACGACATTACTTCTCCAAGGATGAATAATGGGTTTTATAATCGACTAGGACACGACTAATGTAGTAGACCACTCTCTCTTTCTCGACATCATACTAAGAAATCAAGGCTACCAAAGCATATGGTGATGTAGCAAGGTAAAGTAGAAAGGGACTATCCTAAATAGCTGACATTAATACAAGTGGATTGGCCAAATAATTTTTTATTGACTCAAAATCTTTTTGGCACTCTTCAACCCATATAAAGTGAACACCCTATTTTAACAAACGAGTGGAAGGGAGGGTACAATAAACCAATTGAAATATGAATCTATGGATTTCTTGAATCTTCCTTTGTAAACTTTTCAACTCAGTAATATTCCTAGGTGGAGGAATGTTAATGATTGCATCAATCTTATTTGTGTCAACTTCAATTCCATGATGAGAGACTATGAATCCAAAAAAAAATCCTATGTCCATGTCGAAGACATACTTAAGAGGATTAAGCTTCATCTTATCTAGAGCTGAAATATTTCAAAAATAAGATGATGATTCACCACGTGATCTTGATGGGTTATATATTTCACCAAGATATCATCAATATAGTCTTCTAGAATTTTATGAATGAAGTCATGAAATATTAATGTCATTTCCCATTAGTAAGTCACTCTTGCATTCTTTAACCCAAAGGGAATGACCACATAATAGAAGTTGCCCCAAGGGGTAGTGAGGGTTGTCTTATACTAATATTTGGGTTAATACAAATCTAGTTATAACTTGAGAAGCCATCCATGAAAGATAAGGAGGCATGACCTGCAATTAAATCCACAATCATATCTATATTAGGTAATGAAAAAATAATCTTTAAGAGAAGCCTTATTAAGGTCATGAAAGTCAATGCATATATGAATATTCCTATCAGGTTTACTAATGACAACTATATTTGAGATCCAAGGTGAGTAGTCAATCAGATAGATAAAGCATGCCTTCAATAGCTTTTGTAGCTTGATCTTAACCAAAAAAGAAACCTTAGGATTAATCTTTTGGATCTTTTTCTTAACTGGCTTGGAATTAGGACATAAAACAATATTTTGAACCACTATAGCCTCATTAATACTAGGTGTGTCCTTGTATGACCAAGAAAAGATATCAAGATGAGAACGTAGAAGGTTGGAGTGCTCCTTAGCTTCCTTGGAAGAAAGACACTTCCTGATCTTAATAACCTTTTTAGAATAATTAGAATCCATAGAGACTTCAGTAGTATCCCTTTTGAGGAGGGACTACAATCTTTGGGATGTGGTATTAGAACACCATTGTCAACATTAGCTAGAGGATACTCCTCATCAACATTAAAAAAAAATTCTATAAAATATGCTTGTTTGATCAAGCGATATGAGAATCGTCTCTTATGGTGAAAAGGAGGAAAAGAGGAGTAGGAACCTAATAATTCCTTGAGTGCTTCATTTAAAGATAAAACATATAAGGGGAATTCTTTGGCCTACACCCCATCTTCTATCAAATCGAAAAGGACCAAATTGAGAGGCTCAATTGAAATTATGTTAACACGAGCCACCAAGATTTTTGCTTAGATATTTCAATGGAGAATCCCAAGCCCAGATAGCACTTATGAGGCTTAAAATGGATAGGGGCTTGAATCCCTTTCTCAAAACTTCCAAGGCCTTTTTTCCCATAGCCATATTGAGAGGTGGGCCTATATCCAAAACCATAGTGTGTTTACAAAACTTTGGAAGGTTGTGGTTCCACATAGAGAGCATTGTTCCACCAATAGAAATCAAATAAATCTACAAGGGAAAAACCATCTCCTTTACTTGATTTGTAAACATTAAAATCCTTAGTAGAAGCAAGATTATCCTCCCTGGTAGGGGAATGGATGGTCTCCTAAATAGGATCACACCTTTCCTTCTCAATGAGAGTTTTATCTACTTCCTCATCAGAGGTATTTGAGTTTCAAAATTTTTAGATGATTGGGATTACTTTGTATTCTCTAGTAGAAAAATTTGAAGAATTCCAAGGATCCCTAATCATCACCATGAAACACATTAGATTTAGAAGAAGAATTAGATAGGGAGAACTTAGGACTTTCTTCTTTAGGTTGTTATTCTTTAGTGGTGTTCACTTCGAGGACAAACTCCATAGAGGGTATCGCTAAGGAACATGTCATCACATCAAAAGTTAGGGATGGAAGAAAATTATTAATATTGGAGACAACCAAAGCCCTACCGGTGGTCGTTAGTTCACAAAGGTGAACAACTTTCAGGTTAGCTTTGATTGTGACCACTCAATTATTTGCAACAAACTTTAGAGAATGATGTAGAGTAGAAGTTACGACACCCATAGCATGAATGCAGGGTCTCCCTAGAAGAATATTATAAGGTAAGGGGTCATGCATCACATACACCAAGGTGGATAAGGTAGCAAGGTCCAACGACAAAAGAAATATTATCGTGCCTAGAGCCTATCAACTAGCATTATCAAATCCATGAATATGCAAAGAAGAAGCAACTAAAGAAGAAGAATCAACTTTAATCTTGGGTAGTAGATATATTCCACAAACATTAATAGTTGAACCAGTGTTAATGAGGGTACGTCTAATACCAATAACTTGTTAACATTAACTATGATCATTAAAGGATCCACTTGTTTTTGTACATTTGGGGGTGGAAGTTCTTGTGGATAGAATGTAATATTCAGTGAATCCACATGAATATGATTCATCAATGCATTAACATCCATTAGCCTCATTGAGGAAAGAAAGAGGATCTTGTGCAAGGCCTCCTAAAGTATACCATGATAAATCAAAGTGGTCTAAAGCAAATTCAAAATTGAGATCTTAGTTAGAGTAATATGAAGTTTCTTGAAAAGATTGTAATCACCAGGTGCTTTAGTCACGGGTTTAGGTGCTGAAGGAAGACTCGGTTGAGAAGGTGGTAAATAAGTAGTAATTTGAGTAGGTCGAGGTGTAGGAATAGGAGGTTTTTGATATGAATTATGTTTATTTCTTCTTGTATTATATGTGTGCCTAATATAATTATAAGAAGAAGAGTTTGTAGCTTTTATGAACCTCGAATATAAATTTGGCGAATCATCCTAATATGAAATCCCACAAATAGAAAAAATACTCTTAGGAGAGGTGCTAGCCAAAGTCAAGTAAATGAAGGGTTTCTTAGGGCTTGGAGAAGCTGTAGAGACCACCACAATGTTCACCAACTCTTCAAATTGTGAAGAATAAGCTTGCTTTGAAGATCTATGGGTAGAGGAAGGTGCTTCTAAGAAATCATCTAGAGCATCATCCAACATATCAAAATTTTCCTTAGAAAAAGCATTATCCTAAACATTAAAACATTATAGAAACAAATTCAACATGTTTCACATTAGTTTCACCAAAATATGAGATAAGGGGGATTCGCTACTCATGAGTCTCTTCATTCTCAAGAGAATCCTAGGGAATGAACTACCCTTAACCACCCCAATATAAGATGAATGAACAAATTGCAAAGAAACTATACTCTAACTAATTATCACAAAAGACTATTTCATAACCTAAGAGAGTAAATCTTCTAGATTCCTACCTATAAAGGGAGAACTCATGGATAAAATACTACAACATGGAACAAAATGCTGACACAGTGCATTGGAGTCTGAAAGACACACTGGCATCCTAACTGACAAAGAACTCAAAACTCAAACAGGCATACTAGAACTTCACTATCTAACACAAATTTGAGATCTTTTCATTGAAATGACAAGATAGAAGACAAAAATTAAAAGAAGGCACAAGGAGAACTAAAAGGGAGTTTACAAATGGTTGATTTTTTGAATCATTTCTATGAGCTCTGCTTTAGCAACCTACACAAAAAATGAATGAGGAAAACTTTTGGGGTTGTTTCAAGGCTTGTCATAGTCAAACTCTCATTTTTGTGTTCCCACCTCCACAAATAGCCAGATAGATAGAGAGAGTAATCAAAATTAAAAAAGGAAGTGGTGAAAAAAATCCCCACTTCAGGAGCAAAACTAATCTATTCACAAATAGAAAAGAGTGAGAGAGCATTACCAATAGGCCTTGGCCCCCTCTTGAACACATGGATGCACTGATGAATGCTTTCTAGAGAGCTTTTGCTATTGGAGGGACCTCAGTTCGATAGAGCTTCACTTGTAGAAGTGTTATTGTCCAGAGTAGAAGAAGCTGAGAAGTGAAGTCAAGCAGAGAACATTGAATGAATGAGAGAACCCCTAAAATGAGAGCGAATGAGGCATTTTTGTGCATGCAAGGTCAAAAAGAGTCATTACACCTAAGAGATTGATTGGAAAGATACATTCACAAAAATTTCCAAGATGCTAGTGTGCAAAGTGGACATCTGCGTGTCGCATGCATAGGCATCCAAAACACTAATTTTTAGGAAATGGTTTAATGAACTATTGTTGCTTCGCCATTGGACCACATGGGGTTAGAATCATGAAATTCAGACTCATGGGGTTTTTTCATAAACATGTTTAGGTGTAGTAAATTCTAGGCAATGTGCTAAAATGTGAAATCACCCCTAGGTATAATTTTGCGACATTACAAGACCACTTAACAATAGTCTCTAATATATTTAAACTTATTAAAAAATTCCTATACCTTATGTATGCCAAAAAAATATAAAATCTAGAAGAATTCACATTTAATAAATGAAATAAAATTTATAAAATCATAAGCATTACACACAAATAAAACATCATATATAACTTAATCCATATAAGGAATATGAGGTACTTATTTATTTTTGTTTCAAAAGGGGTGGTTGTAACATGAATTAGATTTTATAAAACCCATGATTGAAGCTAAGAGGATGAAGTCCCACATTTAATTTTCTTTTTATATTAAATTTGTTAGTGTATATATTGCACTTTATGCAGACACTTGGCTTAGTTAAGCCTACTTAGGTGTCCCATTGACTCATTCTTATTGAGGTGTCAATGTTGATAGGTGTCTTGAGAGGTGTCAACTTACATTTGATATCTCTTCCTTTATTTGTGGTAGGTGACTTGCCACCACTCCATGTGTGAGGAGTCACATCCTCATTTCATGGAGGTTGGTTGCCTCCCTCACTCCTATAAATGTACACCTTGTTTTCTTAAGATAATTGGATCAATAAAATACAAGCATGTATATTGTTCATGTGCTTGTATTTTATCTCCTATATCTTCCTAAATCTAAAAAAAATCAGCTTATTAAAATAATATATTGCATCAAAGACAATAATTTAGATTATAGATATCACAAATTCAATTTACTTGATGATGACTCTTTTTTTTTCATTTTTTTTTAATTCATTTTGAGTTATATTAGCTGAATTTTACTAATGATTCAATGATCATATGGTAATTTAAGATATAACATTTTTAATTATTTTTGTTTTTTTTTTTAATTTTAAGCTATATTACGCAAGAGTACTTAGTAGTTATGTTATTTAACTTTGTATCCTCAATATTTTTAATGGACAATAGATTTCCATGATAATTTGAACATGCCTTTATATGCGAGTTAAGAGATTAAATTTTTTGTTTTGGGCTATAGGTAGTAACAAAATATGTGGGATGACTCATTATATGAATATTTCTACTTACATGGTCATTTTGAAATGATGATCACCCACTAAAAAATGTAATGAACCCTCTATTACATATGATCACCATATAAGAGTTGGTATCTAGAATACTCTACAACATGCAAGATTTGTCTAAAGATTATATCCACCCAAGATCTAAGAACTTCATGAAAGCACAAGAGATATCAACTATGAGAGAATAATTATATTCTATCAAATGATGCAAATGATATATTATGATAGTATAATTATTATTTACACATGAGAACACCTATTTATATAGCCAAGATGAGGCATAGGATTAAATAAGATCATGAAATGTGTCTTAATCCTATGAAATGATATAACTAATATTAAATGACTTAGGACACAATCATTAAATGTCGAAAGTTAAGATAAGATCTTATTAAATCTAACAACCTTCTAGAAATATTTACTAGGACCTAAGTAAACTTGAAATGTAAATATTAACTACAAATGAGCTAGTTAGGTGAAACAAATATTTACACCAAAAAAACCCCTTAAATTAAACTGAGGGAGTAGAATATTATTATGAAAATGATGCGATGATGGGTCCTAGCTATGAGACCATTTTGGGTACCCATTTACAAATACAATCTCACAAAAATTAAGGAAACAAAAAAACCCAGTGGGGCAAAAATCCTCCCCAAAAGAGAGAAAATAAAAAATGGTCTAATTGATAAATGAGAAGGAAAAACCACATGCAAGGAAAAGGACCCCCCTAAGGGAGAAGAAGAGAGACCATGCAACCCCATAAATTTTGAGTCTCATACAATGATAGTAGATGCTCAACATTGAATGTTGAAGATGATCTAGTATAATCGAAAAAAATTCCTCCCCCTTAGGAAGAAACAAATCAAATATTGTATGCATGATGTCTTCCCATTCTTGAAAGGAATATGAGGGAAGATAGTTGATGTGTGATGTATCTGAATGATGCTCAAGTTTCTCCATGTTGATGCCAAAATTTATCACACTTCAAACGTGCCTTCTAGGCCACACTATAGAAGATGTCAATCCAAAGTATCCCATAAATTATTATAGAACACAATACGAAGACAAAGATATATCTTCTTTGAAGACAAATAATCATCCTCAAAATGCTACTAAAAAATATTCACACTCATTTCAAGATGAAAAGAATGATCATGTGTAGGGAATTAACAAGAGTGTAAAAGTGTTCCCTCACAACAATTGAAGAAGGATCATCTCCACAATAGAGATGTATGCAATTAATGGTGTCTCTCAAATATTAAATGTACAGGATTCAAAAAACAACTAGGAAATGTTTTTCAAGTACCCATCACAAGTATCCATATCTGGAATACAATGAATTCCCTACTATACTAAATCACAAGAAGCCAAAAACTATGGAAAAAAAAGCATCATCGAAAGCAATAGTAGATGAAGGAAATGAAATATCAATATAGCTCACTAGTAGATGAAATAATAAAATGATTCAAATGACCATATTGAATCTCCTCAAAAGTGTCCAGAAGTTAGATTCCTCAATGTGAACATCAGTTGAAGGAAGAAGAGGAGTAAAATGTGAGAAGATGTAGACTCGAGATTGGTGATCAACCTCCCCAACTGCAATTATATCTCTTCTATGAAAATCTAGGATTACGACAAAATTTGGTGTGAACTTAACACTCTTATCTACTCCACCATGTGTGATCTGATAGATAGAAATGATATTGGTTGACAATGAAGGTACACAAATAACATCATTAAATTATCTATCATCCATTTCAATGGATTACTTCCCACAAACACACATATATGTGTTATTAGCCATTAGAATGTGTATTGGTGAGCATGACTCAAATGAAGTGAACATACTTTTAGATGAAGCCATAAGATGTGGGGATTCTAAATAGAGTATCCAACTCTCTAATTCAAAATCTACAATTGAAATAAGTTCTTTCCTATTATGTCTATTTAAATTTGATGAAGAAGAAAATAAGAACCCATTGACATTGAAGGAAATTTTTTTTTATGCTTCTTAAGAAGATGCTTCAACTCATCAATTTGTTTTGAATAACATTGATGTTCATCATGCCCTGCTTTCTTGAAATATACATATGTAGGTTTCTCCTTCTTAGATGGTTCCTCTTTAGAGGGAAAGGATTTAGATTATTGAAATAGCTTGTTCCTTTTAGATTCTTTTGCTTCTTTTCAAGATTTCCTAGTTCTTTTGTACCATAGGTCCACTAGCCGATAATTCTTGTGTCTTAAAAGACTTGATTAAAATCATATGAATTAACTTCGCTTCCTCTCAAAGTAGGAAATTTGTAGTCATGAAACTTAGTATCAACATATTATGCTCTAATAGAAAGCTAATGCGTATGAAAGCTACAAGACCATTAAATACTTAGAACCAAGCTTGGATAGCACATTCAAAATCAATTATAAATCCTTTTTATCAATATTACAATCTTCTAGTTGTGTTCTTAGTTTCTTATTATTAGAGATGTATTCAATTTGGTCAAAGCATCTAGGATCAAGATTCATAAAATCATTATCGATCCAATAACCCTAACCTTATTAATTTACCATGAAAATTCTCAAAAGTATCCCAAGCCTCTTTAGGTTTTCTACATGATTCGGTTACATGAAATTATGAATTGAATGAGACTAATGAACATATGCATCCAAGAGTTTTCTCATTATAAAGCTCATAATTTTCCAATTCATTAGCATTAGTAAGTTAAGCAGTGGTTTCCTTTATATAGCCTAGACAACCCTTTCCCATGAGATAATTCCATATTGATTTTCTTTATGAAGCATAGTTATATGAAGTTAGGAGTTCAATTTTAGATTTCCCCATTGGAAGAATACACAACAAGTAAAATAAATAAATCAACCACCGCAAGATTACCCCCCCCGCCCCACCAAATTACTTAGTCAAGAAATATCCCCAAGAATATATGATTGTGGAACTTTATACTTAGTGAAATTATAAGTGCCACTTGCAATTTAAAATAGCTAAGTGGACTTGATATTAGTTCTTACAAATTCCAAATTTTTCCACAATCTCAAAGTAAAATTATGATATAGAATGAGATCAATTTGATTACACCACTACAAAGTATATGAAAATTATGCACTTTAAAAAAAAATTGCATCCAAAAAAATTATCATAGGAGTGAGAAAAGAGTCACAAAAGTTACTAAAATGAGAATGGCTTAACAAAACCTGTATGAATCTCTAATTTTAGGAAAAGATAGGCACCAAAATAAAAAAACCAATTCTACCACTTTAAAGAGCATCACATTCTACAACTTTAAAGAGCATCAAATTCTACCCCAAATTAAAAATATCTTGAAAAAAGGAGGGCATATATTACTAATTTATTAGCCCATAAAGTTGGACTATCAAAATGAAGAAAACAATGAAGAGGGGCAAAAATTTTCATGGTGTTTGTTGACATCGAAATTGCATCAAAAGATAGAATACTCTTCCAATGAAATATTCCCCCAAAATATTCCATTCTTCTAAATATGCTATGGGAATCTTCAAGTGGTTGGGGAATTTCAAATATGCTCTAAAATAGTCTCATGGAATATTATAGTCAACAAATTTTTTCTTAGTGACAGATCTGAACAAAATATTTGGTCTTCACCTGTTGAAATACTATAATCTTGATAGGTGCATAGTGGTAGGTGGTAGGTTGTAGTGGTAGCCCTGATTGGGCCATGTTGCTCTCTATGTACCATGTTAGTACCATTGAGTACCCTGCAGTATGTAGGGTACTGTAGACTATGCGAATATGATTTTTATTTTTATTTTTATTTTTAAAATTTAAAAATTTCCAAAAAAATATAGATTTTTTTTTTTTAAAGTTATAAAAAAATTTCACCTTTGTGGTTTTTTGTGACCTATGTACTATTTACTTAGTTGTATAGTTGTATGGTTGTATGATAAACCATATAGTCAAATTATTGACATTTCTCTCTAAGGGTTCAAAAAAAGTGATCTAATTTTGATGATTTGATAGTTGATCTCAGAGTTTTTTGACCTTTTGCATGTGATGGAAAGGTTTGTTTTAACCCATAGTGATCAAAAATTGCAACTACCTCCCAAATATAACAACCAATTTTTTAGCTTCAACCCTCATAGATATGGCCTTATATGTCCAATTTGGATGAAACAAAAGGAAAAAATGACTTTGTCAAACCCTTTGAACTTAATAGGCAAGAAAGTTGTGTTATGCTAGGTAGCCTTTGGAAAATACACTCACAAGGGCTAGTGAAACTTTGACTATCCACTAGGTGATCCCCCAAAAAGTGGCTAAGTGAGAAATTCGTGCCTCTATCTAAGCTCTCACCATGCAATGAGAAATTTATGTCTCTGGCTAGGCTCTCATTATACTAACCATACAAAATTATCAATATGCTCTAATAAACAAGAAATGTCAAAATGCTAATGCCAAAATGTCAATGTCAAAAATAATGCAAATGTAAATAATTTCAATGTTAATACAAGTAATGCTAATGTAAAGGTCACACTTCCTAGGAGGTATATACTATCATCACTAAGAAGGGAAGATAGAAACAATGGAAGGGGGATAATATACCCAACTTAAAATGTCAAAATATTTTCTATGTTGGTATTTTAAGTAGAAAGAGAGGAAGAGGTGATCCTTGAAAAGAATGCATACCTCAAAAAACTAGTTATTATTGCCCCACAATGATAGAGACAAAGACAGCCACCAAGAAGTATCATATTGCTACTGTGCGAACCACAATCCTTATACCTATAAAACACAATGAATAAACACCTTAAGTTAGATATTGCAAGCAAGAACAAGGATTCCCCATGAAATCCATTTACAAACTTCAAATTAGGAAAGAAAATAATGAAGAGCACAATGAAACAAGAACATATAGATTCAATCCTAATTAGAATAGCAAACACATGATCCCATGGGGGAATTGGTGCCAATTTGATGTGAAAATTGGCCCTTTCCCAATTCCTATGATGCAAGATTGATGTGATGAAGAGATTTGATCCACTTTGTTGATGAAGGATAAGAGCGCCAAGCCAAAATCTATAAAAACCTAGCTAAGAACTCAATAGTGATGGATGAAAATGGCTAAATATTTTAGCATAATAACTTTGCATAATTTGTGGATGATAAAATGAGGATATGAGCTCTTTATTTATAGAATGCCAAGATGGATTAATGTCGAAATTTGAGCAATATGGGACTAAAATTCATCCAATGGCTTGTTGCCACCTGTCAATCTATGAGTGGATGGAGGATGTGCAAGATTTGGGGATTGTGCCAATAAATGCATATTTTTGAATTTCAAATTTATTGAAATGACTTGTAAGAGGGAAGGTAAAATGCAATAAATGCCACTTGGCTCAAGAAAAAGGACATATAAGATGAAGTTATTTCTTTGTTGGATGTACATGTTGACTTGGAATTTTATAATTCAAATTTGAAGGAATATTCCAAAAGATGCCTTGTCAGGAAAATGAAGATTTAATAAATGAATTAAATATATTTCATGTGCAACTTGCAAAATCTAGAGGATGGGACATGATGAGAGATTAAATTAATCAAAGGTCAATTAATTTAATATGAGAGATTAGATGATGTGACCTATCTGACTCAAATTTATGGATTTATTTAAATCAAATAAGAGAGGAATATGATAAGAGAATAATTAAATAAGGATTTTGACTTATTTAATTAAAAGAGGTGGTTTTAGATTAAATCAAATAAGGTTTTAATTTATTTAATTTAATTTATTTAATCAAATAAGGTTTTAATTTATTTAATCAAATAATGTTTTAATTTATTTAATTTAATGGATAGATTTTAGAGATTTAATCAAATAAAATTGATTATTTAATTAGATAGAGATAATTGGATCAGATGGATTCATTTAAGTAATGAAAGAGAGAGACCTAATTAAATAACTGGGTTTATTTAATTAAGGGAGAAAGATTGATGAATTTAATCAGATAAGGAGATTTGATTAAATGTTTAGACTGAGGGATGATTTAGGAAGAAATGATGTTACTAGTTAGGATCAGATGCACAATGTCAATCGATATATCTTACGTGTCTACATTTTGCCCCTCTTTGAAGCAATGCGCTTGTTGCGTTGGTTCAAAGAATAAACAATCTCGATGAAAGCCAAAAAATTTCATTATTCAAAAATATTGCCCCACTGCTACCTGGCAAGAGAAAACATTCCATGATAATGCCCCCTCGAGAGATTGGATGAAAATTTCAATTTTTGGGTGATCTCACGAAAAAAGAGGACAAGGTGCCCGAAAGGTTCGAAAAGGCTCAAGGAGGCCAAAAATGTGTCTAAATGCAATAAAATGATGTAAAATAGGCCTCAACTAGAAAAAAACAAGTTCGAGGGTTCAAAACCCTAGTAGGATAGCCAATTAGATTGAAAAAACCCTAATTTTCAGGCTTAAAAGGGGCCCGAGGGGTCACTTTCAAGTCATTTTCAAACACCTCCAATAGTAACCATGAGATTTTAGCTATGACCTTATGATGATATGGCCCAATGACAGCTTCCCCTACACATTTTTTATCGAGTTCAGACGTACCAGCAGCCACCTAGCATTAGGGCATCGGTAAGTGACCCTTGAGCTTCATTTTTCATTTATTGCTTCATTTATTGCTTTCAAAGGTCGGTCAGTCTACAGCGATGCTATATAGTGCCGCTTGGAAATCAAACTATGTGACTGGGTGCTAAATAGCACCACAATAGTGTAGTTTGGAGTTTAAAAACTCTGACATTAATCTTGGGGCTGGCAGGGGGATTTGAAAAGTGTAACACAGTGGTTTCAATTTTGCTCAAAGTGCATCGCTGGATGAGAAAGTGCACCATGGCAGCACGATTTTTCTCTTTTAAGCCCTAGCGTCAAAGATTGATTATAACTCAAACTATGACGCCATCACGGGTTGCACCATTGGAAGGGTTTTTTGAACATTTGGTGAAGAATTTTTCAAAAAATTTAACTTGGTGACCTTCCTTGATGTAGGATGCGGCAAGTGAGCTCTACTATTGAGAGCACAGGTTGCGAGATTTGGCTAGCTATTTGTGGGACCTGAGCCATCGTCACCTTGGAGGACGTTTGGTGTATTTTGAGATTGTTGATTCATAGTCACCGGGCAATTTTTGACATGGACAAGGGGCACAAGGCTTGCTACAGAGTCCTTGCCACATATGAGATTTTTTTTTGTGAGGGGTAGATAGAGCTCGTGAGGCACTAAATCTTGGCACCTCCCTACTACTAGGTGATTGCAGCCATTATTTCAGGTCTTGTTGCACCTAACAGATGAGGGTGATACTTCAATCCCGGTTGGGGATATTGCTCAGAGTAGATGGTTCAAGACAGGCCGGTCCATTTTACTTGGGGGCCAGTGTTGCTGACATCACTATATAGAGATCTCCATGAGTATGTCTACATGGAGGGTAGAGCACTGGGGGCAGGGGTGACACTTCTTCACATCTAGGCGTGGGAGCACATTGTTGTGCTATGACAGTGCATCATTTCCGTTCTAATGCTACCAGATGATCCCCTCGTGTGGTGTTATAGAGGCGGTGTGTCATTTACACACACTTGTGAGCACAAGATCCCCTATTGGAGGAGGGTTCTTGATGAGATGCAGGTGTTTACTTGGTGACCATACCTTGGTCGGCCTGGATGGGTTGACAATGTTGATTAGTTATTCTATTGCCACTAGGACTATTTTATGCAGGGGAGAGAGCACACAATGATTGAGAGGTACCTGCTCAGGAATGTGTAGTATGAGTTTGGTGAGCCACAGGATCACCTTGATGATGACTACATAGCCATCTTCACCTACTCCATGACACAGGTTTCATAGGGGCAGTAAATTCTTGCTTCCAAGGCAGTCGATAGTGGGCTTAGAATTAGGGGCCTATAGATCTAGGCACAACTCAGGCCTACAGGGATTGGTTTTGGTCTTCACTTTAGTTGACCATTCTAGGTGTAGTTTCAGATCAGTGGTGAGTTAGAGGCAGAGGGGGAGGACAAGGCCAGAGGGGGGATGCTTGATAGGATCAACCAGTTGTGCCTCCAATCCAACAAGGGTAGGGAGATGTTCTGATGCTAGACCAGTAATAGGATCCAATAGGTGTACCACCACGAGGCAAGGATCAACCCCAAGTGCAGCCATAGGTACAGCCTCAGGAACAGCCATTGAGACAGGTGGATCCTTAGGATACCTTGATTGCTCAGTTGCAGGCCCAGGTGCAAACTACGATAGGGGAGGGGGATCAGGCTCGAGCTGAGAGAGAGTAGATGAGGGCTGAGAGAGATCAGGCCCTACAGTAGAGATAGGTTGCAGAGCTATAGGTAGCCACAGAGCTAGGAAGGAGATAGGAGCTAGAGAGCATGGCAGCTTCCTCTTCCTAGGGTATAGTGTCAGTTTGGTCCTATAGGGATGCCATCTGAGAGGCTGAGTACTATCATGAGGCCGTACTCAGAGCATAATGGGTCCCAAAGTACTCAGACTAGGCCAGCCATAGACCAGCAGAGGGTCATGGTGATAGAGGCAAGGGCAACATTCATAGGGACAGAGCATGATTGAGATGCTATGATGCTTTTTGTGCCTTATAGGCTCCTTTTTGATAGCCCAATGGGCCTTTTGTACTAATTGACATATATGTACAATGATCCAATTTATTATTGTACTGTGATAGTTGCATTATTGATGATATATATATATATATGAGCCGATGATGATTTTGATGTGATGCAATGCGTACCATTTATTTATGCATGTGTGATTTCTACTTCTATATGTTGTGCAATGATTATTTTATGGATGCATTTATTTATGATGATATATTCATTATGATTATGATTAACCTATGATGTGAAAAATGTAATGTGGAATGATGTTGTCTATATGATGATCTATTTTATGTTGATGCCAATGATGATGTGATATGTGATGTAGAATGTAATATGCAAAATGATATGGTATATATGTGAACTGTTATGTGAATTATGCTTATATATGAATGGATTATGGATGGATGTATGTTTTGTATGTGGTGGATTGTTTTGTTTTTATGCTTATGTGGAATGATTTATGCAATGAATGATTTATGATGTTAGTTATGAAATGACATGAATGATGTAATGTGAATGCGATGGTCATGATATAATGCAAATGAGATGGTTTTTTAAGATGCTTAGAATAACAAATGTTAATATTTTAAACATATTAAATGATGATGTAATGTATGTGATGTATTTAATATGATGTAGTGATATGTCTATACAAAGTGGTATGATGATGTGTAATGTAATATGAACATAATGTATGAGATGATGCCATGATGTTTATGCAAATATGTATGCAAATGAATTATTTATAATGCTTATGTACCTATTGTGTATGATTATGCAATAGGTGGTAATGGTGAAATGGTTATAAAATGTAAATGAATGTTATGCAATGATTTATGCGATGAATGCAATATGATGCAAGTAATGGATGCAATGTAATAAACTGGATATGATTATCTATGCTCATGTTTGTATATTTATATGATGATGAACATGTAATGCATATGTTTCCTATATGATATGTTGATGCAATTTGCTAATGATTTTTGGATGTAGGATCGATGATGATGATGATGGTGATGGCCAACTGTCATAGTACCCTGTTAGTGTGGTGAGCAAGAAGAGAAGTTATTTCAATGGGACCCTAGATGATACAGATGCAAATGATGATGATGATTTTTTTTTGAGGAATTGGGATTTTCAAAGGGCCGATTTCCTTATGTTTGATAACACACATGATACGCTGCATCAAGGTATAGAAAACGAGGATGGTGTTATACCTAGTGTGATGGACTATGACTTGACAAGCAGATAGGAGTATCCTTGTTCACACCTGACATACATAAACCTTGCTAGGATGCACTTTAGAAGTTTCAAACATCTTAGACCAAAACACAGAAAGGTAAACCTATCAATGCAGTATTCAACAAGTTGTCCAAAACCTCCATCATACATACCTAACAAAGCAAGTATTCACCAAGGTTATATTACAAGAACGTACAACAAGCATAGAAGACAAAAGATAATGATTGTTGCCCCATTCCTATTTCTCTAAAACCTTTTTTTAGGATATCATCGAGAATTCCTTGGAATGAGCACAAATAAGATAAGTCAAAAGATAAAGACAAAGTAAACAAACAAGTTGATTCTCTTCAATACTGCTAATGAAAAGAGGATGTGTTTTCTAAGGATGAGAACCGAAACTATTTCCAAAAGATAATGCCCATTGTAGGAAGGATTCATCCTAGGACATGTTAGTGGATGGTGGCATGCCATTTCATTTATCCAAAGCATTCTGAAAGATTATTGATATGGGACCAATTGGATGATAAGTTATTAACACAAAGAGTTGACCAACTTGCTTACATACTGACTTAGACCTAAGACTTGACGATTTTGAGCTTTCACTTTTGACTTGCTAGAATTGTTTCTCATTGTCTTACCAAAGATTGAGGATGATGATCATTTATTATGAGTGACATTATTTCAGGTGAAGGTGAGATGAGATGGATGGATTTTTCATATATTTGGATGTTTTTGATCTTTTTGAGATGTTTTGAGACTATTTTTGGTATTTTTGAGATTTTGCGAATGTTTTGAGTTTTTGATTTTTTGAATGTTTTGGGATTTTATGAGATTTTGACCAAGAGACTAATCTAAAGACCTATTTTAGGGGCCTCGGGGGCTGATCAACAGATTATCCTTGCCTACGTTATATACACAGAGACCATGTAGTTCGATTGACATCTTGACTGATTTATGGATGAAGATACACATGATGAGATGTCAGTTTATTATGATGGAATCCTAAAGGACTAACGTAAGTGTCTCAGGGGATGATCAAAGATCAACCTTGCCTATGTTCAAGGCTCAGAGATGATGTAGTTCAACAAGATGACTTTTTTGGTATTTTGACTAACTTTTTGACCTATTTTGGGATTTTGATATGTTTTGATGTTTTTTGATTTTTTGATTTGAGGACTTTAATATCATATACAAATCCGATCCAATGAGGACATGCCCCCAACATGATGCAATAGACTACTTTGATAAAGGTAGGACAAACTAACCTTGAGGATGAGCCAAGTAGTACTATGATGTGAACATAGGACCAAGCTATGATGCAGATGCAGGTGGATGAATGATGGATGCAGATTCAAATGCAATGGATAATGGAAGCTTAGTGGATGGATGATGTAGAAAAGCCATAAATATCCTAGTGGATGGAAAGTGCTTATTTATGCACGGCACCTATTTTCTAGGTTTTCACTAAGGTACTTGTCTAAAGTGCCACCGAAGTGGTTTTCACTAGAGGACAAATTTTTTTTCTTTACTATTTTTTATGCTTGTTTTGATTTTTTTGGATTTTTTTGCTTTTTTGCTTTTTTTGTTATCACTAAGATGCCTGTTTGCCAGGTTTTCACCAAAGTAACCATTTTTTAGGACATTTTCTAATTTTTTGAATTTTTTTGGTTCTATACCTTGAAATATTTAGGAATAAAACTTTTTGAGATGATCATTATTCATGGGCTCTTGCAGAGGTTCCCCTTCAAGTGTTGATAGCTGATATGCCCCTAATTTGTAACTTGTTGTGATGATGAATGGTCCCAACCAATTGGGTTCAAATTTTCCTTTGTTGCTTGGGTTTGGGACATTCTTCTGATTTTCTTTTAAGACAAGTTCTCTGACTTGGAACATCTTGCTTTTGATTTTCTTATTGTAGCTCCTTTTGAGTCTATTCTGATAGGCTTGAAAATGATTCAAAGCATCTATACGTTTCTCATTCAATCTTAAGACTCGATACTCTTCATTTGTGATGAGGTTTTGTTGTGATATCCTGAGTGATGGGATCTCGATCTCAATGGGAAGTACTTCTTTCGATCCGTAGACTGGGGAGAAGGGGGTGGCACCGGTGGGTGTACAGATGCTGGTTCAATAGGCCCAGAGGGCGGGATTAAGCTGTAAATGCTAGTCATGACCTATGTTATTAACTATTTTCTTGAAGATTTTTAGAATGTTTTTTTTGTAGCTTCTGCTGGGCCATTTCCTTGGGGATAGTATGGGGTAGAGAAGCAATGTATTTTGAATTTCTCACATATGTCATGAACCTCTTGATTTTTGAATGGTGTCCCATTATCTAACATAATGGCTTGTGGGACACCATAGTAGAAAATGAGATATTTTAGGATGAACTTTGAAATCCGCTTCCCAGTTATGTATGTCATGGGTATGGCTTCCACCCACTTAGTAAAGTACTTTGTTACAGTTATGATAAATTTGTGGTTGTTAGATGAAGTGGGAGTGATTTTTCCAATGAGATCAAGTCCCCACTGTGAAAAGGGCCATGGTGTGATGATAGGATGAAGCTCTTGAGCTAGAGTATGGATGAGGTCCCCATGCTACTAACATTGTAGACACCTTCTGGCATAGTCATGTGCTTCTCTTTCCATTGTGGGCCAATAATACCCCATCCTCAACAATTTCTTGGCTATGGTCATTCCACTCGAGTGTGACCCATAGCTACCATTATGTATTTTAGTTAGAGCAGTCAATGCCTCCTCTGCATTTAAGCAGTGTAGTAGGGTTCCTTATATTGTCCTACGATATAAGGTATCTCCTAGGATGAAAAATCTAGATGCCTTTTTAACAAAGGTTCATTTTAGGTTTGAGGGTAGGTCAGCGGGTATAACTCCTATACGAAGGTATGTGTAAATTTCATGATACCAAGGATCACCTGCACCAACGATTTCACACACATATTCTGATTCTAGTACCTTGAACATAGGCACAAGAAGCTGCTCAATCAGAAATTCATATTTTTGAATGTTGTGGGGGATGTGAAGCAAGGATCCAATTATTGCCATGTCATATGCTACTCTGTTCTTGTTTCTAGGAATCTACTCAAATGTAATTTTGATGAAGGATTCTTTGAGAGTCTCCACCAATTTCTTGTATGGAGTGAGCTTGTCGTCCTTGATCTAGTATTCATCAGTCACTTTATTTATGATCAATTGGGAATCTCTGTACACTTTGAGAGCTATGATGTTCCATTGTACTGCTATTCTGAGACCTATAGTCAAAGCCTCATATTCCACGATATTATTAGTGCAAGGAAATGCCAGTTTGTAAGACCTTGGTATGCAAGCTCCTTGTGGGGTGAAGAAGAAGACACCAGCTCCTAATCCATGTTGTGTGTATGAGCCATTGAAGTACAGTTTCTAGTGGTTAGCTACGTTGAGATTGAAAATGGATTCATTTGGAAATTCTGAGATGAGAGCATTCTCTAAATAGATTGGTGCCTCTGCTAGTTGGTCTGCGATGACTTGGCCCTTGATTGCTTTCCTTTCCACTTATTCAATGTTGTATTCTGACAGTATTATTACCTATTTTTCCATTCTTCTTGTTAGCATTGCCTTTGATAGTAGATACTTGAGAGGGTCAATTTTGGCAATGAGTTTTATCTTGTGTGCCAGCATGTAATGTTTGAATTTCTACAATGCAAACACTACTACGAGGCATTCTTTTTTGATGAATGAATATTTTAGCTCATGCCCAACCATTGTTCTGCTGATATAATAGATAGTCCTTTCCATTCCATTTTCATCATGTTGGGCTAGGAGAGCTTCAAGGGCTGCTACTATTGCTGATACGTATAGAATCAATGGTTTTCTTGGGATTGGTGGAATTAAGACTGGTGGTGTCAGTAGATATTTTTTGATTTCGTTGAATGCCTCTTCACATTTGGTATCCCATTTGTACACTACTCCCTTGTGGAGTAGGTGAGAGTATGGGTTTTTTTGTCCGCTAATTGTGCTATGAATCTTTGAATGGATTGGATCCTGCCTGGGAGACCTCTCAGTTGCTTTAATTTTTTTGGTGCGTCCATCTCGAGGATTGCTTTTACTTTTATTGGATCTACCTTGATACCTCTCATTGATACTATATATCCTAGTAATTTTCCTGATTGTACATCAAATACACACTTCTTAGGGTTTAATCTGACCTTGTACTCTTCCAGTCTATCAAAGATGCAACTTAGGGTTGCTATGTGATCTTTTCTCTTTCTTGATTTGGCTAGGATATCATCAACATAGTCTTTGACTGTCTTATGGATCATGTCATGGAATATCTATGTCATGGCCCTTCAATATGTTGCTCATATGTTCTTTAACCCAAATCGCATCATGTTCCAATAGTATGTCCCCCATGGACAAGTGAAAGTTGTTTTATATTGTTCCTCTTTTGCTATCATGATTTGATTATATCCTAAGAATCCATCCATTACTGACAACATCTCATGTCTAGCTATCATGTCTACTATCATGTTGATGTTGGGAAGTGGGAAGTCATCCTTTGGACATGCCTTGTTTAAGTATCTGAAGTCTGTGTAGATTCAGATATTTCCACTAGGTTTTGAAATAGGTACCAAGTTTGATACCCATTCTGGATAATCTATTGTTCGGATGAATCCTACATCTAATAGCTTTTCTAGCTCCATTTTGACTAGCAGGGAAATTTGAGGGTGCATTTTTTGAAGCTTTTGGATATACTGCTAAATGGTGAACCACAGTGTTTGGATCAAGTCTTGGCATGTCATCATAACTCCATGTGAATTTTATCTATCTTTCTCTTAGGAATGCTGCTAGGAGCTCTTGTTCCTCTTTTAGTAATGATTCCGCATAGAATGTGATATGTGGGGCTTCCTTTGTTCCTAGATTGACTAGATTGCATTTTTCTGCCAAGACTACTAACTTTTCTTTGATGAATAGCTTGGAAAGGAAGATTGAATCCCCAATTATCGAGTGCCTCAGAGAGGTTTTCACTATTGGATGCATACTTTCTTTTTAATTTTTTTTGGTCAAAGAGTGCCATAATGTGGTTTTCACTCAAGGACTTAGATATGATTCTTAATTTTTCACTTTTGCAACTGAGGGATTCAATTGTTTCCCCATAATAGGCATGCATATCTAGCTCGATTAGGAACCCTACTTTATGATCACCACATGGAATGTTTTCCCGTAGTCCCATGAATTCTAAGAGCGCTTCATCATTTTTTAATCTATCTAGAACCGGTGGTCCTTGTTGGTCATAGTCGATGAGTTGGGGATATACAAAATGAACCTCATGATTTTGGTGGTCTGATTGAAAATATAGGGTGTTAATCATGCAAAGAGTGGTATCCTCAAATAACCTAGGTAGATTGGGTGTGGGATCCTTGTCATCACTACTACTACAGACGTCGGTTATATCAAATGTAAAGTTGTCTAAGACATGACTTGTAGATACTGGTAGGCGTAGTTTTGTTGGGGTTGGCTGAGGAGGATTATTAACCATTCTAACTAGAGGACTTCGGCCTAGTATGGTTATACTCAGAGGGGTACATCCAAGGCCAAGATTTGTTATCGACCACATCTCTGGAATGATAGGTGTTATAAGCCCATTTTTTTTTGTCCTAGGCTTTGATTTTTGCAATAGCCCATTGTGAGCATCATTTGTAGAACCTTGCTTCTGTCATCCATTGGTAAATTAACTATTGGTCTCTCATCTTGGTATAGCATATGAGATGGATTTACCTCAATAACTTCCTGGCCAAGGTCTCCCTAGCTTGTGAATTTAGGATAGTCTTTAGGAGACATTTGAGATGTGGAGGCTTCATTTAATTGCGGGTGTCCCCATGATCTAGGATATTGTGGTAACTCTCCTACCACAAAAGCATTATTAGGGAGCTTGTAGTTTCCAAAGCCATTATCTTGGATGATGACCTTGATATCATACATGGTGGGGATGGTGGGAGTGGTAGGTGTCTCTATCACAGAAGTGGATGTGAGAGTGGCAGGATCGATGTATGGTGTGGATGGACCCTCATCATTTTTTTGTACTTGGGGTATTTTATAGTACTTTGCTTCAAGGCTTTTGCAATAAGAGAAGGGTTCAAGATCTCCATGGATGGTAACTTCTTGTCCCTCATGTGTAAATTTCACACATTGGTGGAATGTTGATGCTACTTCTTTCATCACATGAATCCATAGGTGTCCTAGGAGGATGTTTTATGGCAAGTCGAGGTCCAAGACCTAACAAGTGGTTTCCATGATGGCAGGCCCTACTTGAATAGGGAGTCTGATCATGCCTTGAGACACTCTTTCTTGATCGCCATATGCTCTTATTTTGACACCCTTTCCTTTTTCGATAGAATCTTCTGATATTTTTAATTGCTTGATGAGACTAAGGGAACATATGTTCAAGCCCGCACCTCCATCCATCAAGACCCTTTTGACTTTGCTTTTATGTACTATGGCTTCCAAGTGAAGTGCACGGTTGTGAGATGGTTGAGTGGGGAAATCTTGGTCAGAGAATGTAAGAAGATTAGGCATAATGATATTTCCGACCATAGCTTGGAATTGCTCTGCATCAAGATCTATGGGAACAATGGATTAGGCCAATGCTTCTTCAAGGATTTTCCTATGTGAAGATGAGATTTTTAGCAACTCCATGATGGAGATTTGTGCTGGCGCTATCTTGAGTTGATCTAGGAAATTATATCTATTAGGAATGGATCTAGATGTAGGGACTTTATTTGGCTGGGATGATCCTATGATGGTAACTTTTCTGCCTCTTGTGGTGACTCCACAATCTTCAACATGGGCGCCTTTGATGGTGATGACCATGCAGCTTTCATCTAGGGAGGCAACGACTATTTCATACACATGATTTACATTTGAGTGGGTACCTTTCCTGTTTATCATTTTTATTCCCTTTGTTGCCATGTTTCAGCATCGGATTTGTATATATCTTAAGATCTTGATTTCCTAGAGGTTGTTCCACGTTTATAATTCTTTTATCAATGAGATCTTGAATGATGGTTTTCAATCTCATGCAACTGTTTGTGGTATGTAATTTTATTTTATGGAATTCGTAAAGTTGATACTCACTATACCAAGGAGGTTTTACATCTGGTTCTTGGTAATTCTCAAAGGTAGGAGCCTTGATGAATTTTTCATCTATCAGCTTTTTTCATGATGACTTCTAGTGGTTCCCCTAAAGCAGTGTATTTTCATTTGGGATATGTCTTGTTGCATTGGGGTGGTCCCCTTTGATCATTGTGATTGTTGATTGTTGGATTGTGGTTTGGTTGTTATGTTGCATGATGATTGTTTTGGTGCTGGAATTGGATTTTTGGTACGGGTGTATTTTGGCGAGGGGTACTAATGACCACCTTGGCATCGATGACACAATCATTAGTAATGTTTCTATTCCTTTCCCACATACGAGGTTTATCATTGTAATTAGATGGTGGGTGGTTGTTTTGTTGTTCGGGGTATGAAGTTGATCCTGAGGGTTGAGTCATAAGGGATCGTTCAATGCTAAGTGCATTGGAGATCAACTGATCATATGTGGTGATGCCTTGAACCTTGAGATGAAATGCCAAGAGGTCATCAAGGTTGGCGATGATGGTGCAAAATTTTTGTTCTTTGGTCATGGTCCACTTGCTCCGATTGGCCTTGGATCGCCATCATTGTAAGAATGAATCGAATGATTCACCCTTACCCTGGTTCAGAGCTAAGATTTCCTCTAGAATAACATCCATGGCAATGTTGCATGCTTATTTTTTTTATGAATGCATCTATAATTTCTTGTAATTTCCTAATGCTTGAAGGTAGGCAAGAGAACCATTCCATAGTGTGGCATACCAAACTTCTAGGAAATAGCCACATCAGATAAGTATCATTGTATACGACTTCCATGCAATGAACTTAGAATTCCCTGAGGTAGTCTTCAAGGTTTCCTGTCCCACGATAGTATTGCTTGGTATTGAGTGTTTTCTTTAGCTTGAGCTTGTGCTTGTGCTACTTGTTCTTGGACTTGTGCTTGTGTTGCTTGTTGTTGTAGTAGAATTTGTGCTTGATCAACCTTTTGTGTTTACAATGCTTGCAATGCTTGTGTGGCTTGTTTTTGTTGTTGTTGCAATAAAGCTTGGGCTTGTGCAGCCTATTGCACTTGTAATGCAGCTTGTGCAGCTTGAGTAGCTTGTTGAGTGGCTAGTTGTATAGCTTTTTGTTTATGCACTTATTGGAATCCCCTTTGAAAATTAGCCTAAAATGCCATGTTGTATTGGATTGATGTGGTGGAAGTTATTGGTGGTGGGGGTGGTGGTGGATTTGGAATGGAATTTGTGGTGAGTGATAATGTTGTGTTGGTGTTTTGAGTGGTGGATGGTGTTGTTGTGTTGGTAGTTTGAGTGATAAGTGGTGCTATTGATGTGATTGGTGAGATACCATGCTTTTCGATGTTAGGGGGGTGTTTGATGATGTTGTGATTTCTTGTGTAGTTGTCAACTATTGTTGCAATATCGATGACAAATTTTGAGTGTTTGGCATAATACTTTGATTGATATTTGGGATGTTGGTTTGATCGATACTTGGTAAAGGGGGAGGCCCCAAGCTAAGGAGTGGTGTGGATGATGATGGAAAAATTGGAAGTGATGGAAATGTGAACGGGGTGGGTCCTTGAGAAAATGTTGTGGTGCCGAAAATGCCCTGAGGTCTGAACATGTCTCCTTCCTCTTGCGAATTTGTGATGAGAGGATTTTGAGGCATTGCGCAAAAAAATGTTGATGATGGATCATGATGGAAAGTGAGAGGTAAATTCTTATGTAATGGATTTTTGAGTATGCTTTTTTCCAAGATGGTATTTGCATCCAAATTTTGATTATTAACAAGGGGGTGTGTTTGAATAGCATTGAGAAATGCATTTCCCTTATTAACATTAGGTTGGGTTAGAGAAAAAGATATAATTTGTGAAATTTTTTGCATGATGTTTTGGGATGGGGATGTAGATGATATGGGAATGGTGGATGAGATTGGAGGAAAATATGTCTCCACTATGGTACTCATGTAAAAATCCGAAGGCAGTTTGGCCCCTTGCTTTTCTAGTTCAAGCATGTATAGTGAAGGGTTAAGCCTCATCATGATATTGACGTTCTTATGGTTTTCTGAATTTTGAAGCATTTCAGTTATTTCATCATGTGACAACCCAAAGGTAATATATTCTCCTTGGGCTTCCTCTTGTGGATTTTGGGATGATGATATATCCATCGGATTGCTTGATTTGACGAGATTCATTTCAATGTTTGTTTGGCTAAGATCACTTGAAGTAGGTGTTTCTTTGTTGGCTTCCATGCTCTTCTTGTATTGAGATCTAGTTTGAACCATAAAATGAGGATCAATTTTCAAGAATAGGAGAGATGAATCTCTTGGTTCCTCAGATTGATCTTTACTTTATGCCCAAAGTAGAAAATTTCTAGGATGTCTTGAGGATGAAAAGGTGATATGATGATGATGCAAGGGATGGATGATATGAATATTTTGGATTTTGATAAATCTTGAAGGAGATACTAGGCTTTTAGGACTTTCAGATATGTTTCAGATTTTGATTTTGATTTGATTTTGGATTTGGGATTTTTTCCTTGATTTTGATTTTGATTTTCTTTTGATTTTGAATGAAATAGACCCTAAGATGTTGGATGATTATCTAAGGCATAGATTTGTTCAATGGATGATAATTTGAATATGTGCAGGGAGAAGGATGCATCTACCCACACTTATTCAAACAAGATGATAGTTTTACTAAGCATATGAAGAAGGATTCATCTACATATACTAAGCTAAACAAGATGATTTTGATGAATTTGACTAAACATATGCAAAAGGATGCATCTACACATACCTAGCCAAAGGTGATTTTGATAAAGTTTTCAAGGATTTAGTTTGAATGATTTTGATAATTTTTATTGTTCCAAAAAGCCCAACATTAAGGATGATTTCAATATTTCCCAAAAGGTGATGATGAGATGATGTTTGTTTTGATGTTTGAAGGATGGGTGAAAAAAATATTTTCATTTTCTTTTGATCCTAAGATGAACCTAAGAAAGACACTTTGTTTTCCTAGACCTAGGTATTGAAGAGCATACAGTGCTTCTATAGACCTTTGTAACCAAAGAATGATCCAATTTGAACATGCATTTTCAGGTTTTGAACCAAGGATTTTTGTTTTTTGGATTTGAACTTCTTGAGAATCGTGAGGTTTCAACACACATGAAAGTTCATTTTTCTTAGCTTTTCTTAATGGCTTTATTTTACCAAAAACACTTTCTTTGATTAGGTTTTTCAAACTAAGTGTCCAATGTCTTGATTTCTTCACATCCCACAAAGTATGTTATGTGGATTTTTGATGAACTCAAGGCAAGGGTTTACCTATTGTTTACTTAAGTAGACAAATCGAGATGTAATCCAATGTTTAGAAACCTCTAAGGATGTAAATCCCAAGGGCAAGCAATAACATATGGATTGAGTCAATGTATTTGTATTAAAAAGGGTTTAAAATTTTGGGTGATGATGTTAATTGCCTGTTTTTGAGGTGTTTTCACACAAGCAAAGTATTTTGAAACCAATTACAACCCTATGGATGTGTAAGACAATATTTGTTGGATTCCCAATTGGACAAGTCCAGCTATGCTTATCTTTAGTGAATGGTTAGATGCTTGACCCCACTGGCTCCCCTTTGTGGATCATTAATTAGGATTGAATCTATATTTTCTTGTTTCATTGTGCTCTTCATTGTTTTATTTCCTAATTTGAAGTTTTTAAATGGATTTCATGGGGAATCCTCGTTCGTACTTGCAATATCTAACTTAAGGTATTTATTTGTTGTTTTTTTCTGATATTAGGATTGGGGTTCACACATTTGGCGCTAGAAGGAGGGCTTGATATCATTCTTTATCACTTTTCTCACAAATTTTTGCATTTTTGTTCATACACAAGAATATGGTGTTGGAAGAATGAAGGTGTCCTTTGGGTTTTTTGTCATTTATGCCAACACTGTTTGGTAACTGATTGAGTAAACTATGTCTACACTGATATGGTATCTTGATCTGAAAATCCTCTTAGATAAAGGAAATTCAATGAGTATTTGATATATTGATTAGGAGTGTTTGTTACATCTATAAAAAATCTTTCAATAATTTTTGGATGATCCGGATGAGATATCAAGATGACAGAAGGTCAACATTCTTTTGGATGACAGTGTTAACAATTGACTGTCTTATGAAATTTTAAGATATTCCTTATTACAACTGACCTGACCTAATTTGTGATATTTTTTTTTGATGTGTGATAAATTGTTTCTTGAATTGAGTCAACAAGTTATGTATATCCACATCAAATTGGGATGACCTAATTGATGTATGAAGGTGTATGGTGAAGGGTACTCCCCTTATAATCTAAAACTCACAAAAACAACAGATAATGGCACAAACAAACTGCAAGAAGGAAATAAAATATTTTTTATTATCACTGGAATGAAAAAAAATTACAAGATTATATTTTCCATCACATGGGCTTTATGATTACATAAATTTGCAAGTTTTGAAATCGGAGCTACCATCTACTCTACTTTCACCTCCCCTATGTAGTCCCCCTTTACATCCTTTATTCAGAAAGTCTAACCGCCCTAGAATCTTCTAGAAAGTGTAACCACCCTAGAATCTTCTGGAAAGCATACCTTAGGAAGATATTTTGAAATTTTATTAATTTTGGTATTACAACTTCAAGGGGTCATAACTTTTGATTCGACGGTCAGATTTTCCATTATAATACCTTTTCAAAAAGGTCTCAATAAATCTTGTGCTAGAAAGTAGAGCCTAAAGACTATCCACTTTCATTTTCCACCAATTTTTAGGCCCGTCCAGAGCCTCTAAGTGCCTCAAAATTGACCCTAAATATTTTACTAGGACATTTGAAAATTAAAATTTTAATATCTCTAAAATGACAAATGGCATTAAAGTGATTTCTTTGCCATTGGCCTCAATTTACCATTATGGAGGTCTGTGTAAGATTTTGTGTCCAACTGTGCATAAATACAAAATTACTAAAATAGTAACTATACAAAATTTACCCCTTATTGAAAAGAAACAACATTTTTTTTGGGTGATGCAATATTTCTCTTACACCCTAGATGCTCCTGCATCAGACACCTGGGGTAATTTTAAAAGTGACCCTTTCACTTCTTAGGAGTTAGAGGGAAACCAAGATGGTTAACCTTAGACTCAAATAACCATGATGAATCTTCAGCAAGCCTTCCTCTCCATTTCACCAAGTACTCTAAATATTTCCTATTCCTTGTGCTTCTTCCCAGATGGCTATCGAAAATGTCTTCTATCTCCTCCTTTTCTGAAGTAGGTGCTAGAATTTTCCACTATGCATCTATTATCTCTTCATCAATTCCTCCCTCCTGATATTCTATTAAATTTGAGATGGTAAACATAGGTGAAATATGAATTCCATCAAGTAACACTACCTGATATACATTTCCCAAATCATGCTTCTTCAAAATCTTTCATGGTCCATTCTTCATCTTCAACTTATGTGTACCAACTGGAAACCTTTCCTTTCACAAATGAGCCATGGCATCATCTACTACCTAAAACTCCTTATACCTCCTTTTCTTATCTACCTTAGCCTTATACTAAGAGTTCATCTTATTGATATGCTTCTTACCTCGTCATGTACATTCTTCAGGTGTTCAGTAAAATATTCAACCTCAGCACTACTCTTCTCTCCTTTATCCATCTTTCTTAGTTTAGAAGCATTCCTTGGACTACTCCCATATAAAATATGGAATGGTGATTTACCAGTGCTCCTACTGATAGAATTGTTATAAACAAATTCTTCCTGTGGTAAAATCAAATCCCATCCCTTTGGTTTATCTCCTACTAAGCTTCTTAGCAAGTTACCCAAACTCCTATTGACCACCTTCATTTTTCCATCAGTTTATGGATGGTGAGTAGAATTGAACTTCAAATTTGTCTTCAAATTATTCCATAATGTTCTCTAGAAATAACCAACAAATTTGGTATCTCTGTCTGAAACTATACTCTATGGTAGACCATGTAGTCTCACCACCTCTCTAAAAAAAAAACTCTACAATATGAACATCATTAGTCTTACGACATGGAATGAAATGTGTCATCTTTGAGAATCTTTCCACCACCACAAATATGGAATCATGCCCTCTTTGTGTCCTCAAAAATCTAGGGACAAAATCCATACTAATTTCCTCCCATGGCCTCTCGGGTATAGGTAATGGTTGATATAATCCAGTATTTTGACTTGTTCCTTTCACCATCTAACATACTCTACAACTTTATACAAACTTCTTCACATCCTATTATAACTATAGCCAATAATAATTCTCACTAACAAGAGAAATAGTCTTATCTTGACCAAAATTCCCAATCAATCCTCCACTATGCTTCTCCTTGATTAGATTATGTCTCATAGAACTCCTTGGAATGCATAATTGGCTTCCTCTAAACAACATTCCATCTTGGATTAAGAAATCCAACCATCTTGTCCTATCCAATGTAATAGGTTCCAAACAAGCCTTCCAAGCTTTTGCAAAGTTTGGATCTTTTGGATACGAACTCTTGAGTTCATTGAACCCAACAACCTCTATATTCATCACTATCAAAAAAAATTTCTCTCTACTTAAGGCATCTACAACTCTGTTTGATCTTCCACTCATGTGCTTAAAAAAAATTATAACTATACAAAAACTCAACCCATTTTAAATTCCTTAGATTCAACTTTCCTTGACTATGGAGATATTGCAAAGCTTGGTGATCAATATATAAAACAAATTCTTTTGGAAACAAATAGTGTCTCCATTTCTTCAAAGCCTGAACTATAGCATAGAACTCTTGATCAAAGGTGAGTTTTTTTCAAGACAAAGGGTTAGGGCTTGAAAACCATTTAAGTCAGGTTAGGTTGAGTCCTTTGAGATAATTCCAATGGTTTGGAACCATAAGGGAAGCAAATGAGTCATGAATACAGAGTTGAGGTGTTATTTCCATGTTGGTGCCTAGTTGAAAGGTTGAGAGTGAATCATTTCTAGTCTTGTAACTTAGTGTTTCTTCTAAAGTCCCTGAACCTCTACATTAGAGTGGTATTAGAGCAGTGAGTAGGTCATTTAGGGATTGGAGAATCAGCAATGGCACCAAAAAACCAGTTGGTAAGAGAGTTGGAAGAGTTGAAGGAGATCTTGGAGAGGGAGAGAAGAGAAAGAAGGGAACAAGAAGCAGAAAGAGAAAGAGAAGAAAGGAAATGGAGAAGAGAGAGAGATACTATGCAGGCAAGGATAAATAACCTTGAGAGGAGTAGGAGGAGAGAAGAACAAGAAGACCAAGAAAACAATGATGAATAAGAAGAGTATGTGAGGGTAAATTAGGAACAACAAGCAGATGAGATAGAGGACCCCGAGGAAAGGAGGTTACTGAGATTGTTGAAGGTAGTACAAGGTCATGGAGGGAAGAGTCACATAGACTTGCCTATCTATCAAGGGAAGATGGATAGTGAAGAGGTGTTGGGATGGCTTGATGCCTTAGAAAACTACTTTGAGTTTGAGGAGATGGATGAAGAGAGGAAGGTTAAGTTTTCCAAAACCAAGTTGAGAGGCACATCATTGACATGGTGGACTAGTTTTCAGAATGATAGGTTGGCTAGAGGATTGGCAAAAGTCTCTACATGGGCAAGGATGAAGAGTTTGGTCAAAGAGCAGTTCCTACCATCTGATTATAGCATTTCATGTGAAAAGGATGAGGTAGAATTTAAAGCAAAAGGACTTGGATGTTATGTCCTATACTGAGCAATTTCACAAGCTTAGTATCAGAGGAGGTTATGAGGAAGAAGATGAGAAAATAGCCAGGTATATCAATGGTTTGAGGTACAATCTACAAGATGAGATTGGTTTGCAATTGCTAAGGACATTGGGAGAATGTTTTCAGTTGGCCATTAGAGCTGAGGAAAAGGTGAAAAGGAAGCAAGAAAGATCAATCAATGGTGGAAGAGGAGGTAGTTCAAATAGGGGAAGAGGTAATAGAGAACAAGGACAAGGCATCAATGACAAGAGCAGCAATGACAAAGGAAAAGAGGTATTTTCTGATCAAAGAGGTGGATACAATCCTAGAGGAGGAGGCAGATTTGGACAAGGTAGAGAACCATTCACAGGTAGATGTTTCAATTGCAATGAACTAGGGCATCCTTCCTTCAAGTGTCCTAAATGTTAACAAGCTGATAGGGCCAGAGAAAGGAGAGCTAACTTGGTACAAGAAGAAGAAGACAAGAAGGAGGAACCAAAAACATTCATGGCAGACCCTATGACTGATGGTGAGTTTCTTATGATCAAGCAAGGAGAAAAACTTCATCAAGAACCAAAGGTAACTATTTTCAAAACAAATTGTCTCAGTCATGGCAAGATCTGCAGATTGCTCATAGATTCAGGGTCACATAGCAATTTAGTTTCACTTGATATGATAACCAAGCTGGGGATTGAAACATTTGATCATCCTACTCCCTACAAGGCCACTTGGGTAACTCAAGGACATCATGTAGAGATTGGTAAGAGAGATTTTGTTGATTTCTCAATTGGTTCATATCATGATAGGGTGCTTTGTGATGTCATTCCAATGACTTGTGGTCATATCATCTTGGGGAGACCATGGCAGTATGTTAGAAGGACATTGCATGATGGATTTCTTAACACATATTTGGTTCATAAAGGAGATGTTAGATATCAGTTGGCTCCTTTTCCTTTGGAGTAGTCTAATGATAGTTTTGTGATTTGTTTTGAGAAGAGTTTGTAGGTGGATAAGTAGGGTGAAACAGGGGAAGACATTGGTAGGTTGAAGAAAGACAAGTTGTAGTAGGGTTATGAGGTGGACAGTCCTTCAAATAAGACTTTGTGGGATTTGGACAGTATCAGGGTTTGAGGCATTGAATGCCCTATAATTGAGGGTGATAATGGTGGAGTTCTTTCACAAAGGAGATGATGGAATGGGGGTAGGAGCAGGGCACAAGAACCTACTATTATCAAGTAGCAAAGAGGACACACTAATCCATATTTTAATTTTTTCAAGAATGCAGATTGGCAGAAGAGGAAGACAGTGACTTTGGGAGACTACATGCCTTCTCATTGGAAGATGAAAACACATGAGAGCAAAGGGTCTTTTGGTGGTAACACATGGAACACTTCTTGGGGCAAGAGTTCTTTCTTTCTTGGGGAGAATGGTGCAGGAGCACCCAAGGCCTTCAAGGAGTTGTTCAAGAGCCAGGAGTTTGCAAAGGTCAACAGGACCTATCCATCACATAAAAACATCAATTATGACCTTTTGAAGCCTATAATGGCATTGTGAGAGGATAAATGCAATGAGAGAGTCAACTGTCCTAAGGGTCCTGATAAGGATCCTAGGATAAAAATGCAATATAAAGGGAAAATCATGTTCTAGGGGTTTGATTAGTGATCTAATGCTTTAGGTAGGTCAAATAAATTTGGATATTGAAGATCCAATAGTTTTTAGGTGGTAGATTTTAATAAATTTCAAGATTGTAATTTCAAATTTTTGAATTTCAGTTTAGGCAGGAAAAGGAGTTTTAAATGTTTTAGAGCTAACTATGCATTGTAACTAATCCAAATCAGTTGGATCAGTTGGGGAATGGGTTTATAACCCCAAAATGATCATTTGTACTAAGGTTGGGCATTTGGTGAAAGCATTGTATGGACTGTTCTCAGAAAATTCAACAAAATTTCTATTTTCTTGCAATTTTCTGTGTTTTCTTGATGAACCATTGATTCTTATTGAAGTTATCTACATTTGGATGCCTTAGGGGTTTGTAATTACAAGCTTTAACACCTCTCACATGTTTTGATAAGGGAAAGAGATCAATTCTTGTACACTTTTTGCTGACTGTTTACAGGAAAAGATAGATTTTGCTATGTTTTGAGAGTTTTAATGAATGAATGATCCATTTCATCGAGTATTATGACTAAACACCTATCAAATGGATCACATTTAAAATGTACCATAAGAAACTAACAAAGAAATGTGCATGGAAGAGGAAAACTAATGTGTGCACAGTGAATTAGCATAGAAAAAGGCATGAAGATGGACCCTAGGGTATAGCAGTGAAGGATCTGCCTAAACAAGAGGTATATTTTTGAGTTGCAATAGTTGATATTTGTTGAATTAATGGTGAAAAGTATAAGATTAAGGTCTGGAAGTGTTTGGAAGACCTAGAACCAAGAAGCCCTAGTTTTAAGCCAATTTAAGGAGGGTTTTGTATTTGGGCATGTTAAGGGTAACATAGAAGACTAAAAGTCTAAAAATCTTTGGTTTGGGAATGTTTTGGAAGACTGTTGAGAGTTTCATGGTCAGAGGACAACTTTAAAGAGGGTTGCTTTGAAAAATAGGGCTAATTAGGCCTAGTTTTGAGGAAACAACAGGTTTTGAAGAGAGATTGTCTGAAACAAGTGATACCAGGGAGTTAATATGATGTTTTTCATCACAAACCACATCTTAAAAAATCATTAGATTGGAGGTTCATTTGAAAATTTTGAGGAAAAATTCAAGAATCCTTCGCTAAAGGTCTAATAGGGCTAGAAGGCTAGTTGAGGAGCAAAGGTGAGTTTTTTTCAAGACAAAGGGTTAGGGCTTGAAAACCATTTAAGTCAAGTTAGGTTGAGTCCTTTGAGATCATTCCAATGGTTTGGAACCATAAGGGAAGCAAATGAGTCATGAATAGAAAGTTGAGGCGTTATTTCCATGTTGGTGCCTAGTTGAAAGGTTGAGAGTGAATCATTTCTAGTCTTGTAACTTAGAGTTTCTTCCAAAGTCCCTAACCCTCTACATCATCTAGAATATGTTACAAGTGTACATATGGCCTAATTATATAAGAAAGGGAGAAATTTAGAATGCACTATGATTTTTCCAAGTTTCTTAATCACACATGTAAACCCTAACAACCTACCTAGAGAATGATGATGAGATAGAAATAATATCTAGATGATTTCTAGAAGGAAAATTATCTGCTACAAACATGGAACTGGTAATGACCCCATTATTAATGATTTTATAATGATGCAACCTACAAATTAATTAATTTAATAAATACCTAAGTAAACTTATGATAGTGTAATAAATAATTAATTACACTAATTGATATGTTGTGTGCTACACTTGCAACAAACCATAACATATCTCAAAACTTTGTAAGAGAAAAATTAGGAAGAAACCAAATTTGGAACAAAAGAACAAGTCTATGAACAAAGTAGACCCTACCAAAGTAAGAAAAGAGATGGAAAAGATCTAGAAGAAAAAGGAAGAACTTGACAAAAAGTATGAATCAAATGCATAAATATCTGCATCTGGGGCATATACCTCTTCTAAAAATTGAGCCCTATAATGACTTCAAGGGGAGCAGTTATAGAAAAATATAAAAGCCCATAATATATGAGGTGTCAAGTAGTGACACAAGGATATGTAATGAGTCATCATTCTAAAGGAATTGGAGAAATATTTGACAAAAACTGGGAGATCTAAAGAATTGTGGAACCCTTACTGGTTTACAAAATACTCTCTCATGTGTTTATCGGCTTTTAAGATTGGAGCACATTAAATGAAAAATTAGGGAAATATATCATGAGTCATAAAAGTGAGAAATTAAGTTAATCCAAAATAAATTTTATGCATTTGAGAAAAAATAGAGTGAGCAAAAGAGTGTTGAAGGTGATTCCAAGCATCGTACATGAAAACCCTAGTTCTCAACAAGCAGAAAAGGTATAATTTGTTATCTAAATTCTATGGATTTTAAACTTGAAGTAACTTTATGTTAAACTATATTCAAGTTCTGTGAGGAGAATGGATACTCCCACTATTGTGGAAATCTCTTAGAGACCCTGACCTAGATTTAGAATATTTTCATGGAAAGTCTATGAAAATGACCACATGGGTGTGTTCTCGCACATTTTGAGCCTCTGCTACCCACTAAAGATACAAGAATATATATTCATGGGAAGCTAGAAGAATTCAATCACCAATAGCTAAAGGATTTGTGGTAAAATGAGTTGATGGGAGATGATCTACTACTTAAGCTAGAATATGAAAACCTTGTTTGAATAAAGTTAAATGTTTGGAACTAGTTTCCAAAATTTTCTAGTGAGAGTGAGGTGAAGTTTGTTAGGATGGATCTCAGTATGGTTCAAAGCAAATTTGTGTGGATAAATGAACCAAGAGTTATTGACAAGGAAGCAATTCAAGCTATAACTAGTCTTTGTGATACTCAAACCATTCTAGTTCTAAAGGTAGTGAAAAATGATGAAGTCACAAGGCTGACTGGTGCTAAATTTGACAAAAGAGATCTAACTAAAAATTCTATTGCAAATATTTCATGCAAGTATGCTACCATCATGATTGGGAAAATAAATTATTTCACTAATCAATCAAATTTAGTGTCCACTACGACAATTCACACTACATATGAAATAGTGGAGAATGGAAATTTTTTTGATCTTTGTGAATTGATTAGGTTGAAACTTATGGAGAACCTAAGTATGACTAAGGAAAATAAGCATGTCTTTAAATTTGACACTTTGATTTTTTTTTGTTATTCTATTTTCTAAGGGAGTTACCAAGAAGGAAAGGCATAATATGGGATAACACCAGGCTGGTTTCAAATCAGATTTTTGATCATCTATATAGTCTAGAACATTTCAGGGCATAAAAAATGCCCTAAATACTTTCTTTGTAGTATTCCAAAATGAAATATATGAAAGTGACTTGATTCCAAGGAATTTGGTGAAGAAGTGTGAAAAGGAGATAACCTTTCTTGTGTCTATAGATGAATGCATCATTCAGGTTGTAGAATCCAGAACTTGATGGATTGAAACATTGGGATATGAGATGAATGAAAAAATGGCAGAGAGATACATTGATATTTTGTTGGATAGTCCTAAGGACCTCTCTTTGCCTAGGCATGGTACATATGAGGAGAAATCTACTGGAGTACATTTAAAGGCTACTGCATCAAAAAGAAGAAAGAAGGTTGAAGAATTCTTTGAAGGTCTAACTTTTTCAAGGGATGATATAGAATATTTGAAGGAGGCTCTTGATGAAAGAAAAGCTAAATTTGTTGAACAACCCTCTAGACCCAAAAAATTAGGAAGACTATCTTCCAATGCTACACCAACACCTATCTCTAATTCTGCCACCTCTAGTGTTGCAAATATTATGAAAGGGAAGAATAATGAGAAAATTTTCATTACATCTATTGATGGTTCTACCCCTACCGGTACTAGCACCCGAGCATCTAAGAGGAAGGACAGACCTCCTACTGTACCAACTACTGCTTCAGGAAGAAGAAGAGTGAAACAAAAGGATGATAGGAAAAGAGCTCTGAGTGATGCTATTCAAGAAGAAATTGATCTTGGCCTAGAAGAAGAGCATCATTTGGAAAGAAATTAAAGGAGTACTACCTCCAGAGAAGAGGCTAAAACTAGAGTTGATATCTCTACGAATGAGGAGATAGAGGAAGAGTAGAATACTTACTGAACCCATGTACATACAAATAAGAATGAAGAAGGCTCATCTAATCTTGTGGAGGGCATACCTAGATCTCCTCCTCTAAGTGATCATCCATCTTTAAATCTAGGAGCCATAGTAAACAATATGATTGAAAATGATCTTAATAGTATGTGCAGGATCATGATGGGCCAAAAAGTGGCGATATGATGGGTATGTGTAAGGTATGTGGCTGATTATTTTTTTTACCTAAAATTGATGAAATGAAAAGGATTTTTAAAGGATATTCTCAACTTTCTAGCAATATAAATTATGCTTTACTTTGAATTTAATAAATAATTATTATTCATTTTCTATAATTTGAATTACAACTATAGTCTTGATTGATAAGCTGATTGAAAAACATCTATATCTTTCAAATGGTATCACATTTTTTGAATTTGAAACATGTGTCACATTCTATGCTTCACATACTATAGGATTAAAAAAAAATGAATTTCATGAAGTTTTGACCAAGTTAAGGTGGTAAAAAATATGAGTGTTTTTTATATTTTTTAAAAGTTGTAATAAAAAATTCATAATTAATTATTTACTTGGAAAAAAATTACAAAAAAATATGCATCACATCGGTACATGAATCTTATACTTATATCTAAAATCTTATAAAAAATATTATCATCTTATTGTGGTTAGGGTGGTCAGACAAACACCTACTTTTTTTTTCCCTGAAATTTAAGTGCTATTGCATTGAAATTTCAAAATTTTACCAAATCGATATTTTTTAAATAAACTTAGTAGTTTAGAAACTACATTGAATTTTCTACAAATTCTATTCTTACATATTTTTGAAATAATATAGATAACTTATTCAAATTTTTACACCAAGTTTCCTAACTTTGATTTTTCTAATTTTTTTGCCACTTAAGGGCTTGTTTTATCCATGATGATCTTGCACATACCCTTATGCCAATTGCTAAGTTATATGATAAAGTTAATGATGAAGGGAAAGAAACCATCATAATTTTATTTATTTAGTACACAGTTATTTTCAATATAAATATGAATACCATACAATCCAAAGTTAATGAAAATGTGTGGAAAGAATTAGTACTCAGAAGGAAAGAGGCTTTAAACATTGAAGAAAAGATGAGGAGTGAAGCCTTAAAATCCATTAGTTCCACATTTTTAGAAATAGAAGCTGCTAATTTGCTAAAATAATGTTCTACAATGTTTAGAGTCAAGTAGAGGGTTAATATGCTAATGAGTAAAGAAGATGACTATATGGAAAAATTAAGGCAAGAAACTCAAGATGTAATCAAAAAATTAGCAAGGAGCTATGGGGAAATAACTAGTTCTCCATCCACTCTGCTCAGGAATAGGAACATGATACTATTGCAGAAGTGATGGAAAATCTAGCTTTGGAAAATGTTGGTGCGACACTTGGTATTTCGAAGATCCCTGCTCCTCAGACTGACACAGAAGAGACTACTAGCAGAAGGTTCGATGATCAACATAAGGGTATGTGCAAGATCATGATGGGCCAAAAAGTGGTGATATGATGGGTATGTGTAGCGTATGTGGTTGGCGACTTTCATTTTACCCAAAATTGATGAAACGAAAAGGGTTTTTAAAGGAGATTCTAAGCTCTCCACCAATATAAATTATGCTTTAATTTGAATTTAATAAATAATTATTATTGATTTTCTATTTCAATTATGAATAAAGTCCCAATTGATAGGATTTTTTGAATATGAAACATATGTCACATTCTATGATTCGCATACTATAGGAATAAAAAAAATTGAATTTCATGAATTCTTAACCAAGTTAAGGTGGCTAGACATAAGAGTTTTTATATTTTTCAAAAATTGTAATAAAAAATTCATAATAAATCATTTACTTGGAAAAAAATATAAAAAATATGCATCACGTCGAGACATGGGTCCTCTACTTGTATCTAAAATCTTATAAAAAAATATTATCATTTTGTTTTGGTTAGGGTGGTCAAACAAACACCTACTTATTTTTCACTAAAATTTAAGTACTATTGCATTGAAATTTAAATTTTTCACCAATTTTTTTTTTTTTAAATAAACTTAGTAGTTTGGAAAATACATTCAATTTACTATAGATTCTATTCTTACATATTGTTGAAATAATATAGATAACTTATTCAAATTTTTACATTAGGTTGCCTAACTTTGATATTTCTAATTTTTTTGCCATTTAAGGCCTTATTTTTTCCATGATGATCCTACACATGCCCATAAAGATCATTCTAGTGATAAGAAAAGAGGAAATCAAGAGTTTGTTGGAAATAGGGAAGAGATAGGAAAAGATGAAGGTCAAGGGAGTAAGGACAAAAAGAAGAATAATGACAATGATGATGAGGAAAGAAGAGAGAAAGAAGATAGAGACAAGTCCTATAGAAAGTCATTTAGAGAAGAAGAAGAAAAGTAATCTAAGAAAAGAAGAAAGAGGAAAAAAAGAAAACCATTCCAGTTGAGAAGTGCAAAAGAGAAATTTTTGAAAGCCCTAAACTATCAAAGCCATCTAGAAAATCATCCATAAGTACTGTTAAAGGTATTATTTCAAGGAAAACTATACGTCAACTTGCGCTTCCACCTCAACCAGTTAAGCTCTTGTTACATCTAGGTTATGTGGACTTAACCATGATTACACTAGATGAAAAAATAAAACTAAGTGACACTTTTCTCAACTTTGTCACACATGAAGCTATAGAGTCATATCAAAGGGGAAATGAATTGATAAATGAAGCTATCAAAGCTTTATAGGAGACAACCCTTGGTGTTACAATAGATAAATCTCTAGCTCCAATTGAAAATTTAAAGCTTACAGTTGATTCATTCAAAGAGTACACATCTAACCTCAAGGTACAAATTGCAAAAGAAGTGGAGTTAATTTTGCTAGGGAAAAGACTGTTGCTTTTGCAAGACAAGTGTACATACACATGTGATAAGGCTTTGTGAACTTTGAAAGAAGTAAGAGATTGTGATGAGGAATCCTAGTTTCTATTTGTTTACTACATGAAGTGGTCGAAAGCCACTCGAGGTATTAAGGAATTAATGGACTCAACTGAGTCTTAACTTGCAGATGCCTCTAGAGACTATAAGATTGCATATGATAGAAACTATGTTAGGTGGGTTTCTATTGAAAATCTCTAGAGAACCTTTTTCATCCTGCAAAGGCAGAAGGAAGATGCTATGAGACATTATGCCCAACATGGAGACCCGGTTATCTCCATACATGTATCTATATCAAATGTATTGATGGAAGTAGAAAAACTTGAGAAGTTCAATGATGTTCCATCCACCCCAGAAGAAGGAGAAGAGTTCCGAGTAGATGTAATGCCCCGTCATAATAACGTAAGGAATGTTGCAATTGTGTATAAAAGTGTAATAATTTTTTTTTTTAAAGTAATAATATAAGTTAATTAGCTGCATACATTCATTAAGATACTAGACATTACACTGCTTTGAGTTTCCATAGATGACTTTAGTATTTCGCATTGCACATATTAATTAACATTAACATAAGATAAACATTGCATTTCATTGTATTCCATTCAAAATAATATAAAGTACAAATATGTTTCATACATTGCATTTGATAAAATAATACAATACTCATCCATCTGATGAGGTAATTCAATAATAATTACAATTATATTTACAATGTTCACCTCATATACAATTGAGGGATGTCTTCAATTACAAGATTTACAAATTACAATGAAGTAGTACATATAAGTTTCCAAGTGCGAGCTCTCCATCCATGAAGCTCTTGATGCTATGATCACAAACTGGGGACCCAACGGAGTAAGGTGCACATTCCACCCAACCATGTGGTACCCATAGGTCCAACCCCCATGCTAGGAGATAGTAATATGGTTACCTAGACATAATCTACTAACCCTAGACACAAGTACATAACAAACTAATGGTTACATTGCTTCCCAAATTTTACATAATCAAATGTACTAAATACACAAGGTATACTACTCTTTAGGTGGAGTTTCATCACAATATTGTAAAGGTTACCCTGGTGTTTCTTCCTAGGTTTCAGCCCCCAACATGGGTTACCCTGATAACCTCTTAGGAAACCCGGCCCCTATTGCAAATCATTGTGGAATCAAATGTCCTTTGAAGAAACAAGACACCGATTTGCCATTCCAGGCCTTCTCATCTTATACTCAAGAATAAAGTAGCTCAAGAGTCAATAAGTGAGGCATAATACTCTTGTTAAGAATTTTAAATCTAACTATTGTGTTCTTTAGTTATCACTGACTTACTAACTCTTTGTAAGTTACCCTAACACCACTTTGTGTGTCGGCCCTTACAAAAAGCCAATCCCCTAAACATAACAAAGGAATTCTAAGTTCACTATCTAGGGTAGACAAAGTGCACAATTTCAACATATAATACCAAATATACCACAATGTACATCACAATTCGTTCACAAAATCAGGTGCACTACCCTAACTTGTTCAATCACATGGTACCAAAGTCAAATTTACTCCCTTAAAAATATTGCAACTGGAAGACTTAAAATCACTTAAAGATAAATTTCCCCCTTTTGCCCAATAAAAGTTTAAAACAACTTAAAACAAATACACGTCTATCATTGGGATATATTAAATCCAGTCATACAATTAAGAGAGAGAAAGTATCTATTTCTAATCTTTTTTCTTTTCTAAACAACAGTTCTTAAAACATTTAATAATTATGCTCATTGAAAAAATTATATGCATAACTATCTAAATACAAATAAATTCAAAAATACATATATATACATATATATACATATATAAATACATATATATATAATATATATATAATATATAAACATATATATAATATATACAAATATATATAAGTATTTAAAAATAACATTGAAACCCTAAATCAAAATTTAATAGTCGAACACAATTTATACAGGCACGGCTGTGTTTACCAATCGCCGACTCCATACACGGGGCCAGTCGGTATAATGGGGGTGGCACTGGGGCTGCTCCCACCACCGCCTACCCTAAAGGCGGCGGCTGTGGGAATAGCCATAGCCCCTTCCCACTGTCGCCTCCCTTAGAGGGGTGACAGCTGTGGGGAATAAACCCCCGCGGCCATGAAAAATTATAGTGTTTTATATTTTTTTTATAAATATTTTAATCATAGAAATTCCGAACTCTGAATTTCGCGTACAGTGATTTTAATATATTATTTCACTACTATTTGAAACAAAATAATTTTATATATGTATTTGTATATGTATGTATATGTATTTGTTACTAATATATATACATATATGAATACATATATAAAATTCATAAAAAATACAATTTAATACTGAAACTGGGCAATAACTTTCATCAAGAAATTGAAAAAGAAATTTCAAACCCTTCAAATATTTTAACAATTTTTCCTCTGTAAATTTCTACTATTAATATAAAACCCTGTTTTGCCCCTTTTATTTCTTCATAACTTCTTGTTTTCACAATTTTCACAGAGATTTAAAAATATAACTACAGAGAATTTCTTTTCTTTCACAACTAAAATCCTTCATAGATCTTTCCTACTATTTAAATAAAATTTTTACCAAATTCTTGAGAAGATCACAGGAAATACAAAACAAATCTCTTCTCTAACTTTTAAAGAAAAGAAACAAATTAAACAAGAAAAGTACCTGTAATATGAAAGCTTCCTATAGGAGAAATCCTCTTGCATGTAGCGTACAATTTCCAAAAGCTTCTCCAATGAAAACCCCAAATCCAAGAAAGCTTTAACTAACCACAAAGATCCTCCAAGCAAAGGGATCTTCCACAAATCTATAGTATTACCAAATTAACACAATACAATTTTTTTTTGCAAAAGCTGAGATATTTTTCCCGTGTAGAAATTCAACAACCTCTGTGTTTTTTTTTCCCAAATCCAAATTATCCTCTGTGAACAAATTTCCTTAACAATAATCGATAAATGCACTGGCACACATGTCGAGAAGTGCAAAATATCTTTTAACCACTTCTCGGCAATCTTTCCTTTCCAAGATTTTGCATGATTTAATTCATTTTTTAAATTTAAAAATCAAATTTCAAATTGCATGCATTTATTTTATTTTATTTAAATTTACAATTTCCAAATACAAAAATTTATTTAATAACCAAAAATACCATTTCCACAAATTATTTAATTTAAATATTGAATCTATTCACACACAATTTTAACACAATTTAATTTAATTAATTAATTTATTTAATTAAATAAATTTAATCTTTTAAGATCAAACCATTTAACCAAACAAGCTAATTTATTAATTAAATAACAAGCAACTAATTTCTTCAACATTTAAAAATTAATTTAAATAATAATAAATTAAAGCACAATAAACTAACATTAAAATTAACCAAATTTACCTTTCAAACAATTTATCCAAACAAGAAGAGACAAGACAATCTATGACTAAGAACTAAAACTAACAGTGTATAGTGACCGAGTTATAGACTAGACTAGGATGAACCAAACTACTATCTCCCAATCAACGTATCCATTGAGTCTTGACACGCTCAAACCTGAGTAACTAGGTGGAGTCGGTGTCATGTACCTGCAATTCTTGCAACCAAGCAATAACATGCATATATATATATATATAAACCATTGAACAGGCACATCGTGCAGAGAAAATCACAGACAACACAGGGCACTAGCAAGCGAGTAATACGATTCCGTTCTCCACACCAATACACATCACATTAGACTGAAAAATAAAATAACTGTTAGTCCATCATAAACATGTACATAGCAATAATCAACTGAAAATAAACATCTACGCTACCTCAAAGCATATTAGAAAACAGTAATCACCATACAATGTATCATCATATCATAGAATAAATCCACTATCGCTCAAAACCAGCGATCAAAACATCCAAACAAAGTATCATAGTCTAACAGTGTGAAATCATAACAGCAGAAAACATAAGCATAAATGGATGGGTACTATAGCAGAACTAGAATCTTTGCACAAAAGTATTTCCAATGAAACAAGAGTATGGGATGATGGAAAGCTTGATTAGGAAGCATTTCTCAAGGAGTTACAAGTTTCCCCTAGCTCAACTTGATTTTTTTTTTTACTTTTCCCATTCCTTTGTCCTTGATGTCAAAGGGAGAGAAGAGGAGAAGAGTATGTTTAAGTTTTGGTCCTATATATATGTTCGAGGGAGTTAAGCACAATATTTTATTTTTTGAAGCAAGCATTTTCTTGCAACATTTTTCCATCAATGAAAATGGGAGAGATTGTTGGAAGAATGAAGAAGGTGTCCTCCAGGTTTGTTGCCATTGATGCCAACACTATTTGGTAACTGACTGCGTAAACTGTGTGTCTACACTGATTCAGTATCTTGATCTGGAAATGCTCTCATAAAAAAGGAAATTTAATGAGTTTTTGATATGTTTCTCAGGAGTGTTGGTTACAACTATAAAAAAGATTTCAATAATTTTTTGGATGATCTAGCTAAGACATCTAGATGATAGAAGTTCAACATTCTTTTGGCCTACAGGGTTAACAATTGACTATCTTATGAATGTTTAAGATATTCCTTATTATGTTTGATCCAACCTAATTTGTGATTGGTACATTTTTTGTTGTGCGCTAAAATGTTTCTTGAATTGGGCTAACAAGTTATGTATATGAACATCAAATTGGGATGACCTAATTGATGTATGAGGTGTAGCCACATTATGTATGTGTGCAAAACATAAAGAATAAATAGATGAGATAGCAAAGAAGAAGAAGGATAGTGAGCCATACTATTGTATCTTTGTGGTAAGCCATTTTGTATCTACTTCAAGCTATGAACCTTTCAAGGATAGTGAGTCCTGGTAGTGAGCCTTGTCGTGTCCTATAACCAGTTATAATATATTGTGAGCTAATCTTCACTATGGTTTTTCCCAATTTTGGTTTTCCACATAAAAATATTCATGTCAATGTGCTATGTGATGTTATGTTTTCTTTCATGCTTTGGTTAACTATTTCAGCTAGATATGTGTTGATAATTGGATGGTTAGCAATTAGTTGTGTTAGAAGAATACTAATTCACCTCCCTTCTCTTAGTATTCAGTGTATTTAGTACATGATAAGCTGAAAATTAGTATTAATTAAAGGATGTAGGTGCATCAACACAAGGAGGAGCACCACAATGCTTAAGATGTTGAATTTTTTCACTCAAAGCCTTACATTTATTAGTAGAAAGACCATGAACTCTATGATATGCACAAAATGAACTCTTGTTGTACAATTTCTTTCATGTTTTTGAAGGGAGAATAATCAAGTGGGCTTCAAGAAGCCTCAACAAGATAGTTTTTTAATCAATAATAGGGGATATTTCTTTCTCATCATAGGATGTCATGCACACAATAATAATCAAGTGGGCTTTGAGATAAAGGTTGTAAGCCTAGATCTTTCTTGAAAAAGGATGGTATAGAATTCACTTGTTCTCTATCATTTTGCTCAATTTTCTCATTATATCGATGCTTAGAAATGGTTTTGTATCCACAAACATAAAATTCTTCCAAATTAGATGAAGGGGTTTTATGCTTCTAAGAAGGGTTGGATTCTTTATAAGAACATAAATCCTTTTTAAGTTTCTTAAAGTTACACATCATCCTCTCATGAGGGATGGGAGTTGAGGGGCCCCCATAATCACCATGGGGTGATGGTTTTGATTTAGAACCAAGTTGAGAAAATGAAAAAAAGGCTGTTTTGGTTTAGATTGTGAGATTTTCTACTCTCCCATAAAGGAGGGTGTAAAATTTAATGAACCACAATCATCACTAAAGCATTTTTCTGAAAATGAATCATTTTTATATGACTCTTTCGACTTTGAAAATGATATTTTGGACTCTTTGTTGAAACATGACATGAAATTTAAGGACCCCCAATCATCACTAAAGAGTTTTGTTGTAGTTGAAAGACAATGGGTATGTTTAGGATCATCATGGAAAAAACAGGCCCTTAAGTGGCAAAAAATTTAGAAAATTTAGAGTTAGACAACTTGAAGTAAAAATTTGCATAATTTATCTATATTATTTCAAAAATATGTAAGAATAGAATTTGTAGAAAATTGAATGTAGTTTATAAAATACTAGGTTTATTTTATTTATTTCCAAATCTATTTGGTCAAACTTTAGAATTTCAATGCAACAATACTTAAATTTCATGGAAAAAATAAGTAGGTGTTTGTCTGACCACCCTAACCACAATCAAAAGATAATATTTTTTTATAAGATTTTATAAATGAGTAGAGGACTCATGTCTCGATGTGATGCTTTTTTTTGTAATTTTTTCCCAGTAAATAATTAATTATTATTTTTTATTACAACTTTTAAAAAATATAAAAACTCATATGTCTGATCACCTTAACTAGGTCAAAACTTGATGAAATTCAATTTTTCTTTTTTTAATCCTATATTATGTAAAGCATAGAATGTGATGCATGTTTTGGATTCCAAAAATGTGATACCATTTGAAAGCTATATATGTTTTTCAATCAGCCTATCAATTAGGACTTTAGTCGTAATTCAAATAGGAAATGAATAATAATTATTTATTAAATTCAAAGTAAAGCATAATTTATATTGGTAGAAAGCTGAGAATCTCCTTTAAAAACCCTTTTCATTTCACCAATTTTGGGTAAAACAAAATTCATCAGCCACATACCCTACAAATACCCATTATATTGCCAGTTTGTGGCCCATCATGATCCTGCACATACCCCAATTGGGATTGAAATCAACTAGTATGGGTTCTAATTTTGAGGTAGGGATCAAATTATTAAGGGAGTTGTAAGTGTTATGATCATGGTTAACTTATTATTTAGATTTTTTTTCATTAACTTCAACCATGTATATCTTGTTGTTATATTCAAACTTTATTTAATAGTTAAGAGTAGATGGGACTCCTTTCATATCATGAATCCATGGTCTCCCTAGGAAAAGGTTTTATGAAAGAGGTCTTGGAATGATATGGATAGGGGTAGGAAAAATCATAGGTCCAACATCAATAGCTAATGTGATCATTCCTAATGGTTTCCTATTAACATTGTCAAATTTACAAATATTAACACCATTAAGTTGAATAAGCCTCTTATCAACACCAATTTTATCTAGGAGATCAATACTACAAACATTAAGACCTACTCCATTGTTTATAAGGGCACGCCTAATTTAAGTTTCATTAATAATCACCTTTATCATCAAGGCTTTATTCTTTATTTTGAATCTCAAGCAAGGGTAATTCATGTTTAGGGAATGTGATATTTGACTTTGTCACTTGCATACAATCAAAGGAGGTTTCTATATCATTCGATTTCAAATAATATTGGATATTATTATTTTTCAAAACTTCTTGGAGAATCCTATTGTATGTAAGTGATGCTTTTGTTAAATCCAAAATTGAGAAAGGTATACGACAAAGTTACTCAACAAGATCATTCTCTTTTCCATTATGTGAAGGAAAACTAGGAACAATAGGAAAGATCAGTTGAGGAAATGGTAATGAGGTAGGTGTGGTTTTTGGTTGCCATAGATATGTTAGGAGTAATGGTTTATTTTTAGGTGGTTTTGTGGTGGGAGGTGACTTAGGAGGCTCACTAATTAAAGGAGATACAATTCATGCAGTCTTTATCTCAACTGAGTTACCTATATGACCTTCTAGTGAGGGCAGTTAAAATTGAAGTTTACATATTTATCTATGCCATCCACCTTAGTGTTTTTTGAGACAAATGTAGCATTAGAAGATGGAAAATCAATATTATCATGACACTCAATATATTTTTCTTCTAATACTAAAATAACTTTGTCACAAATAGGACAGGTATTGGGAGAAGAGCAACTATTGTTGTCATGATCGTCTATTCTTACATTGTCTTGTACCAAATTTTTTGTGGATTATCTAGGTGAGATTAAGACCCCAAGGCTTTATCTAACATATCAAAGTCATCAAAACTAAAATATTTGAAGGATAGGTTTTCTCTAAGGTTAACCATTCTTTGTTTGTTTCTTTTGATGCTTTTGTTTTCTAATGATTTTAAAATGTAAAATAATCTATATAATGATGTTGAAAATAAAAGAAAAGTACAAAAATATAATACTAAAATATGCAAGAAATTTTTTTCCACAATCTTGCAAAATCTAACTAAATGAGCAATAACTTGAATCCATAAATAGATTGTTTCAAAAAGTCAATTATTAGACTAGAAAACAATAACATAAATGCAAACTAGTGACTAAAAAGAACCCAAAATTTTTCTTGAAATATCTATACAAGGATTTAAGGACCCCTAGGTAAATGTGTAATATATTAGGGTTTTAAAAAAGTTAAAAAGGCACTTTTTGAGTTATTTTATTTGGTTTTTATGCCCGATTTCAAACTGTAACTATAGTGGAAAAATATTCCATAATTTGATGACCTAATGTAAGTGAAATGAAGGAAAAAAGATAAACTATATGACACTTTTTGAAATGCAATTTTCATTTAATTTTTGAATATGAATGATGAAAAGTACACTAATATGTAAAAACTATGCAAAATTAATGCAAATTTTAAATTTTTTTAGATTTAAAACAATGCAAAAATGAAAATTTAAACCCCTATATGCAATGAAAACTAATGTAATTTTGAAAACCCTAATGAGATGAAAAAATTATGCAAATCCTAGATCTAGGGTTTAAATGCACTCTAAATCAGAAATTACAATGTTCAAAACTTAGGTTCACCAAAATGAAACAATGAAAAATATGTTGGCATTTTGATTTTCATAATGAATGGGGTATGATGGAACTATTTTATTCAATTTCATTAGGAAATGAGACCCACACAATGAAATTAAAATCATCCCTTAGGTGAATTAAATCAAAGTGTGAATCTACAAATTTCCCTTCTATGCAAGGACCGGGGTCTAGGTTAAACAACACTTTGGGGAGAAAGATTAAAAATAACAAATAAACTCCAAATTGTGATATATAAAGTGCATTTATAAGCTAAAACATAAAATTGATGAAACATAAAGAATATAGGGAGAATTTGGAAGGGATAAATGTTGTGTACCTCTCACAAAAAAATCTTTTTTTTGGTCAACTGAGGACTCATTCGCCCTATCAAAAATGGGTCTTGGCTAGGGCTCTATAAAAATGCTTTATGGGTTCTCTTGTGTTGTGTCTTCACTCCCAGATTCTCAATTTTCATAGTCGGACAACCATAAATAAATATGAAATCTGATTTTCTATGAAATGAGAATAAAGGTGATAGCTTTGAATTTTTTCACTTTTGATACCTTCAACCTTTCTTCAACCTACAAATTTGCAACAGAGAAAGAAAGGGGGAAAATGTTTGTTTTTGGGTAAAGGGGGGTTTACCTTGGTCAAACCCCATTTTGGTAATTAAACCTTGAAATGAAATAAAATAGCATGAAAGAATGATGAATGAACAAATGTAATATTGGAAGTCACCAAACCCTTCATTAAACCTCTGAAGGACTGAAATTTGGATGTTGATCTTGCATGAAGTGGCTTCAATGGATGTGGATCTTGATACTTGAATCTTTCTTTGAATATTTAGCTTGAATGCTTGGCTTAGATCTTGAAACCTACATCACAATGTGATCCCCAAAAACATGCATATGATGATTGAGATCTTGATGTTGCAAGTATGAAGGTGTTGTCATTGATGCTAGTTGTATATCAATTGGTTTCTATTATCATTGATGTCATATTGATTGTATATGTCAAGGATATTAAGAAAATTTTAATAAGGAAGGTTTGTTGTATTACTCCATGTTGTGCTCTGGGATGTGTTCCTATGCTTGTGTGGTTCATATTTATTGTCCATGGATGTTGATGGTTCCTATATCTAGAATTTGGGATTTTGGATCATCATACAATGCAATATATTTTCACTAGTATGTGTACTATGCTTTTATGTGTATCTGGCTATGGTCTGGAAGAAATGTAGTTGCTCTAAATTTCTTTAATTTGTGGTTTTAGGACTTGTAGTCTTGAAAAATAAGTTTTTATGATCATGTTCAAGTTAATTTTTTTATTCAAAGAGATTGGATCATGTTCAATTTGGGTGTCCTTAATTGTTTTATATGTTTTACACAGGTATTGGTCAACCTTGTGTTAAACGCTACTTTTAAGATTATGGAAGCATGTTAAGGATTGTTGGGGCTTATTTAGGTCCTCATTAAGTATGTTTCTAGGTTTCCCTCATTCTAATTCCACTATAGAATGTTTTGGTGCTAAACTAATTTAAATTTGTAAATAAAAATGGTGTGTGGTCAACCTTTGATGAGTTTCAAGGTTGAAGATGGTATAAATATAAGTTGAGATTTTTGTGAAAGATTCCAGAGAAAGATAGATGTGAGATAGATGTGAAATTGTGTGTGTGTGTGTGTGTGATGTGAGTTTGAGTATATCATTGTGAAACTCAAGTGGTGAGTTTTTGGAGGCAATAAGCTGAAGGTGTGATCTATCATTCAAACATGTCTGCAAGTGTGTGAGTGAATTATGGTGGTAATTTCCATTACATTGAGATTATTTTCATTATGTAACAAATCTCATATATCTTATTTGTAATTATGTAGCAGTGATCCCTCCAGGTGGTTAACCCTCATTGGACAGTGAGTCTTGTGTTGGAGAAGTCCTATTTTGGCAATGATCCTTTGCAACAGCGAGCCTTTGAATTCAGTTTTGGAATTTTTTATATTGTGAGATATCCCTACCATGGTTTTTCCATCATTTGGGTTTCCACATAAATCTGGTGTTATTTTTGTATGGTTTTTCTTCTTTCATTTTTTCCTTTTACACTTAATGATTAATCACATTAGCAGAGTAAAGGATATATGAATGGTAATTGATCTAACCTCTAGTGGATTCTTTAAGGGTTAAAATTACTACAACTAATTCATGCCCCCTCTTAGTTGTCCTGTTCAACAATTGATATCAGATCTTGCTTCATTGGAGAATAGATTAAAAACTTACGGAAGGTTTGAGATGGTGAGCAAGATCATTATTGAGTTTCCTAGGTTCTGAAATGTTGAAAAATGTGTTCAAAAGTGCTATCATATGTTTGAGGACATAGAGCACACCCACTTTCCAATTTTATTCAAGGACAACCATAGAGATCCCAATGTAGAGGAGAAAGAGATCTTGCAATAAGGTTTCCCTAGATTTTGAATGTAAACTAATCAGGGGTTCACCACCAAGCTAGGGCTTGGAAAGAAAAATGCAATGCAAGATGTAATGCTAAACCCTAACTCAATGCAAACTTTAACTATATGACCTAGGAATGTATGAAAAGAAAAATAACAAACTAAAAGCTGAAATGCATGCAACTTAGACTCTAAAGATGATTGATTGAAGCTCTAAAATGTTAGAAAATCTAGATTTTTGACCTACTAGGACTCATTTTCCAATTTGGGTGAATTGGTCCCAGATCAAGGTTTTTGCATAGGAGCAAGTTTTGAGGAAAAGGGTATTTGAATCTGTAAACAATTTTGAAAAAAAACCTATAGTGGGACTCATTCGCCACTTCTAGTGAATTATTCCCATTTCATTTTTTCAAGAATTCAAAGTTCATATATGTATTTCAACACCTGCTCTTTTCTCCCAAATTGATTTCTGGATCTAAATCTCTATAAATCAACTTGTAGGTACTCTCCAATTTTCTCCAATGCTTGATAACAACTTTGAAAACTTTAAGTACTTTGAAAACCTTTTTCAAACTTTCCCCAAAATGTCTCTTCAATCTAAACTTACAAATCACATACTAAAGAGAGGGGGAAATGGTTTTTTGTTAGTGGACAAGGGCTTTCCTTGGTCAAACCCCATTTTGGAAATTAAACCTTGAAATGAAATGAAATAGGAATGGGGAATGATGAATAAATAAGATATGATGTTACAACTCACCAAACTCTAGCAATGAAGTACTACAAACATGTATGAGATGAATCCAATTGATGTAGATCTTGACTCTTGCTTGAATGTGGTAGATCTTGAATGAAATGCTAGCTTGAATCATAAAAGCCTACATCACAATTGTTAGCTCCAAAAAAAACATGATGCATGAAGTATTTGTCATGATGTTTTATCCTTGAATAATTCTATAAAATGCTTGATAATCTACTCTTGAAGACTCTTGAATTCTCTTGTAGACACTTGAATGCTCTTGTGAACTCAAACTTGCTATAAGGATGCTCAATCAACTTGCTAGGTCACTTGATTGCAAGTTAGTTTGAAATGAGTGAAGGAAACTTGTATTTATAGTTAATTATGCAAGAATTCATAAAATTACAATAGTACAAGCCAACCTGGGTAGATCTAGGAGGATAAAATCTTGCCAAAAATTTGAATTAATTTTTTTTATTTTGGGCCACACAGGATTCATTCACCCAAAGTGGTGAATGAGTCCCATTAGGCATAATTTATGGGACCATTTTAAAAATTCTTAGAAAGGTGTGAAACTAGGTTTGGGGCTCGAAAATCTAGGTGGTACTCATTCACCCAAGGTGGAAAATATATCACTAAATCTGGGCCACACAAGTTGAAAACACCTGAATTATGATTGGATGTTGATTTGTGTTGAGATCGTCTTCTTGACAACTCTTAAATGCTCTTGTAGACACTTAAATGCTCTTGTGAACTCAAACTTGCTTTAAGGATGCTCATTTAACTTGATAGGTCACTTGATTTCTTGTTAGTTTGAAATGAGTGAAAGAAACTTGTATTTATACTTAACTATACAAGAATTCCAAAAATTACAACACTACAAGCCGACATCAGATCTAGGAGGATAAAATATTGCCAAAATTTTGAAATAATTTTTTAAATTTTGGGCCACATGGAACTCATTTTCCCAAATTTTCAAATGATTCCTATTAGGCATAATTTATGGGACAATTTTTAAAAATTCTCAGAAAGGTGTGAAACCTGGTTCAGGGCCCAAAAACCTAGGTGGAACTCATTCACCCAAGGTGGAAAATGAGTCCTAGATCACTAACTCTAGGCCACACAAGTTGAAAACACCTGAATTATGATTGAATGTTGATTTTTGTTGAGATCATCCTTTAAAAGATGCATTAAATGAGGGTTGTGGATGCAAAATAAGGCCAATTAAAGCATAAAGAAGCCAAATTATTAAATAAAACCCTAGAAAAGTGTGAAAATGTGTTACAACACTTTACAAAACTCCAAGTAAGGTATCAATAAGCTCATTTAGTTCAAAAAGGTTTAAGACCTAATGTGAATATGTTAGACACACTATAACACTAAATCAAGGCTATGTTAGGGGGGACCTTTTTCCTTTTTTACATCTAGCCCACACTTTAGTGAGAGGAGGAACTTGCTTTCAACTCACTCTACAATAGACCAAATGAAAAAATGATAATAAGATAGGATGGTCCTGATCAAGAGGGGTTCAAATGCACCAATGTTGGTAAGATAGGATGGCTATGATGAAGAGGGTTGTGCAAGCCCTTAGGACCAAGGTCCTATGACAAACTAACATAGGCACAAAAGAACACACATGAAAGTGATAAAGACAAAAAAAAGGCACAAGCACACACTATCAAAGACATAAATGAAATGAGACAACATGAAAAATAAAAGGGAAGATGATGCTTCAATAATTTTTCCAACATGATGTGGATTAGATTTAGGGTTTTTTTTGAAAAAAAAATGCACACTCACTTTAAGGCTGCAACAAAAATTTAGGCTGTCCACTAGGTGATAAGTCTAAGAAGGTGAGACACATACACTTATGGTTGATATGTACTCACACACACACACATGAGTATCTAAGGGAAAGTCATTCCCTTGTTTGGCTTCCTATCAAAACCAAACAAAAGTTATACCTCTTGATAACTTTAATAAGGCAACACACAAAAAAGGGTTATCAAGCTTCATGAGACAAGCAAAGATTCATATGCTTGGCACTCATGAATAGACAATATGGCGCCACATGCATGTGCAAGTTGTATTATGCAAGTTGGCCTTATATCTAAAAATGTAAAATTCAAGATATAAAGAATGTCAAAGGAGTCTTTCTTAGTTCATGTGATGTCTTTAACTTAGGGAACATTGTGTCTAATTTCTCCAAGCGAGGACCAATCAAAGAATAAAAGATTCAAAACTTAGGGGATGTACTGTGTCACATTAAACCACTAAGAGGAATATAATATGCTAAGAAAGATCACACTCTTGAAGGACATCGCATACAATGTCATCCACAAAGAAAAAAATTTACGGCATGAAGTAAGAGGACTACACCATGAACCATGAAAAGGGAAAATATAAAAGAATAAAGCCAATGTATACCCCCACTTTAAAGAAATTTCTAACACAATTACTATGAGAAATTATTTTAAAGTAGCAAGTGATAAATGAAAACAATAAAGAAGACATGAGAGATAACTTGGAAAGCCCTATGCCAAATCATATGTTTCCAAATAGAGCTATTCCATGCAAAAGAAAGCACAAGAGAGGGGCTTCCCCCAAAATTAAAATCCAAACATATGAGGGATCTATGGATATGGGATCAGTATGTTCTTGCTAAAATATTTTTAAGAGAGCTTGAAACTATCATCATTCCCCAAATACGTAGAACTAGAATAATGACACAAAGAGATCAAAAATAAAGAAAAAACATTTTGGGTCAACATGGAAGAGACATGAATGTATTAACACCTTACGTCATCCCCAAAAGGAAAACACAAGACAAAAAAAGAGATGATAATGAAAATGTAAAGGAAAAGCTTTTGGATCAACATGGAAGAGACATGAATGCCTTGACACCTTGCATCATCCCTAGAAGGAAAACATAAGACAAAAGAAAAGAGAATAAAGGAAGAGAAAAAATGTGTATGACATAGAGAACAATGAAGGTACAAATAGAGGAATCTCACAAAGAGAGAGAGATACATCAAATAGAACATCACATGGGATCACAATACACACATGAAATGATGAAAAACAAATAATTTAAAATACTAGTAGGGAACATGCAAGTCAACCTAAAGCAAGTCGTCTACATCCCAATTATATTCATTGTATACCAAAGATAGAAAACTAGCCAAAGGGACAATAGAAAGTGTCAAACTAGGGCCATCACCAAGTTCAATATTCTTCTTGGAAGAATTGTTGTTTAATTTTCCACTTCTTTCCACCATATGCTAATATGGCCTTTCAATTTGGCCTTTGCAAATTTGACCCTATCTGGGTCTTCTATTTCCTCACACTCATAATACTCTTCCATGTCATTGATCTAATCGATTAGCTCCTCTAGATTGATGTTTCCAGAAAAATTAGAAACTTTTATCTTTGGCCTCTTTCCAATCTTGGAAATGGCCCTAATCATTTTGACTTCTCCAAGATCCATTACATCATGTGCTTCCTCTTCGAGTGGCTCCTCATCTTCAGCCTCATCCTCACTTTCATCTCTTCTTCAAACATCAACTTCCCTACTTAGCTCCTCTTGCAGTGCATGAACTTGTCTCTAGATAGCTCTAAAACCCTATTCTATTACCCAAACATTTCTCCCAACATGGTTTCTTTGTGGAGACATCTTGTCTCATAGACCCACAACCACAAGTCCTAGTTCAAACTTCCTCACATTCGATGATCTATTTACACTCTTAAGAAAAGTCACTCTGATACTACTTGATGAAGGGTACTCCCCTTACAATATAAAAATCATAAAAACAACAGATAATGGTACAAAAAAAATGCAAGGAGAGAAAATATTTTCTATTATCACTGAAATGAAAATGAAATTACAACATTATATTTTCCATCTCATGGGATTTTTGATTACATAAAACTCTGCAAGTCTGAAAATCAGAGCCACCATCTCTTTTCTCACCTCCCCTATATAGTCCCCCTTTACATCCTTTATTTGGAAGGTTTAGCCACCCTAGAATCTTTTGGAAAGTGTAACCTCCCTAGAACCTTTTGGAAAGTGTAACTTCCTTAGGAAGATATTTTGAAATTTATTAATCTTCGTATTACAACTTTGCGGGGTCAAAAAATTTTATCAGACTGTCAAATTTTCTATTATAATACCTTTTCAAAAAGGTATCGAGAAATATTACGCAAAAAATTAGGGCCTAAAGACCATCCACGTTCATTTTTCATCGATTTTCAGGCCCATTCGAAGCCTTTAAGCGCCTCAAAATTGACCCGAAAGATTTTACTAGGATTTTTGAAAATTAAAATTTTAATATCTCTCAAGTGACAAATGGAATTGAAGTGATTTCTTCACCATTGGCCTCAATTTACCATTTTGGAGGTCTATGTAAGATTTTGTGTCCAATTTTGCTTAAATGTAAACTTACTAAAACAGTAACCCTACCAAATTTAGTCCTTGTTGAAAAGAAACAACATTTTTTTTGGGTGATGCAAGATTGTTCTTACACCTTGGATTCTCCTACATCAATGTAGGAACATATAAGTATGTTTGTGACACATAAATAATATATAGATGAGATAGAAAAGTAGAATAAGGATAATAGTATGTGAATAACAACCTATGTGATAAGAGCTATAGTGCAAAGTTTTTGGATCGCCTACCAGAATAGAATTTTTGATTATTCTAAACTTAACTAGAACTGATCTCAAAACTTTGAAGGTGTATTTCATAAGTTCACATTTTGGCTGTGAGCCACACTATTTGTATCCTGGTGGTAAGCCATTTTTAATCTACTTTACGCTTGGGCCTTTCAAGGCTAGTAAGTCCTAATAGTGAGCCCTTTAATATCTTATAACCAGTTATAATATATTGTGGTTTTTCCCACTTTGGGTTTTCCACGTAAAAATACTAGTGTCGATGTGTATGTGATGTTATGTTGGACTTCATGCTTGGGTTAACTATTGCAACTAGATATGTGTTGATAATTGGATGGTTAGCAATTAGTTCTATTAGAAGAATATTGATTCAACCCCCCTCTCAATATTCAATGTATTCAACAATTTATATCAGAGCTTGGTTCCTTTGAAGAAGTATTACAACTTGAGGAAGGTCCCAAAATTTGAATACATGGCTAACAAAAATTATCTTGTTCCTTTTGAAGAAAATTTTGTATCTAAAGAAATCAATGCTTCCCTTAAAGAATTGGACAAAAGTGAAGGTGAGAAGGAAACTATGAAAGGAAACTTAAATGAAGCAAATGAATGCATCTGAAAGCTAAGAGAGTAGTTCAAAAAGTTCAAAGAAAGGCATAGGGCAGTCAACGATTAATCAAAAAAGTCTAATGAAGAGATTAGTAGACTGAAGGTGCTAGTAGAAGAAATAAAGTGAATTGAGGAGTGTCAGAAAACTAAGATTCTTAGAATAAAGTTGATAGTGTACAAATCTTGAACAAGTGGTAACCCTAAGATCTGATATGGAAAAAGTGAAAGCTCATAAAGAGAATTTCAAAGAAAGTTCTACAAATCTTGAATAGTTGATTGCATCGTACAAGCCTTCTTAGGATAAAGGTGGTCTAGGACTTGAAGAAGGGCGAATGTTAAAGGAAAAATCTATTTCCAAAACATTGGACAATCAGAAGAAGTTTCAAAGCAATACTCAACAAGTCAAGAACCTAAGGAATAATATCAAAAGGATTCCCATCCAATAGCCTAATGCTCAAAGGTACCCATCTTTTGATGGCTTTTGTTTCTCATGCAATAAATTTGATCATAAAGCAACTAAATGTAGAAGTAAGATGAACCATAATAGAATAAGTCAAAATGTAAGAATAAGCTATTGTTACATGTTTAATATCTTCAGACATAATTCTAATTACTGGAGGTCAAGGATGGATGCAAACCAGTTTGATCAAATGTTGAAATGATGGATTCACAATGTCCCTAATGAAGTTGGAGTCTTCAATGGAGGACCCTTTCCAAGAAAATATTCACCCTCACAGAAAGTGTTACAAAAATTGTATTCAAATAGAGATTATTTGATTGATATAGAATATGTTACAAGTGTACATATGTCTTGATTATATAGGTAAGAAAGAAATATAGAATGCACTATGATGTTTCCAAGTTTCTTAATCACTCAACATGTGACAAAATGTAAACCCTAACAACCTACCTAGCGAATGATGATGAGATAGATATAAGTTTTAGATGATGTCGAGAAGGAATCTTATTTCCTAAAAAAATGGAAAGGGTAATGACCCCATTATTAATAATTTTCTAATGATGCAACCTAAGACTTAATTAATTAAATATAGATCTAAATAAACTTATGCTAGCGTAATAAATAATTAATTACACTAACACCCTCCCATAAGTCCAACTTAGGGAGAAAATTATTATGCAATGGATGATGGGTCCCACCTACATGATCACCATATTAGGTACCCATTTACAAATGATATGAAAAAAGAAACTAATGTCCCACAAATGATGAAAAGGGGAAACCTAGTGGGAAGAAAACCCCTCCAAAAATGGGATAAAATGCAAAAAAGTGAGAAAGGATGGGAAGGATGGACTCCATAATACCCCCCAAGTATACCATCCATAACATGGATACAATCCAATCAATATCCCCCCATAGAGAGGAAATAAAGAGACTAAATAGTCCCCCATAACACGAGATCACCTATGAAAATGGTAAGTGTTTGAAGACAAAACTTGATCCAATGTTGACAAACAACTTGTCTCCCTTTCAAAAGAAACAAAACCAAGTGCAAGTGTAGGGATGCTTCCCATTCAAGATAGGAATCGAAGGAAGTTAGGATGAATGTGGATATAGGTGATGTCTCTAAAAAATACTCATATGTCTCCATTCCCACGAAGGATGAAGATTCCATAATCACATTAGGTATATACCCAATCAAGGAAGAAGGTGAAAAACAAGGACAATGCAAAAAATGATGTTGAACAAGATCCAAATACTACAATAAAATATTCATTCCATTGAAGTGATAGATGGAGACTACATTCCCACCTGAATGAAGTGTCTTCAAAACCACTGAGAGAAGATTGAAGCCAATCGAATGGTGGATGCTAAAGACACTCTAATTCCAAACTGAAGTGGGAGGGAAGAAGTTTGATATATGAAATATCTGAAGAGAAAAAAAGTTCCTCTAAGGTAGCATTTGGATCCCTAATCAAGGTCAAGGAAAAATAATTTGGAGACTCCAGAAAACTCTCCAAAGTAAGATCTAAATAGAGGAGTAATATCCTCTCAAGAATGTCCTCCAAACCTATAGAAGTAGCCAAGTCATCAATTCCTAAAACAAATCCATCATGTGATGTCATGTATGGAAAACTAAATGTGTCATGATGAATAGAAATCATGGAAGCCTCAATCAATGACTTTGGACAAGGAATCAATAAATGTGAAGGGATACCAATACTCTCTGATGGAGAAGAAGGAACATCTGAAGAAACCTTGTCAACCTCTTTAGAAGATTCAAGGTAATCCAACCAAACAACCTCCTATACAACAATATCATCATGGGGTACTAGATCTAAAGCATGAAGAGGTAAATTCCATTCTCAAATAGGATCACAAGGAATGGAGTATAAGAATATATGTATATCTCCCAAATATTAATCTAAAGAATGTGAGGATAGTTACGATGATCAGTAGCTTCCAAAAAATCATCAACAACATGCATGGAAATAATCCTTAGAACATCATACCTTCAACAATTCCAATCAATGTTTTGGATACAATTATTAAGAGGGGAAACCCAACCATACAAATGTGGAAAAAAATGAACTGACTGAAGATGTTTGATTATGCAATCTCTCCATTATTAATATTTTCTCTTTCCCAACATGATCAGTGAAGGATGACTTGAAAACCCCATAAAAAACTATAACTAAATCTCCAATAATACAAAGATATTGACCTTCAATAGAACTAGAAACTTCCAAAGATGATATGGAACTAAAATGAATCCCCTTGATGCAAAAAGGCTTCATCCAAACAATAGGATATCCAAGTGTTGATCAAATATTATCAAAGTGAAAAACTACCAAAGAAAATCACCTAGTTCTAACTCTAAAATAAATGAAAGGACTAATGAAAAATATACTGGAATACCTCCCTGATGCCACTAGAATGATAGATTTTCAACAAGTTGATGTGGAGATATTGCCTTCCAAGTATAAAGTAGGGTTTTCACTTCAATTGAATGGAAATTTTGATGGGAGCATAATCCTAAAAATTAGAGTGCATGATTGGAAAGTGCTTTGAATCCTCTTTCTATTGGTATCTCGTTTGTAAACTTTCAATACAATGGCACAAAGATATGTTCTTTGGAACAAAAATTGCTATATGAGAATGCATAGGCTAACTAGGGGAAATGATTAAGCCTTAGGGGCTAAAAATTAATCCCTTGGTCTCCAATATGAAGGTGGGAAATTCTAACAATTTTAAAAAAAGCTCCACCTAGGAAGCGATGTTGGAGTGGTGACTAGGTGGTGGTCTAGTGGCACAACTGGTTAGGAGTTGGCACCGCTCAGATTAAGTGAAGCCCATGGTTCTGCAAATGATAGAAAATCTAGGGATTAAATCGGGGTCTTTGATGGTAAGTAGGTGGCTAAGAAATAGATTTTGATGATGTTGAATGGACTGGAAGACATGAATAGTTGGTGGGGGTCATTTATCGGTTATGTGATGGTGAGTTGTCTGCTATAATTGGTACAGACAATAATGAATGCGGCTAACACCAACAATTTTTGCAAACTATAAAAACAAAAATTTGAATATTTCCAATTTGGAAATTCAAATTTTAATAAAGCTGAAAATTAAATAAAATACATTCTACAAAAATAGGATGCCAACAATGAATATCAAGCCCAAAGAAAAAACTATAGCCTACGAATGAAATTTTTTTAAACCCTTGTATGCTGACCTATTATTTTAATGCTAGTTTATCTAATTTTTTTTAATTTTCTACCAAACTTTAGAAAAAAATTCCATATTTTTGGAATAGAAAAAGCCTGATGATGTAATAAAAAAATTTCGTGGAGGACGACTACAACGACTAATTTATTTTACAATAGATTGTATGGATAGTACAATAAATTTGTAAACCCTAGATAATACCTCTAATGGTACATAGTGATATGTCTATGATTTTGGAAAATAGGAAAGCAATCTATAGGTTTTCATTCCTTCTAAGCATAATGGTGAGGTTGGATAGAACCTGATCTATTCCAAAAATTTAGCTTGTTCCCCGAGTAGAACCAACTAGCCCTCAAGAAAAAACCTTAAGCCTACAAAGAATCACACAAGCTAACTTTCATGATCCTAGGATAGAATTTCACTATAATAGCTTTGATTCCATGTTGAAATGATGGATTCATAGTGTCCCTAATGAAATTTAAGTCTTTAATGGAGGACCTTTTCCAAGAAAATAGTCACCCACACAAAAAGTGTTGCAACAATCACATTAAAATAGAGATTATCAGATTGATCTAGAATATGTTACAAGTGTACATATGCCCTGATTATATAGGAAAGAGAGAACTCTAGAAACATGGAAAGGGTAAAGACCCCATTATTAATGATTTTTATAATGAGGCAACCTAAGACTTAATTAATTAAATAAAGACCTAAGTAAACTTATGCTAGTGTAATAAATAATTAATTACACTAACAGATATGTTGTGTGCTACAATTGCAACAAACTAGGACATATCTCAAAAAATTGTAAGAGAAAAATTAGGAAGAAACCAAATTCAAAACAAAACAAAAAAAAGTCTATGAACAAATTAGACCCTACCGAAGTAAGAAAAGATATGGAAAAGATCTAGAAGAAAAAGGAAGAACCTGAGGAAAAGGATGAATAAAATGCATCAATATCTACGTCTGGTGCAGTTAAATCTTCTAAAAATTGAGCCTTATAACAACTTTAGAGGGAGTAGTTACAAAAAAATATAAAATCCAATGATAGATGAGGTGTTAAGCAGTGACACAAGGATATGTAATATGAGTCATCATTCTAAAGGAATTGGAGAAATATCTGACAAAAAACTGGGAGATCTAAAGAATTGTGGAACCCTTTTTGGTTTACAAAATACTCTCTAATGTGTTTATCATCTTTTAAGGTTGGAGCACATTAAATGAAAAATTAGGGGAAAATATCGTGAGTCATAAAAGTGAGAAATTAAGTTAAGCCAAGGGTATGTGCAAGATCATCATGGAAAAAATAGGCTTTTAAGTGCCAATGAAAATTTAGAAAAATCAGAGTTAGGAAACTTGATGTAAAAATTTGAATAAGTTATCTATATTATTTCAAAAATATGTAAGAATAGAATATGTGGAAAATTGAATGTAGTTTCTAAAATACTAGGTTTATTTTTCTAAAAAAATCTATATTTGTAAAAAATTGAAATTTCAATGCAGTAGTACATAAATTTTAGGAAAAAAATAAGAAGTAGGTGTTTGTTTGACCACCCTAACCATAATAAAATGATAATATTTTTTTATAATATTTTAGATATAAGTAGAGGACTCATGTTTAGATGTGATTCATATTTTTTTGTAATTTTTTTCTAATTAAATAATTAATTATGAATGTTTTATTACAACTTTTAAAAAATATAAAAACTGTATGTCTAACCACCTTAATTTGGTCAAAACTTCATGAAATTTATTTATTTTAATCCTAGAGTATGTGAAGCATAGAATGTGACACATTTTTTTGATTGAAAAAATGTGACACCGTTTGAAAGATATAGATGTTTTTCAATCAAAATATCAAGCAAACTATCAATTAGGACTTTAGTCATAATTCTAATAGAAAATGAACAATAATTATTTATTAGATTCAAACTAAAGTATAATTTATATTGGTGGAAAGTTGAGAAGCTCCTTTACAAAGCCTTTTCATTTCATCAATTTTGGGTAAAAAAAAGTCATTAGCCACATGGGGAAAGTCTGGAAAAGCAAGGTAAGTTCTTAAACATTTTTTTTGTGTTGACTTCTTAGGATTGGCAAGTCCGAACCAAAATCCAAAGCAAGCCTGAGGCTAATCCCTAGGCATTAAATTTTGTGTTAGACATATCGGATATTGTTTTCAAATTATATATCTCATTTGAATCCGATATCTGATATGATTTAGATAGAGTTTAAAAAATGTTATATAAGTTATAATATATGATTTAAAAAATGTAATAAAGTTAATATTTTAATATATAATATATTATATTATTATGTATAATATTTAAATATTATTTCAATACTTTAGTTAATGTATAAATATTTAAATATATATATATAGCTAATATGTAAAATATTTAAATATTATCTCTTTCCCTCTCTCTCTCTCCATCTCTCTCTCCCAAGTCTCTCACTCAATCAATCTTATCTCTCTCCCCTCTACCCTCTATCTCTCTCTGACTCCCTCTCTTTCACCGACTCCCTCTATCTTTCTCCCCTCAATTAAACCTTTAACCCTAAAACACCTCTACCTCTACTCTCTCTCTCAAGTCTCTCTCTCATAACCCCTCTCCTCTCTGTCTCTCTCCCACTCATCCCACCCTCTCCTGTCTCTCCCACTTCATCTCAGTCTCCCACTCTCCCACTCCCTCTCTCCCACCCTCTCCCACTCTGCTTCCCTCTCTCCCACTCTCTCCCACTCTCCCCCTCTATCACACCCTCTCTCCTACCCTCTCCCACTCTCTCCCTCCCTCTCTCTCACTTTCTCCCACTCTCTCCCACTATCTCCCACTATCTCCCACCCTCTCTACCACACTCTCCCACCCTTTCCCACACTCTATCACCCTCTCCTACCCTCTCTCCCACTCTCTCCCTCCCTTTCTCCCACTATCTCAGACTCTCTCCCACTCTATCCCAACCTCTCCCAACCTCTCCCACCCTCTATCACCCTCTCCTACCCTCTCTCCCACTCTCTCCCTCCCTTTCTCCCACTATCTCAGACTCTCTCCCACTCTATCCCAACCTCTCCCAACCTCTCCCACCCTCTCCACTCTCTCCTACTCTCTCCCTCCCTCTCTCCCACCCTATCTCCCTCCCCCTCTCCCATGCTCTCTCCCACTCACTCCCACTCCCTACCACCCTCTCCCACTCTCTCCCACTCTCTCCCCCTCCCAACTTCACACTCTCTCTCCCATCCCTCTCTCTCCCACTCTCTCCCCCTCCCTCCTCCCTCCCACCTCCTCTACAACTCCCCTCTCCCACCTCTATCCCACCCTCTTTCTCACTCTCTCCCCCACTCTCTTTCCCAACTCTCTCCCCACCCATCCCACCCCTTTCCCACCCTCTTCAAACCTCTCCCACTCCTCCCTGCACCCTCCTCCCACTCCCTCTCCCCTTCTCTCCTCTCTCTCCCCATTCTCTCCCTCATCTCTCCAACTCTCTCCCACCCCCTCCTCCTGGGCTGCACCCCCTCTCCCCACTCTCTCCCACTCTCTCTTCCACCTCCTCCCTCTCCCTCCCAGCACTCTACACCCCATCCAACTCCTCTCCCACTCTCTCTCTCCAACCTTCTCCCCACCCCTCCCACTTTTTCCCACCCCTCTCAAAAGACTCTCCCCACTCTCCCACCTCCTCTCCCCACCTCTCTCTCCCTCCCTCCCCACTCTATACCCACCCCTCTTCCACCTTCCTCACACCCTTCTCCCACCTCCTCCCCCACCTCCCCTCACACCCCTCCCCACCTCTATCCCACCCTCCCACTCTCCCACCTCTCCCATGCCTCCCACCTCTTCCCTCCCCCATCCAACTCTCCCTTCCCCTCCCACCTCCAACCTCTCCCCACCCCCATCCCACCCTCTCCCATCCTCTCCCACTCTATTCCCCCCTATCCTAACCTCTCCCACTCTCTCCCCCCCTCTCTCACACTCTCTCCCACTCTTTCCAACTCTCTCCCACTCTATTCCACCCTCTCGCACCCTCTCTGAATCTCTCCCATATTCTCCCACTCTCTCCTTTCCTCTCTCCCACTCACTCCCTCCCTCCCTCTCTCCCACTCTCTCCCTCCTCTCCCACTCTCTCCAAATTACCCACTCTCTTTTACCTTCTCTCCCACTCTCTTCCACCCTCTCCCACTCTCCCATCCTCTATCCCACTCTTTCCCTCCCTCTCTCCCACTCTCTCCCCCCCTCTCCAACTCTCTCCCACTATATTCCCACCTCTCCCACTCTCTCTCCCACTCTATCCCACCCTATCCAACCTTCTCCCACCCCTCTCCCACTCTCTCCCAATTCTATCCCACCCCTATCCAACCTTTCTCCTAATTCCTCTCCTACTCTCTCTCCCACACTCTCCCAACTCCTCTATCCCACTTTCTCCCACTATCCCACTCTCTTATCTCCTCTATCCTACCCTCTCTCCCACCCTCTCCCACCCTCTCCTCCCACCTCTATCCATCTCTCTCCCACTCTATCCAACCCTCTCCCACTCTCTCCCTCCCTCTCTCCCACCCTCTCCCACTCTCTCCCTCCCTCTCTCCCACTCTATCCCACCCTCTCCCACTCTCTCCCATTCTCTCCCACTCTCTCCCTCCCTCTCTCCAAGCCTCTCCCCTATACCCTTAAGCCTTAAACCCTCTACCCTATCCCCTAAAGCCTTAACCCTTAACCTTAAACCCTCTACCATCTACCATTAACTATCAGTTCTATGTATACACAAATCAAATATCCAATTCAAATTAGATATTCAATTTGAATTGGATATCCAATTTCTAGAACTAAAATCATACCATTACAAAAAAAATTAAAATATTTTTCAAATAAGATATAAGATTGTATCAAATATTAGATTATAATAGATATCAGATTTATGGGCCATAGAAAAACCCCATATGATATTTTTGTGGATTCCAATGAACTCTACATTTTGTTTGCAAGCTTTGCAGGTAACAAACAAACAGTTTCAAAAAGGAAGAGACAAAGATCAAATTTTTGGAGCATCTTCTACTCAAATTTGTCATAAGTAATGATTTTTTAGCATCTTGTATGAGGTATAATGGGGATTAGTAGTTGTCGGAAGGAAAAATGTAAGAGAAAACTTACAAAAGAACAAATTGAAGCATATAGACAAAGAGATAGAGAAGTTCATAGGAAGAGAAAACAAGGTATGTTAAATATTGGTGAACCTGACCCCTATGGTCTTTCAAGTGAAGAGGAAATTTAATATGTTGAAGGTGAAAATATTCAAGGTGAAAATGTTGGAATTGAAGATGTTGAACATGATATTCAAATTGGGAATGAAAATATTGAAATTGATAATGAAAATGTTCAAGGTGAAAATGTTGGATTTGAAGATGTTGAACATGATATTCAAATTGGGAATGAAAATATTGAAATTGATAATGATAATGTTCAAGGTGAAAATGTTGGATTTGAAGATGTTGAACATGATATTGAAGTTGGGAGTGAAATTATTCAAATTCATATTCAAAATGTTCAAGGTGAAAATGTTGGAAATGGAGATTTTGAACATAATATTGAAGCAAGTGTAAATTATGTTTTACCAGATTACATGAGAAATGAAGAACCTTGTGTGGAAGAAAGACATATTCCAAATTCAAGACCTTCAAGAACCCCTGAATGGTTACTTGAAATTGATGAGAACATTATAAATAATTTTGAAAGAAAGAGGTCAATACGAACTATTTGGTTGTGGGCTAGAAGACTTTTCAACCAATATTTTAGCAATAAGACATTGAACGGGAAATGCAAAATTTTTATACAATTGCTAAAGATGCAAAAGATGAGACCTTTGCTAGCCAAATTGAAGATTTGTGTGAACAAGAAGAATGAAAAAAATTCTATTATCGTCAAAAATATTTTTAATGCTCTCAAGTTTATTGGAAAAAATAACAAGGAAATGGATAAGAGATCTACTCAGAGAGTCATTACAACCACCCTAGTAAGCCATCAATTGAAAAATGCTCGCTTTATGAGACAAAATTGTATTTATTTTGACATAAATCATAAAACTTTGAATAGAGCACTGGAAAGAAGAGAAAGAATAGATGATCCTCTTCAAAATGATACATGGGGTTTTACCAAGAGGCTTCCGCATGTTGATAAGAAGCTAACCAATAATGTAAAGTAGGTAATTCAAAAATTTTGGCATGATAACTCTAGAGTATCACCCAATGCAAAGGATGTTTTAAAGTTAAGAATTGGAAATCAAGACCGTACACCGCATCCTAAACATTTCTTGGAATCAAGCCAAATAATGTTGTTCAAATTTTTCATTGAAACACATCCAAATAAGAAAATATCGCAAAGGAATTTTGAAGGTTCGAAGACATTTTATTGTGTGCCTCTTAAGATTCATAATACTTGTTGTTGCAAATACCATGTGGAGTTTTCAATGTACCATGAGTTATTATGCTATATTCCTTCTACTTTGCATACTAATGAAATGTTGTAAGAGTGTGGTGCAATGCATCTTCTAAAATCATCAAGAGACTTGCTAGATCTATTTTTATGTTATAGAGGTGATGGTTTATTTTTCTATAGAAATGATTGTTTAAATGTGAAGTGCTCAAAATGTGGTGGCTTTTCAAAGTTTGTTCAATGTTTTCATGAGAGTTTCAAAATATGAATTTGGAAAGAAGCTTGTTGAGAAAAAGAGATATGAGATAGTCAAATATACTTTGCAGAGTGGTGGTGAAGGTTCTAGATGTGAGTTGGTTACAAAAGAATATAGTGTTGTTGATTTTATTTTAGATTTTAAGGACAATATTTTCTACAAGTATGCAAGGCATAATCGTAGGTCTCAGTGATTGGATAAAAAATTTAGGATGTGCAAGGAATATTTTGATTAGAACTATTATATCAGTGGTTGATTTTATAGAAAACTACAAATTGCAACCACAAAATGAGGTGCAATCTTAGTATTACAATTTCATTTAGATTGCTATTTTTTTGCACATAACATTTAGAAATGCACCTAATAGTACCAAGGAGTATCAAAAGATAATAAGAGAGTATCACTTTTATATGAGTGATGATATATCTCACTCGTCTAAGTATGTCCAACATTGTTTCTAGAATTCTTTGGATTTCTTGTAGGAACATGATATAGTAATGGGTCGACATCTCATTTGGTCAAATAATTGTATAGGTCAATTCAAGAATGTTGTAATGTTTTATTGGTTATTAAGAATGCATGTAGAGAGGGGTTTACCTCATATTTGGAGTTTTTTTAAGATGGGCATGGGAAAGGGGAGCATGATGGAGTAGGTTCATGCATAAATAGAGCTCTAATTAAGGAGCAATTAAATATTTCAGGAGAAAAATTCAGCAATGGGCATTCTATTGTTGATTGGTGTAGTTCAACATTGTCACATGGAGGGACACTTGATTCAACAATGCACAAATTATTTTGGTTGGTTAAGGAGAGTACAATGGGCAGAAGATTGGATTGTCATAAAATCAAAGATTCTTCAAATATGCATTCATTTTGAATCTCAGATGTAGGCACATGGACCATTTGGACATGCGAGTTGGCTTGTTTTTATCAAGGTTGTATTCAATGTGAGTGGGACCAATGCAATTCTAGTGAGTGGGTGGATACATGGGTTCCATAGTATCTAACTCCTTTATCTCAAACAGTATCCATGGCAAATGAAACAATGGAAAGTTTAGTTTATTACGATTGGCTTTCAGATGTACTATAGCCAGGACATGTTTTACAGTTGTTGCACCATACGGAAATGAAGAGAGATTAGACTATTGGTTGGATCGATGTGTGTGGGTAAAGCATAAGCTAACACAACTGAGGGAAGATGATGATGGTTTTGTGTATCCTATAGGTTTAGTTGTGGCTGTAGTAACTTGGTTACAAACATGCATGATTAGAAAGAATGAAAAACTTGCATTTGAAGACTACGAAAAACACAAAACCATTCTCATGTATTCACACCTTGTTATAGCAACAAATGTTAAGTTGTTGAAGCATCATGCTAGACCAAAGAAAAAAAACTATGGACACAATAATGTTAATCATGAAGCAATATTGGATAATCTTAAGCAAAGAGATGACCCTTCAGGAACACCTAAATAGAATTTTCAAGAATGGAAGGTACAATGCTTACATTCATTATGCTTAAGTTCATTAGTGTTCTTTACATAATACTGATATTTTGTATATTATTGCAATGTAGGTGTCTTTAATAGTGATATTTTGTATGTAGTTTTGTGATATTTTTTGCACAATTGTTCATGGATCTACTACAAAAATAGCTAGCTCTGATCCTTTCAGAGAGGTATGTGACAAATTACAACAATATAGATTGGTTATTCTAAGCATCTTTTATAGTTTACATTACCATCTCATCATATTTTTTGTCATTTAGAATAATATAGATTGATTATTCTATGCATCTTTTATAGTTTGCATCACCAATTCATCATCATTCAGGTTATTTAGATTAATATAGATTTGTTAGTCTAAGCATCTTTTCTATTGTGACAATATAGATTTCTCATTTTTCCACTTTTGCAACATTCCTGGCACAATTGATCATTGACCTACTACAACAATAGCCAACTCTAATCCTTTTAGAAAGGTATGTGACATTACAATAATATAGATTGGTTATTTGAAGATTTTTTTATAGTTTGCATCACCAATTCATCATCATTCAGGTTATTTAGATTAATATAGATTTGTTAGTCTAAGCATCTTTTCTATTGTGACAATATAGATTTCTCATTTTCCCACTTTTGCAACATTCCTGGCACAATTGATCATTGACCTACTACAACAATAGCCAAATCTAATCCTTTTAGAAAGGTATGTGACATTACAATAATATAGATTGGTTATTTGAAGATTTTTTTATAGTTTGCATCACCAATTCATCATCATTCAGGTTGTTTAGATTAATATATATTTGTTAGTCTAAGCATCTTTTCTATTGTGACAATATAGATTTCTCATTTTCCCACTTTTGTGATATTCCTAGCACAATTGATCATGGACCTGCTACAACAATAGCCAATTCTCATCCTTTTGAAGAGGTATGTGACATATTACAATAATATAGATTGGTTATTCTAAGCGTCTTTTATAGTTTCCATCACTAATTCATCATCATTTAGGTTGTTTAGATTAATATAGATTTGTTAGTCTAAGCATCTTTTCTATTGTGACAACATAAATTTCTCATTTTCCCACTTTTCTGATATTCCTAGCACAATTGATCATGGACTTGCTACAACAATAGCTAGCTTTGATCCTTTTAGAGAGGTATGTGATAGATTACAATAATATAGATTGGTTATTCTAAGTGTCTTTAATAGTTTGCACTACCATCTCATCATCAATTAGGTCATTTAGAATAATATAGATTGGTTTAACTACTACCTTGATGGTTTGTATATGAGCTTGTCAGTCTAGAACGTGAACATACTATTATTGTGGAAGACTATACCCTGAATGCCTCCAATAGGAAAATTTTGTAAAATTTAAATTTTCAAATGTGAAACAATGTAAAAAGGTCATAATTGTGTATGGGAATAATCTATATCCAGTTCTGCTTTTTGAAATATGGGTCAAATGTATGGATTTGTATAAAGGGTATGCTTAAAATGTAAAGGGGTCAGTATTTTGGAAACTCATAGGTTGAATTAGTCATACATGTGTATGCTTTGTTACTATTATTGGGACAATTCTGTAATAAATTTTTGTACTTAATCAAGCTACAACCAAAGGTTTTCTTCCTGGTTCTTTCCTATTGGTATGATCATCTAAACAAGGTTTTGTAATATCTCCTATTTATATATAATAAATTACAGTGGCTTGCCACAATTTCTCTTCAAATCCAACTTGGGTGCAACTTTATTTTTAGCAAATTTCATGAGGTTTTTAGGGAAATCAATGTTTTCAACCTTTTCACACACTATAAACTCATCAAAAACATCTATTAGGACCTGCACAAGCTTGATCCAACCTTAAATATTTCTGCCCCCACATTTCGTTGACATTAGCAAGTTGTAACGACCATTTTTCACCTAATTTCACTCATTTTTGTGATTCATGGAAACTCACCAACTCAAGTACAAACCTTTCCAGCTCTCAAAACCTACATAGTCACCTTATATACTCCTAATAAAATCTACCATGGCCATATCGTCTAGCTACAAACCATACAATAGATGGTATGGCCTTTTAGCACTTTGGACTCTTAAGGGAAATTGTTGGTCCAATGTAGCTCAGAGTGATTCAGTGTATTTGGATACAAAAGAGGACCGTCCCTAGCATAAAATTACTTATCCAGACATGTTGGAACAATCCATTTGGTCATACGAGTTGAAAAATGAAAGTTACACCAATTTGCAACTTTACATAGCTTGCATCTGACAACTTTTCCCTCAACTAAAAACTTGCCACCATGGGAAAACGTCTCTGAGATAGAAAAAAATGAGAGAGGTTATTGTAGATGGGCCAAACATGATCCCATAGCCTCAAATAGAGAGTCTGTAAACATCATGATTTTTGAGAAATAGCCCTTCAAAGATTGTTGTCTTTTAGCACTTTGGACTCTTAAGGGAAATCATCAGTCCAATATAGCTCAAAGTGATTCAGCATATTTGGGTGCAAGAGAGGACCATCCCTAGTGTAAAAATACCCATCCGGACATGTTGGAATAGTCTATTTGGTTGTATGAGTTGCTGAATGAAATTTGCACTACTTTGTAACTTTACACTACTTGCATTCGACAACTTTTCCCTCAACTCAAAACTTGCCACCAAGGGAAAATACCTCCAAGATAACAAAAATTGAGAGAGGTTATTGTAGATGGGCCAAACATGATCCCATAACCTCAAACAAAAAGTTTTTAAATTTCACAGTTTTTGATAAATAGCCCTTCAAAGATTTCTGCATTTTAGCACTTTGAACTCTTAAGGGAAATTGTTAGTCCAATGTAGCTCAGAGTAATTCGACATATTTGGGTGCAAAAGAGGACCATCCCTAGCGTAAACATACCTATACAAAATTTTTAGAGCAATCTATTTGGTCCTATGAGTTGTTGAATGAAAGTTGCACCACTTTACAACTTTACACTGCTTGCATCCGACAACTTTTCCCTCAATTGAAAATTTTCCACCATAGGAAAACATCTCTGAGATAGGAAAAAAAAGAGAGTTTATTGTAGTTGGGACTAACATGATACCATAGCCTCAAACAAAGAGTCTATAAACATCACAGTTTATGATAAATAGCTCTTTAAAGATTGCCACCTTTTAGCACTTTGGACTCTTAAAGGAAATCACTAATCCAATGTAGCTGGAGTGATTCGGCGTATTTGGGTGCAAAAGAGGACCATACCTAGCATAAACATACCCATATGGATGTGTTGGAATAGTTTTTTTGGTCGTACGATTTGTTGAATGAAAGTTGCACCACTTTGCAACTTTACATTGCTTGCATCTAACAACTTTTCACTCAACTGAAAACTTTCCACCATGGGAAAATGCCTCTATGATAGAAAAAATTGAGAGAGGTTATTATATATGGGCCAAAAAAAATCCCATAAACTCAAATGGAGAGTCTATAAATATCATGATTTCCAAGAAATAACCCTTCAAAGATTGTTGCTTTTTAGCACTTTGGACTCTTAAGGGAAATCACTGGTCCAATGTAGTTTAGAGTGATTCAGCATATTTGGGTGCAAAAGAGGACCATCCCTAGTGTAAACGTACTCATCTAGACATGTTGGAATAGTATGTTTGGTTGTATGAGTTGTTGAATGAAAGTTGCACCCCTTTGCTACCTTACACCACTTGCATCTAACTTTTCCCTCAATTGAAAACTTTCCACCATGGGAAAATGCCTCCGAGATGGAAAAAACTGAGAGAGGTTATTGTAGAGGGGCCCAACACAATCTCGGAGCCTAAAACAAAAATTTTGCAGGCATCATAGTTTCTAAGAAATAGTCTGTCAAAGATTGCTGCCCTTTTGCACTTTGGACTCTTAAGGGATTTTGCCGATTGAACGTAGCTTGAACTGCTTCGGCCTATTTGGATGTGAAAGGGAACCATACCTAACCTAAACATAACCATCCAAACATAATGGAACAGTTGGTTAGGTCATACGATTTGTAGAACAAGACTTATTTATGCACTTACAAGTATTTTTCATCCTCCAATTGAACTCCAATGCTAATTTTCATGTGAAAAAAAAATCCATGAGACCATAGCTTGTTGCTTTCTTTTTAATGGAAACTAGTGGGTAACATAGTTAACTTCTTCATAGATATAGTGTTTGAGATTGCAAGAAGACATCAAAATGGCTAGTGTACTAAATAAAGCCTTATGATTTCTGAAGAATGCCGATAACTCTACTTAGTTGGTTTCTTTTTTCAAAATCATACAAATTGAACCTTGGCATCAATAGACTCTGTATATCAAGCTACCACAATTCAAGTTTCAATAATGAATATTTATTATGCATGTTTTAAATGACATTCAAGTTTATGGTGGTTTTGTTTATATGATGTTATGTGATATTATAATCTTAATTCATGCTTCTAGGCTGCATATATATATATATATATATATATAATTTTTACATTTTTTTTTTTACTAATGAACCCAAAACAAACTAAACCACCTCCAAAAAAAAAAATCCGAATTGGTGAACAGAACCCTCGAACCCAAACAAGTAACTTAGTTTGTAAGTCATTTATTGGGAGTTGGTTAGTTTTTTTGTGTGGGGGAAGTCTTAAAAAATGTTGAGGAAGTCATTTTGGGGATTGATGAATGTAATTTTGTGAAGAATCAATAAGATCATATTGAGTTACTTTTCAAAAACTATGGTTTCTACATAAAAAAATTGTGTTTTCTTCATTATTTGACCCCTACACAACAAGTAAATGGCTGAATAGTGTGTGGAATGAGGGGGAAATAGGAATGATGCCCCTTTACAGTTGGTTTGAGTGCTTTCTTTTCATTTTTTGTGAGTTTCTTGCCAAGTTTTCTCAAGGCGAGTAGTGAACCCAGATTTTGTGTTTTGAGTAAATTATGAATTATTGAAGCCCTCCACCTACTATAGCTTTCATGTGGCTTGGTGGAGAGGTTGTGTACAATATGAATTGAATGTGTACAAGTCCATTTAATAAAGGATAAATTATTTGTGAGTCTTGGAGTAACTGTCCTAAGCAAATCATTGCTTAAATTGCTTGAAAATGGAGCTTTTAGCCTAGGGTTTGTTAAAATCAATGAGAGTGGGGAAATATCTTTAAATTTTAAGCATATTGGGGTCATAATAGAGGTGTCTAAGTTGGTGGCATGGTCAAGGGAGTTTTACAAGTGGTAATTAAAATAAACCCTATTCATTTGCATGGTAAACAAACAATATCATGGGAAAACCTACTAAAGGACATGTAGGTGCAGAATAATCTTAGAATTTTTTGTTTTATGACACAACTCAAGATTTTTTGGGGTGTTCTTGTGAAGATCAAGTTTTTAAAGGGCAGTCACTTTGTGAAAGAGGGATAATTCACTATCCTAGGATAGGGGTATGTTATTGGTTCTCAGATTGGTCCAAAGGAGTCAAGGGTAGTTTTCACATATGTTTTCATCCCCACTCTACGTCAATCCATAGCTTGTTTGAAAGCACTTGTTTTATGATTTTAGCCATAACAACAAGCTAGTGAACTATTTGATAAAAAGATTTGGTACACATGTATGAAAAATGTGGTATCATAGACAAGGAAGTGAACTGTTTGAAAAAATGCCTCAAAGAAATGTGGTCTCATAAAATTCCATGACAAGAAAATGAAATTGACAACTGCTCCTAGTTATTGGTTATGTAATGTGAATTAATTTCATAACTTCTTAGGTTGACTTTGTAAAAACTATATGGTAATTGAAATTTTTTCATCTATCAACATCTAGTTGTTAGTTATGCAATGTGAAGTAATGCTTTTATTTTGAAAGATGTGCAATGTAATGTAATTAGGGATATGAATATAAACTACATAATACAACCATTCTTTTTTATGCTATTGTACATTGATATTTAACCATTGCTCACTTGATTAAATTTTCAAAGAGTTAAATCATGCACATGAGGAAGAAATTAAATTTTGATTGTCAACTTCTATATATCAAATTATCCAATAATCTTGAGTGTATCTCCATATACAAAAATGGCATCAACACCAACTCAAACCAAGTTTTACAAAATGTGGCATATGCCATCTCAATGTCTATTCAAAATTTACATGCCAAAATTTCTATCTCATCCTAAACTACTGGTTGATCATCAAAATGGAGCCTCTTTGAAGCACTTGTTGGCTCTGAAGGTAGCTAAACAAGAAAATTTCAAACCACAATTGAGATTAGTTATACTATATAATTGAAAATCGAATAATTAAGATCAAAATTAATAGACATTAAATTATAATTGAACTCTAAAATTGAAATCTTGATTACCTGAAATATATGTCTCTTCAAAGGGTCAGGAGTCCTAGAATATGCACCTCTCAAAGAACCAACCAAACCAACTTTTGTAATGTCAATCCATATATGTGAACAAAAATATAAATTGATCCAAGTTAGAATACAATTGTCAATAATAGGAAAATTTTTACCAAACACAAAATAAAATAAACACATACCTCTTTAGGCTAATGTTTTTCTTTATCTCCTTTAGGTATTTCAACACCTCTTCCTTGAGGTGTTTCAACACCTACTCCTTTAGGTGTTCCAATACCTACTCCTTTAGGAATTGTGGCACATGTCAACAATGATGTATAGCTCATAACTGCCTGTACATAAAAATGACAAGTACATATGAAACTACCAATCTATGTCAATGTGTGTATAATCAATATAAGATCTTAAAACTATTAATTCAATCAAATTTGAGTTCAATTACCTTCCCCTTATCTAACATTGTACCTTCATAGCCTAGACAAGGCTAGACCTCACTCACACTAGGTATTTCCTACAAGAGGAAAAACATATAAGTTATTATATGACTTCATTAATGACAATTCAAATGACAAGCAAGTATTTAATAAAAAAAATGTAAATGAGTGAGTTCAAAATATATACTATCTGTGTGTCAAGGAAAAATGAAAAGACCCTAAGGGTGCTATCAATCACCTATGCAAGCTCCTCCTTAGACATCAACTATTAAATAGACCATGGAAATAAATATTAGTACTTTATACTATCTCTTATTAATATTTATTTAAAAACAAATGCAAGTTATGAATTTACAGCTTAAATCTTGCTTATATCACTATTCCAATGTCCCCCTCTCTAGAAGGGAGGACTCTATAGGGTGCACTCCACTCCCCTGTATTTGATCTATAATGTCCACATCATGGAGGTCATAATCAGAAGTGTCTAAGGGATGTTTAGTGGTTTGTACAAGAGGACCCAAGAATATGTGGACTTGGAGAGGATGATGCAACAACACAAATATGTGGACCTAAAGAGGATGATGCAGCAACACTCAAGCCATCACCAACATCACCAAAATGTGGTTGAGCTACTATAGAAGCATGCAAAACCAAAAGACCACTCAAAGAATGAATAGCCTGGATAGTTTGTGTGGCCGCATCCTGCATAATATCTAGATGATATACTTGAGGTGGTGGAGGAATGGGAGGAGGGGGAACATATGGGTGCCAAACTACTCTAACTACCCCTAGTCTACCCTAGGGCATACCTCCACCAATGCCCTGGAAGGGTCTATTGTCAAAGTAATTGACATGATACCCTATTACAAACTTAGCATATAATTTTTTAATAAAGTAAAATGGTATATCACAATTTTTGTTCAATGGTTTATCAAAAACCATACACCAACGATCCCAAAAGTTATCTACAATGTCCCTATGCATCCACCATTTTATAAAAAGTTTTAGTTTATTAACATTAACTGGAAAACCAGTGCAGGGGTTAACAAATAAAGAGCCTATTTGGGCTTTGGTTATTCTGAGATATTTCACATCATCATAAGAAAATCCACATACGTAATATTCTCTCATGTCTTCTCGCCCTAAATGAAAGGCATTATGTTGGGTGGAGAGGGTTTCTATATTTTTGATTATTTCCTTCAATGTGTTTGACATCTCGGATAATCGAGGGATTCTCATATAAACATCATAAATGCTCCTCAATTGCTACAATTTTTCACCAATTAAGTCTTCAATTGATGGTTGTGGAGGTGGTGGAGCATTTGGTATTTATGCATTTTCATTCTTAGCTGGTGGATCATTTGGAATTTGTGCATTTTCATTCTCAACAGCCATAATGTCCGATTAAAGTTAAATGAAAAAATGAGCATAATGTCTGATTAAAGTTATGGAGGTCATAATCAAAAGTGTCTAAGGGATGTTCGATGGGTTGTACAAGAGGACCCAAGCATATCTGGTGGCACATAGAGCAAGTATGTGGCACACAAATATGTGTACCTGAAGGGGATGATGCAACAACACTCGAGCCATTGCCAACATCACCAAAATGTGGTTAAGCTACTGTAGAAGCATGCAAAACCAAAAGACCACTCAAAGAGTGAATATCCTGGATAGTCTGTGTGGCCGCATCCTACATAATATCTGGATGATATACTTGAGGTGGTGGAGGAAGGGGAGGAGGGGGAACATATTGGTTCTAGAATACTCTAACTGCCCCTGGTCTACCTTGGGGCATACCTTCACAATTCCCTAGAAGGGTCTAATGCCAAAGTAATTGACATGATACCCTAACACAAACTTAGCATATAATTTTTCAATAAAGTAAAATGGTATATCACAATTTTTGTTTGGTGGTTTATCAAAAACCATACACCAATGATCCCAAAAGTTATCTACAATGTCCCTATGTGTGCACCATTTTATAGAAAGTTTTGGTTTATTAACATTAATTGGAAAACTAGTGTAGGGGTTAACAAATAAAGAGGTTATTTGGGCTTTGTTTATTCTAAGATCGTTCACATCATCGTAAGACAATCCACATATGTAATATTTCCTCATGTCTTCTTGCCATGAATGAAAGGCATTATGTTGGGTGGAGGGGGTTTCTATATTTTAATTATTTCCTTCAATGTGTTTGACATCTCGGATAATCAAGGGATTCTCATATAAACATCATAAATGCTCCTCAATTGCTGAAAATTTTCACCAATTAAGTCTTCAATTGATGGTTGTGGAGGTGGTGGAGCATTTGGTACTTATCCATTTTCATTCTCAGCTGGTGGATCATTTGGAATTTGTGCATTTTCATTCTCAACAGCCATAATGTCTGATTAAAGTTAAAAATTAATTAATCTAATTGAAATTAGACAATATAAATGAAAATATTGTAAAAATACCTTAGTTTTTTAAAAAATCCCAAAAAAACCCTACCTTTTAACAAAAATCTAAAAGATTCTCTATTTTTTAATAAAAATACATAAACAACACTATTTTTTAATCAAAATCCATAAAAAACATTCATTTTTAATATAAATCAATTCTAAACTCAAATTTTTAATAAAAATCAATCAAAAACCCTATTTAAAAAAAAACCATAAAAAACTACATGAAATTATACAAATCTAATTGAAAAGTTGATTAAAGAAAAAAAAAATCCAAAAAAAAACTTTTCAAATCAGATATTTGATATTCAAAAATCCCCCTCACTGTGTGGTCGCAACCTTTGCAAATGATAAATGATTTTAACATTCCACAAATACATATACATATATATGTGTGTGTGTGTGTGTGTGTGTGTGTGTGTGTGTGCCTCAAATCAGATATCTGATATGGAAATCTTGGTTTAGGAATTGCTTTTGAGCAATGTATAGACACCCAAGCCAGAAAAAAGTCAACTTAGCATTTTTGCATTTTTGGGTCGATGAAAAAGGTAATTTTTTTCCATTGCCACTTCTTGGCCCATCATGATCCTAGACATACCCCAAAAATACATTTGCACAATTGAGAAAAAGCAGTGTGAGCCAAAGAGTGTTGAAGGTGATTTAAAGCATCATACATCCAAACCCTAGTACTCAACAAGTAGAAAAGGTATTATCTGTTATCCGAATTCTATGGATTTTAAATTTGAAGGAACTTTATGTTAAACTATATTCAAGTTGTGTGAGGATAATTGCTACTCCCACTATTGTGGAAATCTTTGAGAGAACTCGACCCAGATTTAGAAGATTTTCATGGAAAGTGTATGAAAATGACCATGTGGGTGCATTCTCGCACATTTCGAGCCATCTGTTACCCACTAAAGATACAAGAATATATGTTCATGGGAAGCTATAAGAATTAAATCACCAATAGATGAAGGATTTTTAAGAAAATGAGTTGATGGGTGATCTACTACTTAATCTGGAATATGAAAACCTAGTTTGAATAAAGTTGAATGCTTGGAACTGGTTTCCAAACTTTTCTAGTGAGAGTGAGTTGAAGTTTGTCAAGATGGATCTAAGTAGGGTTCAAAGAAATTTTGTGTGGATAAATGAACCAAGAGTTATCAACAAGGAAGCAATTCAAGCTATAACTAGTCTTTGTGATACTAGAACCATTTCAGTTCTAAAGGCAGTGAAAAATGATGAAGTCACAAGGCTGACTAGTGCTAAATTTGACGAAAGAGATCTAACTAAAAATTATGTTGCAAATCTTTCCATTAAGTATGCTACCATAATGATTGGGAAATTTTTTTATTTCACTAACTGAGCAAATTTAGTGTCTACTACGACAATTCACACTGCATATGAAATGGTGGAGAATGGAAAATATTTTGGTCTTTGTGAATTGCTTGGGTTGCAACTTATGGAGAACCTAAGTATGACTAAGGAAAAGAAGCATGTATTTAAATTTGACACTTTGGTTGTTTGTTTGTTATTCTATTTTCTGAGGGAGTTACCAAGAAGGGAAGGCATAATATGGGATAACACTAGGCTAGTTGCTCATTATATTTTTGATCATATATGTACTCTAATATATTTCAAGGCATAAAAAAAATCCTTAACTACTTTCTTTACAGTATTCCAAAGTGAAAGACATGAAAGATACTTGATTCCAATGAATTTGGTGAAGAAGTGTTAAAAGGAGATAACCTTTCTTGTGTCTACAGATGAATGCATCATTTAGGTTGTAGAATTCAAAACTCAATGGATTGAACCATTGGGATATGAGATTAATGAACAAATGGTAGAGAGGTACACTAAAAATTTTTTGGATAGTCCTAAGGACCCCTCTCTACCTAGCCATGGTACATATGAGGAGAAATCTACTAGAGTACATTTAAAGGCTACTGCATCTAAAAGAAGAAAGAAGGTTGAGGCTTTCATTCAAGGTAAAAAAAATTCAAGTGATGATATAGAATAGTTGAAGGAGGCTCTTGATGAAATAAAAGCTAAATTTGTTGAATAACCCTTTGGACCCAAAAAATTAGGAAGACTATCTTCTGGTGCAACACCAACACCTATCTCTAGTTCTACCACCTCTAATGTTGCTAATATTATGAAAGGGAAGAAGAACAAGAAAATTTTCCTCACATCTATTGATGTTGCTACCCTACTGGTCCTAGTACCTAAGCATCTAAGAGGAAAGGAATACCTACTGCTACACCATCTACTAGTTTAGGAAGAAGAAGAGTGAAACAAAAGGATGATAGGAAAAGAAATCTGAGTGATTAGATTTAGGAATAAATTGATCTTGGCCTAGAAGAAGAGCATCATTGGGAAATAATTGAAAGGAGTACTACCTCTAGAGAAGAGGCTAAAACTAGAGTTGATAACTCTATGGATGAGGAGATAGAGGAAGAGGAGGATACTTACTGAATCCATGTACATACAAAGAAGAATGAAGAAGGCTCATTTGATCTTGTGGAGGACATACCTGGATCTCCTCCTGTAAGTGATCATCCATCTTTAAATCTAGGAGCCTTAGTAAACTATATGATTGATAATGATCTTATGGGTATATGCATGATCATGATGGACCAACAAGTGGCGATATGATGGGTATGTGTAGGGTATGTGGTTGACGAATTTTTTTTTAACTAAATTTCATGAAATGAAAAATATTTTTAAACGAGATTCTCAACTTTCTAGAAATATAAATTATGCTTTACTTTGAATTTAATAAATAATTATTATTCATTTTCTATTTGAATTACGACTAAAGTCCTAATTGATAGGCTGATTGAAAAACATCTATATCTTTCAAATAGTATCACATTTTTTGAATTTGAAACATGTGTCACATTCTATGCTTTGCATAATATAATATTAAAAAAAAAGAATTTCATGAAGTTTTGACCAAGTTAAAGTGATCATACATACAAGTTTTTATATTTTTTAAAATTTGTAATTTAAAATTCATAATTAATTATTTACATAGAAAAAAATTACAAAAAAATATGCATTACATTGGGACATGAGTCTTCTACTTATATCTAAAATATTATAAAAAATATTATCATTTTATTGTGGTTAGGGTCATTAGACAGACACCTACTTCTTTCTTTTTCCTTGAAATTTAAGTGGTACTGCATTGAAATTTAAAAATTTTACTAAATAGATTTTTTAAAAATAAACCTAGTAGTTTAGAAACTACATTCAATTTGCTACAGATTCTATTTTTACATATTTTTGAAATAATATTGATAACTTATTCAAATTTTTATGCCAAGTTTCCTAACTCTGATTTTTCTAAATTTTTTGCCACTTAAGGAATTGTTTTATCCAAGATGATATTTCACATACCCTTATGCAAATTTCTAAGTTATATGATAAAGTTAATGATGAAGGGAAAGAAACCATCATAAGTGCATTTATTTAGTACATAGTTATTTTTAATATAAATATGGATACCATACAGTCCAAAGTTAATGAAAATGTGTGGAAAGAATTAGTACTCAGAAGGCAAGAGGCTTTAAACATTGAAGACAAGATGAGGAGTGAAGCCTTAAAATCCATTAGTTCCAAATTTTTAGAAATAAAAGATACAAATTTTCCAAAAGAATGTTCTACAATGTTTAGAGTCAAGCAGAGGGTTAATATGCTAATGACTAAGAAGATGAATATATGGAAAAAGTAAGGCAAGAAACTTAGGATGTAATCAAGAAATTAGCAAGGTGCTATGGGGAAAGAACTAGTTCTTCATCCACATTGCTTAGGCATAGGAACATGATACTATTGCAGAAGTGATGGAAAATCTAGCTTTGGAAAATGTTGGTGAGACACTTGGTATTTTAGAGATCCCTACTCCTTAGACTGACACAAATGATACTACAAACAAAAGGTCCGATGATCAACATAAGGATATGTGCAGGATCATGATGGGCAAAAAAGTGGTGATATGATGGTTGTGTAGGGTATGTGGCTAACAACTTTGTTTTTACCCAAAATTGATGAAACGAAAAGGGTTTTTAAAAGAGATTCTTAGCTTTCCACCAATATAAATTATGCTTTACTTCGAATTTAATAAATAATTATTATTCATTTTCTATTTGAATTATGAATAAAGTGTTGATTGGTAGGCTAATTGAGATACATTTGTAGCTTTCAAACAATATCACATTTTTTGAATATGAAATATGCATCACATTCTATGTTTCACATACTATAGGAATTAAAAAAAATTGAATTTCATAAAATTTTGACCAAGTTAAGGTGGCCGACATAAGAGTTTTTATATTTTTCAAAAATTTGTAATAAAAAATTCATAATTAATCATTTACTTGGAAAAAAATTTATGAAAAAATATGTATCACATCGAGACATGAGTCATCTACTTCTATCTAAAATATTATAAAAAAATATTATCATTTTATTATGGTTAGGGTGGTCAGACAAAGACCTACTTCTTATTTTTTCACTAAAATTTAAGTACTACTACATTGAAATTTCAAATTTTCACCAAATAGGGTTGGGGCCCTAGCTTCGTTGGCTAAATGTTTTCAGTTGCAAGAGGTTGGTCATGAGGTCTAGTCTCCCCCACCCCCATGGTACTGGAGGGTGTGTCACGCTAGCATCGCCGGTCACATTAAAAATTTTACTAGGTGCACTGTAATTCATAGGGGGTCGTGCTACCTAATTCCTGCAGTCTAAAAAAAATACCAAATAGATTTTTTTAAATAAACCTAGTAGTTTAGAAACTACATTCAATTTACTATAAATTCTATTCTTACATAATTTTGGAATAATATAGATAATTTTACCTAATTTTAACCCTCATGCTCAATCAGGTAGAATATCATGTGACAAAGGTTCGAGAAGGCCAAGTGGAGCATTCGGCCTAGGGAAAAAGTCATGAATCTGATGCTAGATCACTAGGAACTCAATTGGGAAGCCTGCCTTGTTTAGGTTTGGCATAAAAATCCTCTAAGGACAAAATTGCCAAGACCCCAGGAATGTCACGACGAGTGGGATTCATCTACAGGTCCCTATCGACAAGACATCAACCATCATCCCAGTGACAAAATGATATTCAGTTTAGTGGAGGTTCTTTTCTTTCGAGAAGGGTCTTGCCGAATGCATCAAGTCTCACCAACAAAGCAAAGCAGGATCTTTTTGGCATATGTGTGCAGATTTCGGTAGGAGGTCTTACCAATCAAAGGAAGTCTCGCCGAAGTCAGGCAGCATTGGCAAAGCAAGTGAGCTTCGCCAAAGGGTCTCGCTGAAGTAAAAAAGTCTCCCCAACTTAGGAAGCCTTTGATGTAACAAAGCATTCAGAGAGAGTCTTGGTGAACCAGTGGTGTCTCGCCGACAATAGGGAGCCTTTGGCATAGCATTCAAGACAGAGAGAGGTCTCCCTGACTCCAATGTCTTCCTGACAAAAAAAGATCACAAAGAGGAGATGCCTTCATCAGGAGGTCCCAACGATGATTAAAGTCTCACCGAAAGCTAGCGGTCCTACCAATGAAGTCATATCGGCATAAGGTCTTGCCGAATGCATGAAGTCTCCCCAACATTTGATGTCAGTGTAGTGCCCAATGCTCGGTATGAAGTCTGGACGACTAGCCAAAGTATTGGTGATATCGAAATGAGCTCGGTAGATGTCTCCCTGACAAGATGAAGGCTCTCAGCAAGGGTTGGTGCCCTTCGTGTAATGTCTTGCTGAAAAGAAAGGAGGTCTCCCCGATATATCTATCCTCGGTGTAATGTCTCGCCGTCGGGGTGATGTCTGGGTGACATGGTGATGTCTTGGAAAATGAAGGCTCTCGGCAAAGGTAAATGAAGTCGCCATGAAGTCTCAGTGAATCCAGGAAGTCTCAACGAAGAAAATGAAGATCTTAGACAAAATGGGGGTGGGGTCGGCAAGATGTCTTGCCGACCAAGCAAGCTCTCCCCGAACTCAAGTGAACTTTTGACGAAGTAGGGAGACTTCAATATAGAGTCTCAGCGACATGAGGAAGGCTCACCAAGAGAAAAATAATTTTGGCATCATGTCTTGGTGAAGGCATAATGTCTCCCTGACTGAAGAGAAAGTAGCTCATTGTCGAGAATTAAGGAGCCCAGCAGGAGGTCTAGCCAACAGGCCAATGTCTCACCGATAACGAAGCATCTCGTTGGGTGTCTTGTTGAATGAAGAGTTTGCTAAAGGGAAAGGAAGTCTATGAGAGGTCTCGGTGAATGGAGGGTGTCTAGGTCAAAAAAGAAGATATTGGTATTATAAGGGGATCTCGCTATGAGATCCTGTCGACTCAGTAGTATCTTGCCGATGTCCTGAGCAATGACATGTTGAATTTGATATAACTTTGGTGGCTCGATAAGAGCTCTCACCGACTGTCCTATGATACACTGATAGCTTTAGAGGGCACAATCGCATTGGTGAGACACTTTTTGTGTCTCACCGAGATGCAATTATTTTTGAAAGAGTTTTGACTACCTACAGAATCTGCGTGGAATATGCTCAACCAACCAGGGGGAGCTGAGGTGAGCTTTGGCAATCTGACCAGGATAAAGAACATAAAAATAATGTGAATGCAATGCGTATCTGTTATGAGCCCAGAGCATTCAAAGCATGTAGCCAAAGTGATTCCAAGATGACACGAGATCATAAGTGAATATGGTGGTTGCAGAAAGATCAAGAGGCTTCTCCAGGGATGACTCTTCACTGACAGGGACACACAGGGTGCAACATTAACTACATGAAAAATCTAAAGGCTGATCTTTTTAATAGATATTTTTGTAGGCCTTGAGGGGCCGACCTCACTCTTGTATATAAGGCTTTTTTACCTTCTTGTAAAAGAGTTCCGATGTATACTCCTCTGAAGTCTATAACCCTTTTGAAGTCCTCTCTCAGACTAGCACATTTCTGTAACTCAACTTGGAACATAATATATGAAATCTACCTTGGTTACCATTGATGGCCCATCATTTTTCCTTCTAATTCTTGTGAAGTATAGTGCATATTTTCAGTGATTCACTGAGCTACTTAGTGAAATTTTCTCTTTCCTTATAGATTTTGTCTCATGCTGTGCCTTTCTTTGTAGAAGTAGTATCATGTAGGTTACAAACTATGTTTACTCAATCCTGCACATGATCTTCTAGTTTGTGAAAATTTGCCTTTCCTCCTTGAAGGCATGTGCATGTCAAACCTGTTTGTATGTGTGATCTACATGATCTTGTTGTGCAGTCCCATTGTTGTCACCAGTATTCAAGTGTAAATCAGGTATCTCATTGTTCCTGTCATTTTGGTGTATCACCTTAGAATTTAGCCTTCATTTTATGTTTTCCTTCTCCCCTTTTACTCAGGAAGATCAGTAGTTTAGGTGATTACCCAACAAGGAAGCTGGACTTCTCCAAAGGTTGACATCTGCTTACAAGAAACCCACATCTTTAGAGGTCTTCCCATGTTACACTGAGGCATTGAACATCAGGTTCAACAAGGGTGTAACTTCAGGTGATAACAGTTTCTGGCATGTCCGGTGGGACAGTGGACTACTTCTCAATTCATGTTTATGCATTTTATTGCTGCTATTCGGTGTGTGAAATAGTAGTTTTCAGTCTTTTGGAGGCAAATTTTCAACATACCTAGTGACTCCAAGCCTGAAGTAACTGGTTTCAGTAGTCTAAGTGTTGGTTTCATGGCAGTATGTCTTACTATTCACCATTTCATGGAACGGGTTACCAGCAAGCTCAATTGGCCTACCCACCCACCCCTGCACAATTTCAGTAGCGACATGCTTATGCTTATCAACCCCAGAAGGGTTATTTTATCTCCAATCAGAAAACTTATCCTTCAAATGAACCTCAAAATTTGAATGAAATGAGTATGGAGAGTATGTCTTTGTATTTCCAAAGGCAGTTTGAAGAAATTGAAAATCAGCAGGAGGTCAATAGGCAGTAGGAGGTTGAGACACAAAGAGGATCCCATTTAGTACAAGAATTTGAACAAGGCTTTGAATAGAATGAAACTTCTGTTGAAAGAGAAGCTGAGGAGGAGCAACTTATTGATCAAGATAAGTTAACCCTCGGGGAAAAGCTTAAGAATGCAAATCCTTTGCATTTAGCCATAAGGTGTTATCAATTATAGCAACAAAGGATCGAGCAGCAAGAAGACACCTGTTTTGAAGCATCCTTGACTGTTCTAACCAATCAACAAGATCAACACAGTAAGTCTTCTAATTCTTCAATTAAGCTCCCTAAGTTTGAAATTCCAAGTTTTAGGAGTCATCATCCTATGCAAAAGCCTTTAGTTGAGGAAACTCAGTCCATTATCCCTCAAGAGCTATCTTTTCAATTACAAAGTCAGCCTAGTGACAAGATAAAAGAGGTTTTTTGGGGGGATGAAACTCTTTTGGGTATTGATGCATTTGAGCATGAAGTTCAAAATGAAAAATCAGGGTTGTGGCAAGTGACTGATGAATAGGGCCAGTTAGGACAACAAAGTTCTAAACAAGAAATGACAACTGAACATGTTATGTCATATTCATCTAATGAGCTTGCTATTTTTGATGAAGCCTTGATTAATTTGTTTTCTGAACCTCCTGGTTTTGATAATGAGGTTGAAAAAAGCATGTTTGAACAACCATCCGTGATAAGGTTTCAACAGCAAGAAGGTGATAACACCGATGACAAGGTGTTCCTCCATCAAAATGAGCATGATCAACAAAAGTATGTCTTGAAGGATATGAATACTCCTCTAAATATTAAAAGAAAAAATTATGAAGTTGATGTGAGATATCTTATGCATGAGAAAGCTAACCATGAACTTGGAGAAGACATGTTCTCAAGTATAATAGAGGGTTTTTGTTCAGGGCTTGATGTTGAGCTATCTATTTCTAAACCTGTAAAGTGTGAAAAGCATGGAGACGTAACAAAGCAAATAATTTTCTTCTTTCAAGAGTGTCTTCTTGAGGAAAACAATAGTTCCCTTGTCCTTAAAGGGACTGGTACTGTGTAAAATGATGAGGACTTGTTATGGGATGACCTGGAGTCTTTCATTTCAGGTTTGGATTATAAACGACCTCTTAGTGAAGCACATTAGGTAGATACTAGTATATCAAATGAAAAAGAGCCTATACCTAAAGCCTTCATTGCACAACATATTGAGGAAGATGATGGTGGCATGTTGATCAATATGTAGAAAATCCAAGACAACCATGGCCTGACAGCATGTGACCAATTTGATAGGGTGAATGAAGAAGACATTTCATTGCCCTTGGAGCCAATTCATTTAAATGAGTTTCCCACTATGCAAGATAAAGAAGTAGATTTTCACAAGCTAATCAGAATTAAGAGCAAGGAGTTTATCCTTTCTAGAGGATGCTCAATTAAAGATTTGTTTAACAAAGTGCCAAGGAGAGTAGAGTGTGCTATTGTTCCAAAAACTGTTGATGCAGTTACAACCTTGGAACAACAGGATGTATCCACCTATCCATTTGCAGACATCAATTTTTACGATCAATTTGGAATGGTAAGTGGATTTATCTTTGTCTTTCCAAGTGTTTTGCAATTAGTATGGGAATTTTCTCTCTTTTTTCATGCTTTGTCTGCAAGTCATCAACTTGCAATCCACCTTTTATTGGTCAAGAGGGGTAGTTATTTCAGTCATCCTATGAATGGTTTTGTTTGACCAGCTTCTTTGACTAGTTAGTTTAGGATAGAATAGGTTTAGTTGTACATTTTTTTTCCTAAGTGTTGTTTCAACACCATTAAATAGTTTCCCTTCTATATTTTTTTTTGTTTTCAATAAGTTTCCAGGTGATCTGTGTCTCAAGTTACAATGTACAAAACTGTTCCAAGTATGTTCTTGAATTTTCCCAATGACTCCATGCCCAATGGATAGGCCTAGGCTACTAGTCTTCATGTTTAGCAAGCAAAAATCTAGCAAAGGTCACCAGAAATGTTACATAATTTTCACCCTCAGGCTCAATCAGGCAGAATATCATGTGACAAAGGTTTGAGAAGGCCAAGTGGAGCATTCATCCTAGGGAAAAAGTCATGAATCTGGTGCTCGTTCATTGGGAACTCAGTTGGGAAGCCTGCCTTGTTTAGGTTCAGCATAAAAATCTTCTATGGAAAAAGTCACCAAGACCCCAGGAATGTCACGGTGAGTGGGATTTACCTACAGGTCCTTATCGGCAAGACATCGACCATTGTCCTGGCGACAAAAGGATATTCAATTTGGTGAAGGTTCTTTTCTTTGGAGAAGGGTCTTTCTGAACACATTAGGTCTGGCCAACAAAGCAAAGGAGGATTTTTTTGGCATATGTGTGTGGGTTTCTATAGGAGGTCTTACCGATCGGAGGAAGTCTCGCCGAAATCAGGCAGCATCGAAAAAGCAAGCAAGCTTTGCTAGAGGGTCTTGCTGAAGTCACAAAGTCTCCTTGACTTAGGAAGCCTTCAGAATAACGAAGCATTCAAAGAGAGTCTTGGTGAACTGGTGGTGTCTCACTGACAACAAGGAGCCTTTGGCATAGCATTCAAGATGGAGAGAGGTCTCCCCAACTCTAATGTCTCACTGACAACAAAAAGATCACCAAGAGGAGATGCCTTCGCCAGGAGGTCCTGACGATGATTAAAGTCTCACCAAAAGCTAGTAGTCCAGCCAATGAAGTCATATCGGCATAAGGTCTTGTCGAACGCATGAAGTCTCCTCGACGTTTGATGTTGGTGTAGTGCCCGATGCTCGGTATGAAGTCTGGTCAATAGGCCAAAGTCTTGGTGATATCAAAATGAGCTCAACAGATGTCTCCCTAACAAGATGAAGGCTCTCAACAAAGGTTGGTGCCCTTAGTGTAATGTCTCACTAAAAGGAAAGGAGGTCTCCCTGATATATCTTCCCTCGGTGTAACATCTCACCGTCGGGAAGATGTCTGGCCGACATGGTGATGTCTTGGAAAATGAAGTCCCCTTGAAGTCTCAGCGAATCCAGGAAGTCTTAGTGAAGAAAATGAAGAGCTCAGACATAATGGGGGTGGGGTCAGTAGGATGTCTTGTCGACCAAGCAAGCTCTCCCCGAACTCAAGTGAACTTTCAACAAAGTAGGGAGACTTTGATATAGAGTCTCAGCAATAAGGAAGTCTCAGCGACATGAGGAAGGCTCGCCGATAGAAAAAAAGTTTCACCATCATGTCTTGGCGAAGGCATAATGTCTCCCTGACCGAAGAGAAAGTAGCTCATCGCCGAGAACTAAGGAGCTCGGTGGGAGGTTTGGCCAATAGGCCAATGTCTCATCGAGAACAAAGGGTCTCGCCAGGTGCCTTACCGAATGAATACTTTGCCAAAGGAAACAGAAGTCTACGAAAGGTCTCGGTGAATGGAGGGTGTCTCGGCGACAAAAGAAAATATCGGTATGATAGGGGGAGCTCGCTATGAGATCCTGCCAACTCGGTAGTATCTAGTTGATGTCCTAAGCGATGACATGCTAACTTTGATATAGCTTTGGTGCCTCGATAAGAGCTCTCACCGATTGTCCTATGATATGTTGATAGCTTAGGAGGCACAATCGCATCAGTAAGATAGTTTTAGTGCCTCGCCCATATGTGATTCTTTTTGAAAGAGTTTTGACTGCCTACAGAATCTGCGTGGAATATGCTCAACCAACCAGGGGGAGCTGAGGTGAGTTGTGGCAATCTGACCAGGATCAAGAACGTCAAAATAATGTGAATGCAATGTGTATCTATTCTGAGCCCAGAGCATTCAAAGCATGTAGCCGAAGTTGTTCCAAGATGACACGAGATCAAAAGTGAATGCGGTGGTTGCAGAAAGATCAAGAGGCTTCTCCGAGGATGACTCTTCACCGACAGGGACACGCAGGGTGCAACATTAACTACATGAAAAATCTAAAGGCTGATCTTTTTAATAGATATTTTTGTAGGCCTTGAGGGCCGACCTCACTCTTGTATATAAGGCTTTTTTGCCTTCTTGTAAAAGAGTTCCGATGTATACTCCTCTGAAGTCTATGACCCTTTTGTAGTCCTCTCTCAGACTAGCACGTTTCTGTAACTCAACTTGGAACATAATATACGAAATCTACCTTGGTTACCATTGATGGCCCATCATTTTTCCTTATTATTCTTGTGAAGTATAGTGCATATTTTTAGTGATTCACTGAGCTACTTAGTGAAATTTTCTCTTTCCTTATAGCTTTTGTTTCATGTCGTGCCTTTCTTTGCAGAAGTAGTATCATGTAGGTTAAAAACTATGTTTACTCAATCCTGCACATGATCTTCTAGTTTGTGAAAATCTGCCTTTCCTCCTTGAAGGCATGTGCATGTCAAACTTGTTTGTATGTGTGATCTACAGGATCTTGTTGTGCATTCCCATTGTTGTCACTAGTATTCAAGTGTAAATCGGGTATCTCATTGTTCCTGTCGTTTTGGTGTATCACCTTAGAATTTAGCCTTCATTTTATGTTTTCCTACTCTCCTTTTACTCACAAAGATTAGTAGTTTAGGTGATTACCCAACAAGGAAGTCAGCCTTCTCCGAAGGCTGACCTCTGCTTACAAGAAACCCACATCTTTAGAGGTCTTCCCATGTTACACTGAGGTGTTGAACATCAGGTTCAACAAGGGTGCAACTTCAGGTGATAATAGATAACTTATTCAAATTTTTAAGTCAAGTTGCCTAACTCTGATTTTTCTAAACTTTATTGCAACTTAAAGGCCTATTTTTCCATGATGATCTTCCACATACCCATAAAGATCATTCCAGTGATAAGAAAAAAGGAAATCAAGAGTATACTAGAAACAGGGAAGAGAAAGACAAAGATGAAGGTGAAGGGAGTATGGACAAAAAGAAGAATAATGAAAAGGATGATGAGGAAATAAGAGAAAGAGAATGGAGGCAAGTCCTCTAGAAAGTCATTTAGAGAAGAAGAAGAAAAAGAGAAGGAAAAAAAAAAAAAGGAAGAAGGAAAGAAGAAAGAGGAAGAAAAGAAATCCATTCCAGTTGAGAAGTGCTAAAGATAAATTTTTAAAGGCCCTAAACTATCAAAGCCATCTAGAAAATCATTTGGAAGTACTCTTAAAGGTATTCTTTCAAGGAAAAATGTAATTCAATTTATGCTTCCACCTCAACTAGTTAAGCTCTTGTCACATCTAGTTTATGTGGACTTAACCATGATTACACTAGATGACATAATAAAAATAAGTAGCACTTTTATAAACTGTGTCACATAGGAAGATATAGAATCATATCAAAGGGGAAATGAATTCATAAATGAATCTATAAAAGCTTTATAGAAGACAACCCTGGTGTTACAAAAGATAAATCTCTAGCTCCAATTGAAAATTTAAATCTTATAGTTGATTCATTCAAAGAGTACACATCTAACCTCAAGGTACAAAATGCAAAAGAAGTGGAGTTAAGTTTGCTGGAGAAAAGACTGTTGCTTCTACAAGACAAGTGTACATACACATGTGATAAGGCTTTGTGAACTTTGAAAGAAGTAAGAGATTGTGATGAGGAATCCTAGTTGCTATTTGTTTACAACATGAAGTAGCCAAAAGCCACTCGAGGTATCAAGGACTTAATAGCATCGATTGAGTCTCAACTTGCAAATGCCTCCAGAGAGTATACGATTGTAGATGATAGAAACTATGTTAGGTGGGTTTCTATTGTAGATCTCCAGAGAAATTTTTTCATCCTATAGAGGCAGAAGGAAGATGTTACGAGATGTTATGCCCAACATGGAGACCTAGTTATTTCCAAACATGTCTCTATATCAAATGTATTGATGGAAGTAGAAAAAATTGAGAAGTTGAATGATGTTCCATCCACCCTAGAAGATGGAGAAGAATTCCTAGCAGAACTAGAATCTCTACACTAAAATGTTTCCAAGCCAACAAAAGTATGGGATAATGGAAAACCTACTTGGGAAGCATTTCTCAAGGAGTTACAAGTTTCCCCTAGCTTTGATTGATTTTTTTTTACTTTTCCCCATCCTTTGTCCTTGATGTCAAAGGGAGAGAAGAGGAGAAGAGTATGTTATATTTTTGGTCCTGTATACCTATTTGGGGGAGTTAAGCACAATAGTTTATTTTTTGAAGCAACCATTTTCTTTACACATGTTGCAATCAATCAAAGGGGGAAAATTTTTTTAGGAGTGAAGAAGGTTTCTGTTAAAATAAATATTCGAACAGCTCCCTTCGGGTTTCTTTTGTATTTTGTGTGCACTGGCTTGTGCATTACTGAAATTATTTGGCCTTCCATTAAGTTTTGATCTACCACTTTGCACATCTCTTCTTCACAACTTCGAGCAACGGCTTTGCTTTCGAGTCCTGAGAGGCTGCGTTGGGCGTCCATGTGTCACACTTGTGGAGGATTTTATCTCTTATTTCCTAAAAGTCTCTTTGGGTTGTGAAAGGCTTCTATGGGGCCATCATTTCTAAAGATTGTCAGAGGGTCCTACATCTTGCTACATGGTGGCAGATCTCAAGCTTTTAATGTGTGAATGAAATAATCAATGACGGGCTGCGAAACACTTTCGCTGGGTTTGTTTTTATTTTCTAAAAGTGTTGGCGGGCCTCACCTTCTGCTAGGTGGCAACCGTTCACAGATCTTTCACTTAGTAAGGAAACGAACAACCATGGGCAGCAATACACTGCCACACATCTTTCGCATTTGGTTGATGCAACTTTCCCTCCACTGCGATAAGGATCTCAGCCCATTGGACACGTGTTGCATCTTTGCAATCTCTCGGCAGCAATGGGAGAAAGTTTCGTGTGGGCAACGAAAGTCTACCGCGTGCCTTACAACTAATTTGTAGAGTGGGCAATAGGTTGGCTAAGGGAGATGATGCTATTGGGTGATGCTCATCATGTTCATTTGTAGCAGTGGATGACACTTGTTGCCTCGAGCCTGGTTGGGACCACCGCATCATTACGAGGGATGTACCTGCACCTGGATGACCGGATGCTATGTTCTAGCTCAATGTTGTTGTAACAGCCTTGGGAATCTTCTGATTCATGCATCATTGCAGGGGATTGTGGGATCTTTTCTGTTGCAGTTCTCTAAAGCAATGGGAGGTTTCTTTTCCTGCTATATATACTCTCTCTATCAATGAGAGAAAGGTCCAAAATTTTAGAGAAAAACACACTGGTTTTTAGCAAGAGACACTAGGTCTCTTTTACTATTTGCAAGACACTTTCAGACTATGCCAACTGTTTGGCCTTTCTATTTTTCATGTTTTGATTAAACTATAAATTGTTCTTTATACTGTCTTAAGCATTTCATATTGAAGGAACTTCTATATATTGAATACAAACTTGCTTACCTAAATCATGTCTTATGACTCTTCTTAGTAGTAAGGATGTATGCAATACTATTTTATGTTAATAAATGAATTGTTTATGCTATAGCTTTAAGTCTTTAACGTTTTAAACATGACAACACCATTCAAGCCCCTAAATCTATGATTTATCGTGCCCATCAGCAAATTTTGGCGCATCACCTTAGATTAGACTTTGCTTCATTATATCTTTTCCTTTTCCCTTTCCAAAACCCATTATAGAAGAAGTTAGCTTCTTTAAAATCTAGAGGTCACTTAGTTTGGTGCAAAGTGTCCCCCTTGAACTGAGTTTCCCATAAGGCACTGTTACCTCATCAATTTTTGGCATCAACATTTTGTACTTTTTCTGGCACACCCGATGGGACCCAAACTAATGAAATTGCTTTATAGAGGGGTGTATGAACCATCGAACTATAACTAGATCCCAGACCGTAAGTAACCCAGGTTTACTAGTACCTCCACTAGGGATAGCCCAGGGCACAAATCAGCTGGTAACCATTCCATTCACAACACCTTTTCCTCTCACCATGTTGCCGACCGCAAACAGAAACTACATATGATGGGATGCTAGAAGTCCCCTGGTAGCCCCAGTAGCACCAACTGTTTGGAGTGCTATCCCAGTTTTGGCCCTAAAAGCTATTCCCAAATTTTCCAGAGACAACACAAAAATGCCAGCAGAACATTTGCAGGATGTAATAGATGTTTGTCTGGTACACGGTATTATAGCACAAAATATAGGCCTAAGGCTCCTCACCGCATCCTTGAAAGGTAAGGCTCTGGATTGGTACTGAATGCTGACTCCTAATTCAATTCACACCTGGGATGAGCTCGAAGATCCATTTTATGAAAGGTTCTCAAACGACAGAGATCGTTCTTCATTATATTATCAGCTATCCATCATAAAACGAGCTCCCCAGTAGGCTCTGACAGACTTCAATTCCCGATTTTATTCAAATTGGTAGAGGATTCCTATGGCTATCTTCCTGACTCTGGAATTGGCATTCATATTTTATTTGAAGTCCATTAATCTTGATATTTCTATGATGATCAAGTCTTTGGGAGGAGCCACTCTACCAAATGCTTATGCTACCGCAATGAAAGCTGAGAATCATTTGATAGATTGTGAAAAATTGCCTCCTTGACCTATTATGTCGATATTTCCTAAAATAGCAACCCCTACACAAGAGGTCACATCAATTAGTGTGGCAGCAACTCCCCAGTTGATGTACTCATATACGGCCGCTCCTGAAAACTTGGCTTCTACATCAGGTTCTTCCAAGGATGAAATAAGCGACCTCAAGGAGATGCTGCGAACTATGGTAAATGACATAACAACTCTCAAGCAGAACTAAGCAATGCCCCCATGACCTGCATATCAAAACTATGAAGGTGGGCGATCTACTTATCAGCAAAATCAATATCAAAGTGTGCCTCACACTAATCCACCAGCATAGACTACAAACCAAATGGTTTTGGTGCCTATGCCGCAGATAGGTGCATCGCCAAGCTCGAGTAGAGAATTAACCTTGAGAGAAAACAATCTTATTGATGACATCAATCCATGGTGCTTCCCCTGCAACGATGCGCATATGCCCCAAAATTGTCTGCATGGTAACTTACAACAGAAGGTAGCAGAGCAATGCAGTCAAGGTACTACAACAGAAAATGGAGGATACATATATGCCTCGCCAATGGAGAGTGCAGTTGTTACCACACAAATACAAGGAATGTACTAAGAGCAAGAGTTTGATATTGCTCCTGATCATGCACTCGTCTCCTAGATGGAAGATGAGGAAACAGTGTTTTCCAATGACACATCTATAGCCAAAACACCGCAGTTACAACCTGACTACAACACGCAATCAAAGAGGAAATTCACCGGTGAGCCTGTTGTTTCACTTCTGGACAACCCACAACACAAAGGCATGTCCGATCAAATTCCTGGTGCTTCAATCATCCCTTCACCTTCTCAACCGTGGAAGAAAATTATTATAGCAAGAACCAAGGAGTAGAAATCTCTGAGTTTGCCACCTTTCAATGTGGTGGAGCAATTGAAGAAATTATTTTCTAATGTTTTTTTATGGGACATTCTAGCTATCCTAGAACAGAAGACTATACTACAGAAGACGCTTCAATAAGAGATCAACTCAACACCAATAGAGCCATCTACTAGTACAGAGGTGGTTTATTAAATGCCACCAGCTAAGGTTCTTATAGACCAAGAGAAGGAATCACATGCTGAAGACAGAAGTAGGTCAAAACCTCAACCCTTCTTCTTAACTCTCATTATAGGAAAGAAACTATTACACAATGCTATGATTGACTTTGATGCTAGTACAACTGTTATGCCAAAACTGATAGCCAAAGCTTTGGGAATTAGCTACGAACCTATGAAGAAGGGGGTGATGTAGCTTGATGGAAATAAGTTGATACTGTAGGTGTTATCAAAGTGCTTCCTTTAACTCTATTTGCCTGCCCTAGTATCATGATCCTGCAAAATACAGTGATCATAGATGTTCCTCCTATATTTGGTCTCTGTCTATCCCGAGAATTTACTTTAAAGGTGGGCAGATATTTGTCTCTAGATTGGTCACATTTGATACTTAGGACCAAGCATGGTGCAAAAATGAAGATAGAATTAGAGGCTCTACATTCTAAACATGTGGTGGATGAGGCCATGATCAATTTTGAAGCCGCGCATCCCTTCATCACCAAGGAGGAAATGTATAGTGTTGAAATGCTGGAGGAAGAAAAGGTGAGTGGAGACCAAAATGATAAGATACTCTATTGAGTGAACACATAAACAATGAACCTTTCGAGAATTATCATGCTATAGGATTGGGCACATATGTGATTTATGACGAAGACCAGGTGCTTCCCAAGGTCACTAAAGAATCTGACAGTAACAAGAAAATGAGCTATGGACATTGTATTTTGATGGAGCAAGAAGCAAAGTAGGTGCTGGAGCAAGGGTATGTCTAATATCCCCACAAAATGAAAATTTGTTGAGGTCTTTCTATTTTCAATTCACCTGTTCAAACAATGAGGCTGAATATGAAGGATTAGTCAAAGGCCTAAGCCTTGCAGAATGAATGGGTATTAAGCAATTGATTGTGTTTGAAGATTTTGAACAGGTAGTTAATCAGGTCTGAGGAATTTTTGAAACGAAAAATGTCTGCATGAGATCCTATCAGCATCGAATTTGGGACCTGATTGAGGGTTTCGAAGCTTTCAACATATAGACCATTCCCTGGAGGAAAAATAGCAATGTAAATCATATGGCGGTGGTTGGTGCTCAGTTTGATCCTATCTCCGACTTGCTTTAGAATGAATATTCAGTATGGGTGCTTGTCTGACCAGCGATCCCTGATAATGATCAGAGTTGGGAAGTCTTTGAAAGCAATGAACACATCACTTCATTTATTCAGCACTTAGGAGAATTTGCTGATCAGCTTCAACCAAAGATCGCTGAAGCCTATGAAGGACAGATTATGTAGCTCAAATCAAATAAACTTCTGAAAGGGTTGGTTACTCAAAAACTTTTTTGATTGTAATAACGCTCAAAATGATAAGCGGAAGTTCGTGGCGGACAAAAGTGATTATGAGGACCTTTGGGTCTCTGATGGTAGAAATCTTTGGGTCGAGAGAGATGTCCCACATCAAGATAAAGAAAGGCTTATCAGTTTCTATGAAAAATATGGAGTAGTAGCCTAGTCCTACGATGATCTAGAGGGTTATGATCTTGGCATCATTCAGCACACTATTGAGCTAACAGAAGGTGCAAAACTAGTTCGACAGAAACAGAGGCCAGTCAACCCTAAAGTTGAGGCGTTGATGGCACAAGAGCTAACCAAGCTCATTGATTGATGTATTATCTTCCCAATCAAACATAGTACTTGGGTATAAAATCTGGTACCAGTCTGAAAGAAGAATGGTAATATCTACTTATGTGTGGACTTTTGAGACCTGGACAAAGCATCTCTGAAGGATTACTATCCGTTGCTTTCTATGGAGTCAATCCTACAAACTGTCATAGGATTAGAAATGTTTTCTCTGCTGGATGGCTTCTCTGGCTATAACCAAATTTGAGTCAAAGAGGAAGATCAGCAGAAGACTACGTTCACCACCAAGTAGGGAACATTTGCATATGCTAAAATGCCTTTTGGTTTATCCAATGCAGGGGCAACTTTCCAGTGGGCGATGGACATTGCATTTAGTGAACTGATCAATAAGTTTATTCTAATCTATTTGGATGACCTTACTATGTTATCTAAATCTAAGATGAGCATTTCGATCATTTGGAATTAGTTTTTCAAAAGTGCCAGGAGTTCGGGGTTTCCTTGAATCCAAAGAAATATGTATTCGGAGTACCGTAGGGTAAGCTGTTGGGGCATGTTGTGTCTAAAGAAGGTATTTCAATTGACCCCAAATGAGTAAAGGCTATCAAGGAACTTCCCCTCTTGGTAAATAAGAAAGGTGTCCAGTCTTTCCTGGGCAAAGTAAATTTCGTCAACAAATTTATTTTTGATTTTGCAGGAATGATTAGGCCGATCACCCTAATGCTGAAAAAAGATCAAGCATTCAAATAGACAACAGAAGCTCAGGAGGCTTTTGAAGAGGTCAAGGAAGTGATCTCCATAGCCCCAGTGCTGGTTAATCTAGATCAATGCAAAGATTTAATAATGTATGCTTTCAGTATCAAGTCTAGTATTGCTACTATTCTGAACCAAAGGGGTAACATAGAAAAAGGAGAACATCCAGTGGCATTCTATTCCTGAACCCTAAAAGAAGATGAGGAAAATTATAACTTTTTTGAAAGATAGGCCTTTGCAATAGTAAAGGGACTTAAAAAATTCTGCCATCTAATTTCCTGCAACAAAGTTTTGGTATATGTCGCACATTCTAGTGTGCGTGAATACATCATAGAAGGAGAGATCATAGAAAAAAGGGCTAATTAGATCACCAAGATCCTAGAATATGACATCGAGGTCAGACCTACTAAGACTATTAAAGGTAGAGGACTGTGTGAGTATATGGCACATAACAAGGAGATACCTGCCAAGGAGGAACAACCAGAGCTCATCTTGATAAATGGATTGGGATCAGAAGATGATTGGCTAACTTATAGAATGAACTTCATGCAAACTGGAAGGTATCCACCAGGCCTCTCATCCCAAAAAAAAGGTATTACCAGCTTCAAAATCATGGGTATACACTGATAGGAGTCCTTTTCAAAAGAAATTTCAAGGGTGTGCTCCTACGATGCGTTACTTCAGGGGAGGCACAGAGGATCCTCGACACATTCAACAATAGCGACAAAGGTGGACATTTCTTTGCCAAAACTACCACCATCAAGGTCATGCGAGCTGGCTATTACTGGCCTACACTTTTCAGTGACTCCCACTCTTTGGTGAGGGCTTGTAAAAAATTCCAGTTCTTCTCTGATAGAAAGAAGAATTTAGCAATGCCCCTCAGACCTATAGTGGCAAATGAACTGTTTGCACAATGGGGCTTAGACTTCATCGAAGTGATCAACCTGGTTTCTAGTGCCAGACATAAGTGGATTCTAACCGCTACGGACTACTTTACAAGGTGGACGGAAGCTATTCCCCTTAAGGGCGCAACATAAATAGAGATTGTAGACTTCCTCGAAGCACTGGTGACAATGTTTAGCCCTCTGAAAATGATCATTTCGGACAATGCCAGAGCATTTCTAGGAACAAAGGTATGTCACTTTTCATTAAAGAATGGTATATTCCTTAAAACATCATCAAACTATTATCCACAAGGAAATGGTCTAGTTGAATCGACAAACAAAAGATTAGTCTGACTCCTTAAAAAGGTTGGCTCATAGCACCAGAGGAAATGGCATAAAAATCTTTGAAAAACACTCTAGGTGAACCACATAACTCCTAAGAAAGTCCATAAGACTTTGCCTTATAAACTGGTATATGGGAAAGAGGCGCTGTTACCTATCTCCATGGAAATCCCAGCAACACAGTTATTGAAATCCCTTGAGATAGAACAAAATGAAGCCATGGAGGTTCGGCTCGCCGAACTATTGGAAGTGCAAGAAAAAAGGGAGAATTCCCTAATAGTAATGACGAGCCGACAATAGGTGATCAAATGATGGTTTGACAAGAAGGCTTCCAACTAGGGTCTAAAAAGTGGAGACTTAGTGCTAAAGTATGACAGCAGGGCTGCAAAGCCAGGTCAGCATGGTAAATTTGATAGCCTATGGGAGGGACCCTTTAAAATTATTCGGTGCAAACAACACAATGCTTTTGAGCTAGAGAATATGGAATAGGAACCGTTAGAAATCCCGGTCAATGGGATTCATCTTAAGTTCTATTAAGACATTGAGCTCTACTTTGTACATATGTAAATAGCACTTTTATTTTCTTTCCCATTGTTTGGCCATTTTTTTTTCCTAAAATTAGTTGTCATTCTGTAAATTAACTCATTACCATTGGTGGGTGAAACACTAGAGTTGCTTTACACAAAATACACTCAAACATGGAGAAATAGCATATAAAGCTTGCAAACCCAAAAAAATTTAAACACAGAAGCAAGAAAGAGCATGGATTTTCCTTAAAATGGGAGATATATATTTATATATATGTTCTTTAATTACAAAATGGCTAGGAAGTCATTTTTCAAAATGTACAAGTATTGAGGTATATTATATACAATAGCCTTTTATCAGACTTATCTAAAGCAGGAGAGTTACATTTTGAACAAGCAGGCAAAGGGGTTGTCTATCCAAAGGCATGACTGGCAGCAATCGATCCATTCATTGCAGTGTGCACTTCTTCCTCATCCACGGGCTCCTCAGCGGCACTGGTAGCATCATTTGGCACAACCGCCAATGGAAGTGGAAACACCAAGTTCCTGAAGTCAGTATACCAGTCTACGTTATAGAAAGGTATCACATTGTAACTCCGAAACAGGAAGTGTAGGGCTTGAGTAACCCTCTGCTGGTGCCAGTCACGAGTTTGCAAGTGGAATCCACTGGGGAATGGCAGCTAAATGACGACAGCTTCTTCAATAAAGCGATGCAAGTCACTGGCTGTTGGCAAACCTATCCCATATACAGCGTGTGCAATGACCTCACCAAGCCCATTCAGGTATTTCTTCAGGAAGATTTCTTTAACCAACTTCAGGATAAGTGGCCGAGGAATGCAAATGTCCAGCATGGATGCTAGAAAGTGGTAGCACACGCTGGTATTCACCCTATACTTATCCTTGTATTCTATGTAATCCTTACCTAAGACCCACTTAATGGCTATCAAAACCAGAGAATGCTTGTTCTTCATCATTCTTTTCAGTCTCCTAGTTGAAATCTCACCTAGGAACACCATCTATGACTTATACGAGGTTAGACGAATTGGAATATCCATTGTTCTGACACTGTCCCTAGGCTTCTAAGATAATGTTGAATTTGTTCACCACCTAACCTATGAAAGGACTTGCTTAACACTCTGCTACTAACTTATCACTTCTTAAATGCTAGGTATATTTTGCTCACTATCTACTGGCCTATTTATAGAAAAATTGACAAGACACATGCTGATTTGCCTCTAAAAAATGTGATGTTATGCTAGCTGCTATCTTGAAAGGTGATCCTACATTTGTTCACATTTTTGGGCTAGTTGCATCTGTGATAGCATGACTCGATGCGTGCTTAATTAAATGAAGCTGATTAATTAGTTTTAAAAAGGTGGCGCTTGTTGGTGGGAGGACATATGGCCGTAGGCTATTGTATCATATCTCAAGTGCGTCCCAAAGCCCAAGGCGATACTCATATCTTTTTAGGCGGTGATCGTTTAGTTGGTGTAACCATTCTGGCTAGGATATTAATTGTCAGCGCATGCTAACGCAGGGTTGGCAAGCCAGTTGTAGGCTCAAGTTCCAAGGAGATTAGGGCGTATCACATGATTGCCTAAATGTAATGATGAAATCCAGCCACTTCAGAATAGCAATCAGTTCATCTTGCATGAGTTGTAAGATGAATGGTACATGCTAAATTAAATGCAAAAGGCTTGCTTTCACCTACCACCTTGGGAAGTTGCTATTATTGCATGAAAAGGCTTAATATTTCAAAGTCTTTTTACAAATGCAAGGAGAAGTGCAGAGTTATTTTTTGTCTGTCTATCTAGAGCAAGCATAGTCACAGGCCAGGAGCTTACGAAATCTTTAGAGAAAGAAAAAATGTCAGAATCTTTAGCTCAGCCAATGCAGAACAAAATTAGCCAGGAACTATTCATGGCTATTCATTCCTCAGTTGAGGTATATGTCTACGAGCATGTAGCATATGCCACACCTGGTATACCCAACAAAATGAGAAGAGCCCACATGGAGGAGCTGGATAGACCAAAGGAATGGAGCAACCAGAAAAAGGTTGAGGATGTAGCTCACGAAAAAATCCTAAGTCCCTCATAGAGGTAGCTTGTGCAAGGTTATCAGCACCACAGGCAAACCAATCCATGGCAAGTAGAGTATGGTATAGTGGTCTCCCACAATACATGGTCTCATTGGTGCACTATTGCCTAGAAGTGGTTGATGCTTCTATTCGATGCTATAATCCAAATACCCACTACATTGAAGGCCACAATTTAAGGGTGTATATCAGCCCAAAAGCCATCTGGCACATGTTATGTATCCTAGATCCAAGTAAAAGGAAGGAGACTATCAAGCCTTTTCACCCGAGCAAGGAAGAGAAAATATGGAGGAAGATGAAAACCGCCTCAGATTTCTTGTTAGAAGAGACTAATAAGAAATGTATCTCAAGTGCTAATGTGCCAAGTATCCCATTATTGCGTGGTGCATTTCGCAATGATCTCCAGGACGCCATGTCCATGCTAGCATTTGTTTACGGTCGAGACTCTAATGAGAAGATAGAAAGCTTCTAGCCAAGATCGGCAATACAATTTCGTAAGCAACATGTACTCTTCTGGTATGATTTTGCTGAGTTCATGGTTGAAGAAATGAAATAAAAAATTGAGAATTATCAAGTGGAGAAGAAGTTTAGGTTTCTTTCCTACCTAGTCCACATGTTTTGGCATTAGAATCCAGATTTCTTCACCTGATTTTTTCCACTATCAATTTTTGATGAGCAGAATAAAAAAAAGCCGGTGTCTACATGGACACCTTTCCTTTCCACATCATATGAATATTATGCATTTGCAGACTATTTCACAGCCCCAGTTTTGAATGATTTAATCAGAAAAGGTAATATTGTCTGGCTCACCAAGGAGCAGACCAGATTTATGCAGAACTACACCCCTGCTTGTGACTAGTTCTTAGGCAAGGATTTTACAATCCTTCGAATGCGGGGCTTTACTGGCAAACCTTTCCTGCTCTTGGCTTGCATCACAGATAGAGTGCTCATACTGGAAATTTTTTGGCAGGTGTGTATCATTTATTTCACTTTTTGTAGCAGCGGAAGGGTCAAGAAGAAGGGATTCTTCACTTGTTCGAAGAGTTTCAAGTCGGTAACTTTGATTAAAAAATAATCACACAAGTTGTTAGAAGAGAAGCTGGCATATCTAGGGTTGGTACTGGTAAACGATAAGTGGAAATATAACCCTTTCAATGACTTACTGGAGCCACATATGAAAGTTACCCATGTTTCCTGACCATACTGGGAGAAGCAGCTTAATCCGCGAACGAATAGAGATGAGGATTTTGTAGAATTAGCACAAATTCCTATGCTAGACACTAGAGGCCCATGGCACAAATTCTACTTTCCTGTGGCCATGGCCAAGGACAATTTTCCCATGGAGTGCAACATGTATAATAGGTTGAAGAGGCATGAGGAATGGAGTGATGAAAAAATAAAAGCTTTCTAGAAATATTGCTAGGAAGCAGCACAATTGGATGCTCCTTACAATCAGCTAAAGAATGACTAGGAATTTGAAAGATGGTGGAAAGAAGGCCACCCCAACCCGAGCTCTAGCATTGATAGGAGCGAAGAGGGGGAGGAATCCGAGGAGCATGAAGAGGAAGCGGTAGCATCATCCTCTTCAGCGCAAAAGGGAAAGGTCTCCGGGCATGCTGCCTATGTCGCCACGAACTTACATTTTAATATATCAAGAGGCTCGCATACACCCACTTGGGCTGCTAAACTAGCCAGGCTAATTCCTTAGCAAATGTATTTGGCTACCAAAGTTAGTGAGTGTCTGCCTGCAAAAAGGCAACGTACGAAAAGTATTATGAGAAGGGTTTTGCAAGAACCCGCTGGAGGAGAAGCACCCATTTCTAGCCAAATACCAGAGTTTGCGGGGGAGTCATGAACAATCCTAGAGCCACTGCTGACCAGTCAATAGGTATATTTTTCTCCTTCTCTTGCATCTCATTCCTTTGCATCTGCCCCTGCTTCATTGGCAACTCCTGCCATAAGTCCAAGCCCTCTACCTTCTGCTTTCGGTCTAACTTATTCGGTTGGATTCACTCAGTTTTCATAGGCCCACCCTCTTGTAATTACTCCTTTGAGTACGCCAATGCCTACTGCTACTACTCAGACCTTCTTTGCCTCATTTTTAGAGAATGTCCCCCCTATTAGGGCCCATTCTTTTTCCCCTATGCTTACAGATCCCCTTCCATTGCAACAAGCTGACACCTCATTAGCAACTCCCCTTTCCTGGCCAATGAGCCTTATGGTTGATTCTCTGATTCAGCCACTACAAATACCTAGCCTTGATGATAGTTCTCAGGCCAAACTATGGAACGTGCCACACTTTTCTCCACAAACAGTCACTCTCTAGAAGAAGCAAATGTGTGCGCCTATGAAAGTTACCTATCCCTATCCCCTACCTTTTGGTGTTCCTTTTGCAGGTGGGCTAGTTTCATCACCAGCTGAATTCATAGTACAGATAGATTGTGGAAAAGAGGCACACATGAATAGAATGAAGCAACACAATTCAAAGGATGACAATGCTCCCGTCGAGCCGAGAGTACAAGATTCGTATGATGAGGCCTGACAAGAATTAAAGTTCGTAACCATGTACCCAAGGGTAAGCAAGCCTCAGGTATAAATGCAACCTGAAGACTATGAGATATATGCTGTCGGACTCGACATGAAGGTAGCCCGGCCACAAGATAAGGTCAAAATCATGGAGGAAACGCAACAGGTAGTCACTTCCAACTTCCTCAAAACTGGTCACCAGTTAAAGAAGAAGGATGAGCAACTCAAGGAAGCTAGGGAAAGGGTGAGTTTTTTGGAAACAAAGGAGAAATCCTTGGAGACAGATATCACCTGAATGACTAAAAGGGTGCTGACAGCAGAAAATGAAAGGAACAGACTTTAGGGTGAAATTGTGAAGACCTAGATTGTTGACCTAAGCTTAATAAAAGAATTGCAGAGCCAGAGCCAAGCAACACGACAGAGCCTACAATTAAAGGAGGAAGATCTTGAACGCATCCGCCTTGAGCATAGTCAGGGGATAGCACAAAAGGGTGCGAAGTTGGAGTGCCTACAAGAGCAGTATGAGCAAAGAGTATAGGAGAAAGAGGCCGAATTTAAAAGCCTAAAGGCTAAACTAGAAGAACTCTGAGAGACAAAGACTTCTCTAGAAGAGCAATCAATGAACCACTCCTGAGCTGAATAGAATTGGAATAAAGAAATGAGTAGCTCTATAGAGCAGCTGGCATATGAGAAAAGGAAAAAGGTAGAATTAGTTGAGGCCCTTATTTCAAGAGACACAGATTTCTTCGCTTAAAGCCTCTCTATTGCCTACCCCTGCCCAAACCTGATATCATTCCGTTGGTTAGGAAATTATACATTTCTCACTGGGAGAAGGTCAAGACCTTTTGCCTAACACTGCAGCCTACCCTCTGATTTATCGACAAGGCATCAAGGCTCAATCAAGAGACAAGCAATACAATTGAGTAGTTCCTACGTTTCATCTTGGAGAGGGTTCCTGAGGTGAGGGACTTGCTCAACAAGCTATACTCTATCTCAGATGAAATCTTTCCTGGCGGGTATCGAAGATAGGATGTTGTTGCTCAAATAGCAAATAAATTCATTCATTGTCACTCTACTTTCTAGCGCACTAAAAAGGCGGCTTTTTAAGCAAGGCGCTAGATGGCATCTGGGGAAGTTTCTCCGAGTTAAGAAAGTTGGGGCTGTTGTCCCTGTTCCTCAGGATGGATCCATTTCCACAACTACACAATTCTTGGGGTTATTGAGAAAAAGGAAAATGACCCTGAGGCTTTCGGGGAGTTTAACAGCTGACATTGAGATCATTCATCCACTCTCACAGCTACTTTTCCATATACAAGTAGGCGCTGGTCTACCTGATGTCTGCCTCACAAGGAAGCTATTGATTCTACACAGAGCACAAGAAAATTTGCGCAGCATGGCAAAGCCATCCGAAAGTGAATGGTCGCCCTTGCAAGCTTGCTCTTTCCAGACTCTGACTCCATTAGCCCTATGGATAAAGCTCTGGTCTGTAGAACTAGAGAGATTTTTGAGTTCTCTGTTCTTTATCCAAAACCCCTGATAGTCACCAAAAGCTGTTAAAATAAATATTCGAATAGCTCCCTTCGAGTTTCTTTTGTGTTGTGTGTGTGCCGGCTTGTGCATCGTCAAATTTATTCGGCCTTCCATCAAGTTTTGATCTACCACTTTGCGCATCTCCTCTTCGCAACTTCAGGCAATGTCTTCCCTTTTAGGTCCTGAGAGGCTGCCCTGGGCATCTATGTGTCACACTTGTGGAGATTTTATCTCTTATTTCCTAAAATTCTCTTCGGGTTGTGAAATGCTTCTATGGGGCCATCATTTCTAAAGATTGTCAAAGGGTCCTACATCTTGCTACGTGGCGGCAGATCACAAACTTTTCATGTGGGAATGAAATAATCAACCATAGGCTGTGAAATTCTTTTGCTGGGTTTCTTTTTGCTTTCTAAAGGTTTTGGTAGGCCCCACCTTCTGCTAGGTGGCAACCGTTCACAGATCTTTCACACAGTAAGGAAACAAAGAATAGCGGGCAGCAATACGCTACCACACGTCTTTTGCACCCAATTGATGCAGCTTTCCCTCCACTGCGATAAGGATCTCAGCCCATTGGACACATGTTGCATCTTCACAATCTCTCAGCAGCAATGGGAGAAAGTTTCATGCAGGCACTGAAAGGCTATCGCGTGTTTACAACTGATCTATAGAGTGGGCAATAGGCTGGCTGAGGGAGATGATGCTATTGGGTACCACTCATCATAGTCATTTGCAATAGTGGATGACACTTGTCACCTCGAGCCTGGCTGGGACCATCACCATCATTACAAGGGATGCACCTACACTTGGATGACCAGATGTTGTGTTCTAGCTCAATACCGTTGTAACGGCCTTGAGAATCTTCTGATTTATGCATCATTGTAGGGGATTGTGCGATCTTTTTTGTTGCAATTCTCCAAAGCGGTGGGAGGTTTCTTTTCATGCTATATATATTATCTCTGTCAATGAGAGAAAGGTCCAAAATTTTAGAGAAAAACACATTGGTTTTTAGCAAGAGACACCAGACCTCTTTTACTCTTTGCAAGACACTTTCAGATTGTGCCAACTATTCGTCCTTTCTATTTTTCATGTTTTTATTAAAGTATAAACTATGCTTTATACTGTCTTAAGCATTTCATATTGAAGGAACTTCTATATATTGAATACAAACTTGCTTACCTAAATCATGTCTAATGACTCTTTTTAGTAGTAAGGATGTATGCAATACTATTTTATGTTAATAAATGAATTGTTTATGCTATAGCTTTAAGTCTAACATTTTGAATGTGAAAACACTATTCAAGCCCCTAAATCTATGATTTATCATGCCCATCAACAAATTTTGGTGCATTGCCTTAGATTAGACTTTGCTTCATTATATCTTTTTCCTTTCCCTTTCCAAAACCCATTATAGAAGAAGTCGACTTCTTTAAAATTCAGAGGTCACTTAGTTTGGTGCAAAGGGTCCACCTTGAACTGATTTTCCCATAAGGCACTGTTACCTCATCAATTTTTGGCGTCAACAGTTTCCTCCAGGTTTATTGTCATTGATGCCAACACTATTTGGTAACTGACTGAGTAAACTATGTGTGTACACTCATTCAACATCTTGATATGGAAATCCTCTCATAAAAAAGGATATTTAGTGAGTTTTTGATATGTTACTCAAGAGTGTTGGTTACAACTATAAACAAGCTTTCAATAATTTTTGGATGATCCATCTAAGACATCTAGATGATAGAAGTTCAACATTATTTTGGCCTACAGGGTTAACAATTTACTATCTTATGAACATTTAAGATATTCCTTACAATTTCTAAGCCAACCTAATTTTTGATTGGTATATTTTGTGTTGTGCGCTAAATTTTTTCTTGAATTGGGGTGACAAGTTATGTATATGCACATCAAATTGGGATGACCTAATTGATGTATGAAAGTGTAGCCACATATATGTATGTGTGTGAAACATAAACAATATATAGATGAGATAGTGAAGAAGAAGAAGGATAATAGTATGTGAATAACAACCTATGTGATAAGAGCTATAGTGCAAAGTTTTTGTACTTACTAATAGAACATGATTTTTTATTATTTTGAACTTAACCAGAACTGGTCTCAACACTTTGAAGGTGTATTTCTTCAGCTCACATCTTGGTTGTGAGCCACACTGTTTGTATCTTGGTGGTAATCCATTTTGTATCTACTTCAAGATGTGACCCTTTCAAGGATAGTGAGTCCTGGCAGTGAGCCCTGTAATATCCTATAACCAGTTATAATATATTGTGAGCTAATCCTCACTATGGTTTTTCCCACTTTTCATTTTCCACATAAAAATATTTGTGTCAATGTGGTATGTGATGCTATGTTTTCTTTCATGCTTTGGTTAACTATTTCAACTAGATATGTGTTGATAATTGGATAGTTAGCAATTAGTTGTGTTAGAAGAATACTAATTCACATGCCCTCTCTTAGTATTTAGTGTATTCAACAAATGATAAGTTGAAAATCAGTATTAATTAGAGGAAGTAGGTGCATCAACACAAGGAGGAGCACCACAATGCTTAATATGTTGAATTTGTTCACTCAAAGCCTTATATTTATTAGTAGAATGACCATGAACTTTATGATATGCACAAAATGAACTCTTGTTGTACCATTTCTTGGATTTTTTTGAAGGGACAATAATCAAGTGGGCTTCGAGAAGCCTCGATAAGATAGTCTCTTGATCAATAATAGGGGATATTTCTTTCTCATCACAGGATTTCATACACACAGTAGATGAAAATGCATTAAATGAATATGGAGATAAAGATTGTAAACCTAGATCTTTCTTGAAAAAGGATGGTATAGACTTCACTTTTTCTCTATCATTTTTCTCAATTTTTTCATTATATTCATGCTTAGAAAGGGGTTTGTATCCATGAACATAACATTCTTCCAACTTAGATGAAGGGGTTTTATGCTTCTAAGAAGGGTTGGATTCTTTACAAGAACACAAATTCTTTTTAAGTTTCTTAAAGTTACACACCATCCTCTCATGAGGGATGGGAGTTGAAGGGCCCCCGTCATCACCATGAGGTGATGGTTTTGATTTAGAACCAAGTTGAGAAAATGAAAAGAAAAAATTGTCCACCATCATCACCATGGGGTGATGGTTTTGATTTAGAACCAAGTTGAGAAAATGAAAAAAAAGGTTGCTTTGGTTTAGATTGTGAGATTTTCTACTCTCCCAAAAAAGAAGGTTTAAAATTTAATGAACCACAATCATCACTAAAGCATTTGTCTGAAAATGAATCATTTTTATATGACTCTTTGGACTTTTACAATTATATTTTGGACTCTTTTTTGGAACATGATGTAAAATTTAATGACCCCTAATCATCACTAAAGAGTTTTGTTGTAGGTGTAAGACAATGGTGATTGAAATACAATTGTAAAGGTTCTACTTTTGAGATAGGGAAAAAATTATTTGGTGAGTTGTAAGTGTTATGATCATGGTTAAATTAAAATATGATTTATAACTTTTTTCATTAGCTTCAACTGTGTATATATTGTTTTTATATTCAAATTTTAGTTCACAGTTAAGAGTAGATGGGACTCCTTTCATAGCATGAATCCATGGTCTCCCTAGGAGAAGGTTTTATGAAAGAGGTCTTTGAATAATATGAATAGGGGTAGGAAAAATCATAGGTCTAACATCAATAGATAATGTGATCATTCCTAATGGTTTCCTATTAAAATTGTCAAATCCAGAAATATTAATGCCATTAATTTGAATAAGCCTATTATCCACACAAGTTATATCTAGGAGATCAATACTACAAACATTAAGACCTACTCCATTGTTTATAAGGGTGCACCTAATTTTAGTTTCATTAATGATCACCTTTATCATCAAGGCTTCATTCTTTATTTTGAATCTCAAGTGAGGGTAATTCATGTTTAGGGAATGTGATATCTGACTTTATCACTTGCATACAATCAAAGGAGGTTGCTACAGTATTCAATTTAAAAGAATATTGGATATTATTATTTTGAAAAAATTATTGGAGAATCCTATTTTATATAAGTGATTCTTTTGTTAAATCCAAAAGTGAGAGAGGTATACGACAAAGTTACTCAACAAGATCATTCTCTTTTCCATTATGTGAAGGAAAACTAGGAGCAATAGGCAAGATAAGTTGAGGAAATGGTAACAAGGTAGGTATGGTTTTTGGTCACCTATATGCTAGGAATAATGGTTTCTTTTTAGGTGGTCTTGTGGTGGGAGGTGACAGTGGAGGGTCACTAATTAAAGGAGATACAATTTATATAGCCATAACCTCAACTGAGTTACCTATATGACTTCTAGCAAGTGACAGTTAAAATTGAACTTTACATATTTATCTATGCCATCCACTTTAGTGTTTTTTGAGAAAAATGTAGCATTAGAATATGGAAAATCAATATAATCATGACACTCAATAATTGGGTCTTATAATACCAAAATAACTTCATCACAAATAGGAGAGGTATTGGGAGAAGAGCAACTATGGCTGTCATGACTGTCTATGCTTACATCCTCTTGTACCAATTTTTTTGTGGATTATCTAGGTGAGGTTAAGTCCCCAAGGGATTCATGTAACATGTCAAAGTCATCACAACTAAAAATTTTGAAGGATGGGTTTTCTCTAAGGTTAACCATTTTTTGTTTGTTTCTTTTGATGTTTTTGTTTTTTGCTTTTTTCCAATGATTACAAAATGTAAAATAATCTATATAATGATGTTGAAAATAAAAGAAAAGTAAAAAAATATAATACTAAAATATGCAAGAATTTTTTTTTCCACAATGTTGTAAAATCTAACTAAATGAGCAATAACTTGAATCCAAAAATAGATTGTTTCAAAAAGTCAATTCTCAAACTAGAGACTAAAAAGAACCCAAAATTTTTCCTAAAATATTTGTACAATCATTCAATGAACCCTAGGCGAATGGGTCCTAAATTAGGGTTTTTACAAAGTGAAAAATGCATTTTTTGAGTTGTTTTATGTGGTTTATCTGCCTGGTTTTAAACTCTAAGTACAACAGCAAAATATTCCAAAATTTGATGACCTAATGTAAGTGAAATGAAGGAAAAAAGATAAACTATATGACACTTTTTTAAATGAAATTTTCATTTAATTTTTGAATATGAATGATGAAAAGTACACTAATATGTAAAAACTATGCAAAATTAATGCAAAATTTTAAAATTTTTAGATTTAAAACAATGCAAAAATGAAAATTTAAACCCCTATATGCAATTCAAACTAATGAAATTTTGAAAACCCTAATGAGATGAAAATTAATGAAATGCAATGAAAAATTATTCAAATCCTAGATCTAGGGTTTAAATGCACTCTACATCAAAAATTAGAATGTTCAAAACTTAGGATCACCAAAATGAAACAATGAAAAATATGTTGGCATTTTGATTTTCATAATGAATGGGGTATGATGGAAGTATTTTCCTCAATTTCATTAGGAAATGAGACCCACACAATGAAATTAAAATCAACCCTTAGGTGAATTAAATCAAAGTGTGAATCTGTAAATTTCCCTTTTATGCAAGGACGGGGGTCTAGGTTAAACAACACTTTGGGGAGAAAGATTAAAATAAACAAATAAACTCCAAGTTGTGATATATAAAGTGCATTTAGAAGCTTAAACATAAAACTAATGAAAGCTAAATAATGTAGGGAGAATTTGGAAGGGATAATGTTGCATACCTCTAAAAAAAAAGTTCTTTTTTGAGGCCAACTAAGGACTCATTCGCCCTATGGAAAATGGGTCTTGGCTAGGGCTCTACAAAATTGCTTTTTGGGTTCTCTTGTGTTGTGTCTTCACTCCCAAATTCTCAATTTTAATTGTTAGATAGTCATAGATAAATTTGAAATCTGATTTTCTATGAAATGACAATAAAGGTGATGACTTTGAAATTTTCCACTTTTGATACCTTCAACCTTTCTTTAACCTACAAATCTACAACACAAAAAAAAAGGGGAAAAATATTTCTTTTGGGGTAAAGGGGGGTTTACCTCGGTGAAAACCCATTTTGGTAATTAAACCTTGAAATGAAATTAAATAGGATGAAGGAATGATGAATGAACAAATTTAATATTGTAAGTCACCAAACCCTTGATTAAACCTTTGAAGGATTGAAATATGGATGTTGATTTTGCACGAAATGGCTTGAATGGATGTGGATCTTGATACTTGAATCTTGCTTTGAATTTTTAACTTGAATGCTTGGCTTAGATCTTGAAACCTACATCACAATGTGATTCCCAAAAACATGCCTATGATGCTTGAGATCTTGATATCACAAGTATGAAGGTGTTGTCATTGATGTTAGCTATATATCAGCTAGTTTCTATTATCATTGATATCATATTGATTGTATATGTCGAGGATATTAAAAAAATTGTAATAAGGATGTTTTGTTGGTTTGCTCCACATTGTGCTCTGGGATGTGTTCCTATGCTTGTGTAGTTTAGATATATTCTCCATGGTTGTTCATGGATGCTATATCAAAAATTTGGGCTTTTGGATCATCATACAATGGAGGATATTTTCACTAGTATGTGTACTATGCTTTTATGTGTATCTAGCTATGGTCTAGAAGAAATGTAGTTGCTCCAAATTTCTTTGATTTGTGGTTTCAAGACTTGCAATCTTGAAAAATAAGTTGTTATGATCATGTTCAAATTAAGTTTGTGTGTTTAATTGTTTTATGTGTCTTACAAAGGTACCGGCCAACCTTGTGTTAAAAACTACCCTGAAGTTTATGGAAGCATGTTAAGGAATGTTGGGACTTATTTAGGTCCTCATTAAGTATGTGTCTATATTTCCTCATTCTAATTCCACTATAGAATGTTTTGGCGCTAAACTGATTGAAATTTTTAAATACAAATGGTGTGTGGTCGACCTTGGATGAGTTTCAAGGTTGAAGATGGTTTAAATATAAGGTGATATTTTTTTGAAAGATTCCAGAGAAAGATAAATGTGAGATAGATGTGAAATAGTGTGTGTGTGTGTGTGTGATGTGAGTTTGAGTAGATCATTGTGAAACTCAAGTGGTGAGTTTTTGGAGGCAGTGAGCTGAAGGTGTACTCTATCATTCAAGCATGTTTGAAAATGTGTGAGTGAATCGTGGTGGTAATATCCATTACATTGAGATTATTTTCATTCTATAACAAATCTCTTATATCTTCTTTGTAATTTTGTAGTAGTGAACCCTCTAGGTGGTTAACCCTCATTAGACAGTGAGTCCTATTTTAGACAAGTCATTATTTGGACAAGTCCTATTTTGGTAGTGATCTTTTGTAGCAGCAATCCTTTGAATTTGGTTTTGGAATTATTTATATTGTGAGATATCCCCACCATGGTTTTTCGATCATTGGGGTTTCCACATAATTTTTTTGTTATTGTGTGTATGGTTTATCTTCTTTTAGTTTTTTCTTTTACACTTAATGATTAATCACAATAGTAAAGTAAAGGATCTATGAATGGTAATTGATCTAACCTTTGGTGGATTCTTTAAGGGTTAAAATTACTACAACTGATTCATGCCCCCCTCTCAGTTGTCTTGTTCAACAATTGATATCAAAGCTTGCCTCATTGGAGAAGAGATTAACGGCTTAACTAAGGTTTGGGATGGTGAGAAATATCATTATTGAGTTTCCTAGGTTCTGAAATGATGAAAAATGTGTTCAGGAGTGCTATCATATGGTTGAGGACATAGAGCACACCTAATTTACAATTTTATTCAAGGATAACCTTAGACATCTCAAGGTAGAGGAGAAAGAGATCTTTCAATAGGGTTGTCCTAGATGTTGAATGTAAACTAATCAGGGGTTCACCACCAAGCTAGGGATTGGAAAGAAAAATACAATGTAAGATGTAATGCTAAACCCTAATTCAATGTAAAATTTAACTAAATAACATAGGAATGTATGAAAATAAAAATAACAAGCTAAAACATGGAATGTAGGCACCTAAGACTCTGAAGATGATTGATTGAAGCTCTAAAATGCTAGAAAATATGAATTTTTGACCTATTGGGAATCATTCACCAATCTGGGTGAATCAGTCCCTGTAACATCTAGAAAATACACAAGACAAGAAACAATATTAGAGCAAACAATGAAATCTAAATCTAAATGCAATCTAATGTTAAGCAACAAAGAACAAAGGAAAGTAATAACGTGAACAAACTGAAACAATCTCACCCAATTGCTACGTATTTCCATGATTCATCTTGATTGCCCTTCTCCATTTTGCTATTATAGTATAATTTCCCTCAGATTTTAAAAGATTCGTGCAAGTATAGCCTATAATAGTGATTTCGCAAAACATCGAAGATTCAAGATAAATGCTCTCAAAAGTCATAAGATTTCGTGAGAGATTTTGAGAGAGATTGGAATGATGAAGACCAGATCAATTTAAAGAAATTTTGATTATTCAAATGAAAAGCCCGGATTGAAAGATCAACTGACGGTTGAGATTGATTGATTGGTCATGCATTCTAATAACTGTTAGTAGTGACATGAGTGATACAAATTAGGAATAGAATTAAAGTTTAAATAAATGATTTAACCTTCCAGTTTGGTATTCGAAAATAGAAGATCTATCTTTGCATGACAAAGATAATGATGGATTATAGCAACTCTCCATTCAAATGTACATACAAGATTTAATTAATTAAATAAGAATATTTAATTAATATGCATGTACACATAATTGAGTTAGCACTAGATGATTGAATGATTTGATGAAAAGATTACTCGAGAAAGCCACTCAGACATTAAATCTTGAGTTAACTGAACGATTTAAATAGATGTCAAGTTGAGTAAGAGTGAATACTTAGATAACTCACACAATTATCTAAATATAGAGGAATGCGTTAACATAGAATTCATGAATTAAATAATTCATTTAATTCAAGATTTGATATTTGAAGAATAATTAAATAAATAAGATTTATTTAATTAAGTGATGAAGGAGTTTAAATGAATAATTAAATAAATAAAGAATTTATTTAATTATAGTTGAAGTATGATAAAGGTAAATTAAATAAGAATTTATTTAATTTAAGAAGGTTAATTAGTAACATAATTAAATAAAAAGCGTTTATTTAATTAATTAGATAGAATAAAGGAAAGTGTGATTTAATTAAATAATTAAGATTATTTAATTAATAGAAGAATTAACATTAAGATGATTTAATTAAATAATTAAGATTATTTAATCAATAGAAGAAATGAGGACTATAGATTATAATTAAATAATTGACATTATTTAATGATGACCATGAAGAATACGAATTATGAAGAATATTGAAGTCGCAGGCCTAAACCAAATTTCAGTGTCTACATTTGCCCCTCTTTGATACAATACCTTTTCTATGTTGTGTCAAAGAAAATCAATAAGAAATATGCCCCAGTAATGCCCTAGTGTAAACAGGTGCAGGTATGCCCCCTTGGGAAAATTGACAAATTTTGAAAAAAAAATAGAAATAATTGGAAATAATCTCGATTAGTCCTTTGGATAGGTAGAAATTGAGTGGAGTTGATGGAATTGAAGTTGGAAATGTTAGGTACGGTTACGGGTTGATTGAAAATGAAAGCTGAAGCGGCCAGTTAGAAAAGAATGCCACCAAAACCCTAGGTATATATAGAAATTGTGGTAAAAACCTATTCATTTTCACCCACCTAGCTTTAGAATTGAGATTTTGGTCTGCACTCATAGTGAGGATGTCCCCTATTTCGAACACCCATCATTGAGCCTACAAGATCCAGACCTTCCAGAGGCCAGCTGACGTGGACCCCCCAGTATGTACCTCAAACCTGACTTTTGAAATTTTTTAGTTGCACATAATTTTATGAATTTAATTCAAGTTTTATGTATGCGTCATTTTCATAAAACACCACATGTGCATGTGTGAAAGATGCATCTGCATGCGAAATACCACATTTGAAAATTCCCACAAAACACTTCGCATAGTTTTCTGCATTTCAACACATTTGTAGGTTAATGAACCACATTTGATAATTTGCATCGCATTTTCATGTAGAATAGCTGCATTTTTTTTCTATGCAACGCATTTTAGTTTCCCTCGATGCATTTATATGTATTTCGATGCATATGTTATAGTGCAATGCAATTGTGATGTAATTAGCCACATTTGAAAAGGCACGACACATGTGACAAATAAACTAATGCATGTGAATTTTATGCACCGCATATGTTAAAAGATGCATGTGAAAAAGAATGACGCATGTGCAAAACAATGATGCATTTGAATAACAGTTAATTTTAGTCAGTTTACATTAGAATAGATGGTTGATGCTAACATGAGGCATGTATAATGCCATTGCAGGTTGTGTTAGATATAGTATATACTTGAGAGTCGAGACCAATGACTTTTTAGTTCAGGGACAGCTTGTGGAGTGTCGAGCGACGTTTCCTATGGCATCTTGGTCTTCTGCATGTTACAGACATGCCCTAGATTTGGGTGAGTCGGGGATTATTGATAGCATTGTGTGAGCGGTGGGACTCATAGACATTGTCCTTTCACCTACCAACTAGAGAGGCCACCATTACATTAGAGGATGTCTACAAGATTCTGAGACTTCCAATTAGAGTCACACGGGTGACATGATACCTAGAGGGGTACTGTCGAGATGTGTAGATATTACCCACATGTAGACATCAGGAAGTTATGGTTTGACCACTATGAGATTAGGTTGAGTGTGTTGGCTCAGAGGTACAGGCAGCTAGACTGTCTATTGTGTACATTGATAGGCGGCATAGTACTTCGTAACTGTCGAGGTCATGGTTTTCTAGTAGGGTGGGGGGAGATTCTTGTGGGCATGCTAGAGCGTCGTGTGGTGTATGCTTGGGGTTCATGTCTGCTCGAGATGTTATACTTTCATTTGCATGATATTTCCTACCAAGAGGTATAGTCCATGAGTTGTGGTACCACGCTCCTGATGGTATGGGTGTGGGAACACATCACTATCTTCTGTCCAACAGTGACAGTTGACCTTCCACATGGAGCTTCCTATGCCTTCTATTATGCAGGGGAAAACACACAACACCATATAGGAGACACAAGATACTTCAGGCATGCCATAGACACGATGGTGTAGTTTACATGGAGGCCATACCTGAGATGTGCGGAGTGGTCAGATGAGGATGAGCACTTGCCATTTTGTCATCAGACATAGTATTTGATTGGGTAGACAGTGTCACATGTCCATATCATATAGCGGTAGCTGCCAGATCATGTATTGCGGCAGTTCAAAGAGAGATAGGACATGCCAAGAGGACAAGCTGAGTTTGCGAGGTCATCGCGAGAGGTCCCTCTATGGGTTACAGATATTCCAGTGGCCATAGCTGAGGCAGACATTTATGCACTGCAGGAAGTTCCTTGGGGGTGGAGAGATGCTCCAGCAAACCTAGGCATGACAGAGGAGTATGATCAGTGGTCGGCTACACATAGGTCAATTCCATTGACAGATCCAGAGCAGCCAGTGCCAGTAGAGTGGCAAGGGATAGGTCCACGAGGTAGGCGTGGTAGAGGTGGATGACTAGGGGGTCGGAGAGGGAGACATGGATGGAGGGGACAAGGGCCACCATTGTCATTGATCTATGAGGAGGGGTGAGGGGAGGAGGATGTACACATGCTAGATATTGGGAGAGTTGAGGGGGAGGTACATGCCAAGATTAATAGAGAGGAGGAGCACCTCATAGAGGAGGCCATTCTAGATGTCCCGATAGAGGAGGTGGCAGGTAGAGAGGAGGCAGAGATTGATGCCTTGGGCTTGTTGGGTACTACTACTAGGAGGATCAGATAGAGGAGATGAGGAGGATGGTGTAGTGAGAGGCAGGCAGGATGACACAAGAGCAATGGATCTCAACACAGCTACATTGCATGTGGAGGCTGCATCCTTAGAGGAGCAGATGAGATTCTTAATGTCAGAGAGAGATGTATATCAGATGGAGAGGGACATAGCTATCATGGACATAGATCATGCTATTGATCGAAGATAGGAGACTGAGTAGAGATTCACAGAGCTCAGGGCCTTATGTACTGTACCATCAGTTGCCTTTTCCAGAGAGTTAGTCAAATTTGGGGAGAGGGAGGCTTACTACTATGAACTATATGAGGCAGAGGTTCCTCCAGAGACAGGCTCCTAGCTTTTCACAGGCACGCAGTAGCAGATCATAGACTAGGACCCATACAAGGACAGTGAGCATAGAGGGTGTGGAGTAGCCATGCAGATCAGGTCCATATGACAGGCCCCACTTAGCTCATAGGTCATCTAGTTCTTGACATTAGTCATCTACACATACCAGCCATGATAGTAGTGGCAATTCAAGATAGGGATATTTATTGATATGTATTGCGACATTGTATTATGATTCGATAGCCAGTGGGCTTCCATTTTTATGTGATACATTATGACATTGTGATGTGACACTATTGAGCGATATATATATATATGATTTTGGTGGTGATTCTCATGATATGCAATTCTATTGATTGATTATGCAGTCATTTATTTATAGATGTGATTTTTATATTATATACCTATGTGATGGATGATTATATCTATTTTATGATGTATGCATTTTATGGTTATGAGATGCAATATGATGTTTACATGTACAATGCTCTCCTCATGTGATGTGTGTTTTTACATTCATTATGTACATGGAATGCTTATGATATGTATTGTATGATGATGAATATCTCTTATTACATGATGTCCTAGATATGATAAATGCCTATACGTATGTATTTTTCTAACATGTATGTGTATATGTAGGATTAGTTATTATTTGTGTCTCATAGGAATCCATCATAATGCAAGGAAGAAGAACTATTAGTGCGGAAAGAAAGATTGAGAAAGAATGAAAGAAATGAGATGGATGTTAGTATTAGCAATCTTCAATGTTTCACTATATCACAAAAGGTATTGCACTTTATCATCATTGGGAAGGACTAATACAAATGGAGAAAAACACCATGATATGACATAGATCAAGGTGTGCAAGGTCATCCACTTGCTAATAACAGACAGTTGTAGACAAGGAATGCCATTTAACTCATACTAAGGGCACAAGTTGCCCAAGTCTTTTTGTCAATACAAACCACAGACAACAAACAAAAGAAAAGATGGGTCATGAGACGTCATCACTCCTCTAAATCCTTCATGGGACATCCTTGAGGAAACTAGTAACATGACCCAAAAACCAAAGTTTAAAAGACAATTTACATACATCAATCAAAGAAAACAAAATTATGATACATCATTGCTTCTCTAAATCGTTCATGGGACATCCTTGAGAAAGCTAGTAACATAATTGCTATCATAAAGTCAAATGAAAAGATAAGATAAATAAGTCAGTAAGTCAAAAAGCCAGTAAAATATTTTCCAAAACTTGATCTTGTTTGTTAGATATGTTTTGATTGATAAAAGAATTGATTGATAGAGCCTGATGTTAGGAGATACACATATCGGATAAGACTTTAAGTCTAGTTTCAATGTTATGACTATCTATATAAGGCATGAAAAATCCTAATTTCAGAAAGACATGTATCGTATAAGACTTGAGTCAGAGGTCATTGATGTGATAACCTGTGTAAGGCTATGTTTGATTATGACAATGTCGATCATGCAGGTTGGACTCATCCTGTATAAGACATAGATTGTTGTGTTGATATCAATATGCAGGAAGGACTCATCTTGAATAAGACATAAGTTGATTGTTTGGATAATGTATGTTTCTAGGAAGGACACATCCTATAGTAGACATTAGTTGAGCCATTGTTGTTTCCTTGGAAATTTGTGTGATTTGACTTAGAGACATCGCTGACTTGTTCACCAGATTAATGCATGACCTGATATGACGTATTGACAATCAACTATGTGTGACGAAAAACCCTGAGGGACTAACCTAGTGCAGCCTCAGGGGCTCATCGATTGATGGCCTTGCCTACATTATAGAAGATGTGTGTGAAATTGAATGTGATGAACCCTAATGGACTGACCTAGTGAGGCCTCAGGGGCTCATTGGTTGATGGACTTGCCTACATTATACACCCAGAGACCTCGTAGTTTGACCTAACCAATGATCTTGTCATATAGACATATGAATTAAAGCATGATTTTATACAAAAAAACCTAAAAAAACTAACCTAATGCCTCGGGGGCTCATCGGAAGATGGCCTTGCCTACATCCAGTCTCAGAGGCAATGTAGTTCAACAACGACAAAGACTGACAAGTGCGACTGACTCTGACTCTGTTTTTGGATTTTTGAAATGTTTTTATTTTTTTGTCTTTTTGAAGTTTTTTGATGTTTTAGTATTTTCTTAGGACATTTTGGGATGTTTGTGTATTTTTCTATGGTTTTACATCCTCAACACAGCCAATGGAAGAATCAATATGACACATGTCAAGTGGTTGCCCCCAGTCTAGTATAAGACCAATTGATTATGAATAGGGTGAAATGGGGGATATGAAATGCATTCGATGTCAATCATTCTAGGTTATGGGAAAGACTACCACTTATTATTTATGGTATATACAAATTATGGATACAAAAGATAATGGATATGTACAGGGATTGGTAGTACGTATAGGGATAAGGACTATGTACAGGGTAGTAATATGTACAAGGATAAGGACTATGTACAGGGAAGTGGACTATATATAGGGATAGTGGACAATGTATAGGGTAGTAATATATTAGAATAATAGTAGACAAAGGAGCAGGGTCAAGTACACATGGCGCTTGTTTGCTAGGTTGTCACCATGGTACCTATCCAAAGCACCACCAAAGTTGTTTGCACTATTGGACAAATTATGTCTTTACTATTTTTTGGATTATATAATTTTTTTGGTGTTACCAAGATGCCCGTTTTCCAGGTTTTCACCATGGTAACGATTTTTTTATTTCATGACTTTTTTGTATTTTTGCTATTTAAGACAAGGTTCTTAGAAGCTATGCGTAGAACTTCTTTAGATGAAGACTATTGATTGGCAAGGACAATGGTTCCCCTTCAGGAGTAGAGAGTTGGTATGCTCTTGATCCAAATGATTCTATAACAATATAAGGTCCTAACCAGTTTGGTTCAAACTTACCTGGTTTATCTCTTTCTGCTTGATTCTTCAAGTTCTCCATTAAAACCAAGTCACCAATGTCAAAGTTTTCGTTCAAGACCTTCTTGTTATAGCTACGACAAACATGATTCTAATATGCTTGGAGATGGTCCAGTGCCTTCTATCTTCGCTCATCTAGGAATTCTAGCTCATGGAGTCTCGATACTCAGTACTCTTCATCATCAATGTGGCCTTTCAAGGATACCCTTAGAGAAGGAATCTCAACCTCAATAGGAAGAATGGCTTTAGAACCAAATACCAGTGAATAGGGAGTGGCACCAGTGGGAGTATGGATACTTGTGCGATAAGCCCATAAGGCAAGATTAAGTTGTAAATTCCAATTGCGGCCAACATCATTGACAGTATTCTTGAGGATTCGAGTGATGGTTTTGTTAGATGCCTCTGCTTGGCCATTACCTTGTGGGTAGTAGGGAGTGGAAAAGTGATGTTGGATATGAAATTCATCACAAAGATGGTAGACTTCTTGACTCTTAAATGGGCAGCCATTATCTGTGATGATGGACTGAGGGACACCATACTGACAGATGATGTAGTTTAGGATAAACTTAGAGATATGTGTGCTGGTAATGTATGTCATAGGAATGGCTTCAATCCACTTCGTGAAATACTTTGTGGTGGTGATAATGAATTTGTGGCCATTAGATGATGTGGGGTGGATCTTACCTATGAGGTCAAGTCCCCATTGGGTGAAGGGCCATGGTGACGTTATAGGGTGGAGCTCCTATGCTGGGGCATGTACCAAGTCTCCATGAACTTGGCATTGACGAAATTTCTTTACAAAGACATATGAGTCCTTTTCCATAGTAGGCCAGTAATAACCTAGTCTCATGATATTTTTAGCTAAGGTAGGACCACTAGAATGGGACCCACATATTCCCTCATGCACCCCTTGCAAGGTCACTTGTGCTTCATTAGAATCAAGACATTTCAGTAGGGTATTATCTAAGGCGCGTCAATATAGGGTGTCTCCGACGATGGTGTATTTGCATGACTTGCAGAGGAATGTCCTACATTGGTTATTTGATAGGCCAGTGGGTATGATTTCAGTATGAAGGTATTCATATATTTCTTTGTACCATGGGGAGTCAGGACCAACATTGTCACACACCATTTCAGAATCTAGAATATCATAGGCTAGGAACAAAAGTTGTTCTACCAAAAACTCAAACTTAGGCACATTGTTAGGAATGTCTAGAAGGGATGCAATTGTAGCCATAGCATCTGCTGCCCTGTTTAACACATAAGGTATCTGATGAAATCCAACTTTTTCAAAGTACTCTTTAAAACTATCAACCATTCGTTTATATGGAGCAAGTTTCTCATCCTTAGTCTCATACTCATCATTCACCTATCTGATTACTAGTTGAGAATCACCATATACCTATAGATTCCTAATTTTCCACTTGACTGCCATGCGCAACCCTGTCACTAAAGCTTCATACTCTGCTATGTTTTTAGTACATGGGAATGCAATTCTAAATGATTTCAAGATGGAATCACCCTGTGGTGTGATAAACAGTATACCAGCCCCTGAACCATGATTTGTATGCGAGCCATCAAAATACAGCTTCCACTTGTTTGTATCAATTGTAAATATAAACTCATCAGGAAAGTCTGCAACTAATGGGTGATCCGCTTATATTGGTGTGTTAGCTAACTGATTATGAATGACGTGTCCTTTAATAGCCTTTCTTTCTACATATTGGATATCATACTCACTAAGTATCATAACCCATTTGTCCAGTCTCCCTGTTAATGCTGCATTGCTTAGAAGATATTTCAGAGGATCTATTTTTACAATCAGCATTGTTTGATTGTTTAGCATATAGTGCCTTAGTTTTTGGGTAGCAAATACTACTGCAAGACAAGCACGCTCAATGGTAGTATAGTTGAGCTCATAACCTACCAAAGTTCGACTGATATAGTAGACTACTCTTTCATGAACTTCATCGTCATTTTGTGCAAGCAATGCTTCGAGTGATGAATGGGTTGCTATAATATAAAGAATCAATGGTCATCCTTCAACAGGTGGCATTAAGACTGGTGGTGTGAGTAGATATTCTTTAATCAATTGAAAAGCCTCGTCGCACCTAACTGTCCATGCAAAGGGTACCCCTTTCTTAAGTAAATGTTGAAAAGGATGTGTCTTATCTGCTAACTACACTATAAATCTTCTAATAGATTGTAGTCTTCCTTGTAATGTCCTTAGCTAACTAAGATTGGTTGGTGGAGGCATGTCCATGATTCCTTTGACTTTGGCCAGATCTACTTCAATGCCTCGTCTAGAAATGATATAGCCTAATAACTTTCTTGACTTGACTCCAAACACCCACTTCTTGGGATTAAGTCTCACTTTATACTTTTCTAGCCTCTAAAATATCTTGTCTAAAACCTGTAAATTTTCTTCCCTTGTCTTGGATTTGACAATAAGGTCATCGACATAATCCTCCATAAGAGTGTGTACTAGATCATGAAAGATAGTGGTAATAGCACGTTGATAGGTTGCTCCAGCATTTTTTAGCCCAAAGGGCATAACATTCCAGTAATACGTTCCCCAAGGACAAGTGAAAGTCATTTTAGGTTGGTCTTCGGTTGCAATTCTAATCTAATTATATCCTGAAAACCCATCCATAAGGGACAACATCTCATATCCTACTGTCGTGTCAACTATCATATCTATGTTGGGTAGAGGGAAGTCATCCTTAGGATAAGCCTTGTTGATATCTCTGAAATCAATGTAGATGTAGATGCCCCCGGCTGTTTTAGTGATTGGTACAAGATTGGAAATCCAATTTGCATAGTCAATTTATTGAATAAACCCAATGTCTAACAATTTCTTGAGTTCGGCCTTGACTAATAAAGCAATCTGTGGATGCATTTTCCTCAATTTTTGTTTCACTGGTTTGGCACTTGGTTGTAAGGGAAAGTGATGTAGAACAAGTTCAGGATCCAAACCAGGCATGTCTGCATATGACCAAGAAAATTTATCTATCTTTATGCAAAGAAGTTGTGGAATTCTGGTTGCTCTTCTGTTATCAATGATGTTGCAAAATAAATCAGTCTAGGATTCTCTTCTTTACCTATGTTAACTTCTATTGATTCTTCCACAAGCATTGGTGAATTTTCCTGTGCAATGGGGAGAATGTTCAAACCTCCATCCTTAGGTGCCTAAGAGAGGTTTTCACCTTCGGATGCATCCTTTCTTTTTCATTTTTCATTGTCTAGAGGTGCCTTTCAGTTTCCACCTAGAGACTCATCCTTTTTCTCTTGTTTATTCTTTTTTCTCATTTATGCAACTAGAGGGTTGAACAGATTCCCCAAAGTATGCTTGGTTATCCAATTCAATGGTGAAACCAACCTTATGATCACCATGAGGTATGCCTTCCCATAATCCCAGAAACTTAGAAATTGCTTCGTCATTCTCAAAAATGTCTAAGACGGGTGTGTCTTGTTGGTCCTAATCAATGAGCTAGGGGTAGACTAGGGGCATGTCATCATTGAAGTTATCAAAGTTTAATGGGGTCAAGGTGAGGATGGAGTTATTCATATGGTCACAAAAGTCTTGTACTAAGTCATGTTTTCTCTTTGGTTTAGGTCTAGGTAGATTGAGAGGTGGGCCTAATGCCAAGGTTTGATTTTCTAAAACAGATGGCTCTAGTTGCCAAGAGGTAGGATCGAGTGATTCCCAATAGTAGTGTTTAAACCACTCCTCCTTTTTCATTTTCTTTGGTGGAAAAGAATTCAATGGATTTGGGGAGGATCCTAACATTAAATCAAGTTCTCTAAATAACTTGTCAAGGTGCATGGAAGAGGTAGAGGATAAGGAATCCCACTCATATTGATTTGAGTCAAGGGAGTCACATTGGTATTGGTCAGATGGTTCGTGAGATGTCTCAATATCTTCTAAAGCACTTACTTCCTTGATTAAGGGTGACGTGGTACTAGGAATGCCAATTTGAATTAGTTGAAATCCTAGCCCTAAGCCTTTTGGCCATTGAGAGACAAAGATTGGTTCAATCCTTCCATCTTGATTCAAGCCTAACCCACTCTATCCATCATTTCCCTTACTCTGCATCATTTTGAAACATTTACAATATAAATCTGTAGGAATATGAGCAAGTGAGAGCGGTTCTTAATTACCTTCCTTATACACCCAAGAAGTGACATCTTTTGTATTTATGACTTCTTTGCTTAATTCACCCCATTTAGGGAAGATTGTTGTGGGGGGAATATGTATAGTGACCATAGATTGTCTCCTATCTGATGTAGGTAAACCATATGACTTAGGAGGAATCAAATGGCTAACACAATAAGATGTCATCATGTAATACACTCCACAACCCTTGTCTTGGATCTCAACCCTAGGAGTGGTAGGAACTGAGGGTGAAATAGATGTTGGAGTGAGTGTGGATGGATCAACATAGGAAGATGGATTAGACGATGAAGCCTCTTGATTTACTAACACTTGACATTGGGGGATCTCTTTTAAATTGGTACAGTATTGGAATGGATATGGGTCACCATCTATAGTTATTTTTGTGCCATTGTAAGGGAATTTAAGACACTGATGATACGTGGAAGGGACCGCTTTCATGGCATGAATCCAAGGTCTACCTAGCAGAAGGTTATAAGGAAGGGTGAGATCCAAGACCTGGAACTTTGTCTCCATTACTGCAGGACCAATTCTGATAGGAAGTGTTACCACCCCCTTTGATTTTTGTTCCTCATCATCATAAGCTTTAATGACAATGATTTTGGTCATGTCTACACATGATTCTTAGATACCTAATGCCTTAATTAGTTTTATGGTGTATAGATTTAACCATGCTCCTCTGTCTACCAAAACTCATCTAACTTTGGTATCATCAACAAGGACTTATAGATGTAAAGGATCATTATGGTTCATCTTTCCAATTGCATAGTCTTGTTCAGAAAACATGGAATGATGGTTATTGGTCAAGTAGCCCACCATTTCCAAGAAATGATTGACATAAATATCATTGGGGACCATGGTGTTTTGTAATGCCTTATCTAGAATAGATCAATGCTCAAGGGAAATACGCAACAGTTCCAAGATTGAGATTTGGGTTGGGGTTTTGCCTAATTGGTCAAGTAGGTTATATTGTGACTTGGAAGACTATGGTATTTTCTATAATGGGGGACCTTGAATGGTGATCTTCATACGATGAGTATTGACCGCACACTTAGGATGTGTATTGATAGTAATGGTATTGATATTCTCATCGACAACATGAAGGAAATGAATGGTTTTGCCACTATTATAATCATGTTGGATATTTGCATAGTTGGTTGACATATTGGTCTTAGTACTCGAACTGGGGACACTTCATTTCCCATGGTCATGTAGTGGATCCGAAAAGACTTGATGATCAGTGCTTGATGACTTTTGTTTCTATCCACTAACTTTGATTATTCTCCTGTCGACTAGATCATGTATGATATTCTTCAGTTGTCAAAAGTTTTGTAGGTTATGTCCCTTGGTTCTATGATAATCACAAAATGCATTGTCATCCCACCAAATTAGTTTAAATTGTCCTAGATCGTATTGTCTTGGTTCCTGAAGCTGTATAAGATTATGTTGTAACAGTTGTTTGAACACAGACTCAATGGGTTCCCCTAAGGGATTGAACTCACGTTTTTGAAATCTCCTTTGTTGTTGTAGACATTGAGTATTTTGAACCATATTAGGAGTTTGATTGAAAACATTAAGGGTATTTTTTGAAGTGTTAGGTCCCTCTAAGGTGATGAGTGGTCCTGCTTGTAGCGTCTTAGCATCAACTACCCCATCATTGGTGATGTTTTTGTTGCAAGACCAAAATCTGTTTCTGTCATTAGGGGTGGTTTGCACAATCAGATTTCTATTGGATTTTGATGTCTTCAGTTGTCCCTTTTTATTATAACCCATTTTTCCACTAGTTCCTAAAAATATGTACAACAATGTACCCTTAAGTTACTCCTTAATTTTGCATGAAGGTTTTCTTGGAACATAGTGACTTTTTTTTTCAGGTATTTCAACAAGACACCGGCTGGCTATAGTCCTCCATCTCTAGAAGAAAGTGATAAATGTTTCACCTTCATCTTGTGTTGTGTGACACAGGGTTGCTATATTTATCTCGTGGTCTATGTTGAAGGTGAATTGCTCCACAAATTTCTCAACCAATTCATCCCAAGATCTGATGCCAGAGTCTAGACCTGAAAACCACTCTAGTGCAATTCCTACAAGACTTCTCATAAATAGTCTCATAAGATATGTGGGGTCATAGGTGACATCTATGCATATGGTTGAAAGTTCCTTTATATGTTATATTGGATTTCTTCTACCATTGTACTTAGGGAGATTAGGTATGACATATCCGTGAGGGTAAGGAGTCATGTCTAATGATCTATCAAAGGGAAATGGGCATATGTCCTTTGTTGAAAATGATTTCTTAGTTGACACTGACATGTTATCCATTTATGTTTGTAATGCATGCATTTGTGTTTGTAGGACATCAACCTGAGTCAAAGATGTGCTAGGCAGATTATGTGGACCCGTGTATGTATTCTAAAATCCAAAATCTCGTGATGGGTTTTGATTGAACGTTGGTATTTGAGGTGAATTTGGATTCAAAATGTTGGTAAATGTGTTCTAGGGAAAAATTTGCATAAAATTATTTTGACTGGGGATTTGTGTGAAGGGATTCTAACTACCAATCTGAGAGAAAGGATTCTAATTGCCAGTCTGGAAAATTTGATTTTTATTGCCATACTGGAAGGAGGGAATGCCTCTTGTTTGTGTATTCTATGGGATAGTACTAGTGAATTGAGTGCTAGGTATGGCCATTGACTGTGGTATGGTACTCGTAACACTAGCATTAGGTATGGATGTTGACTGTGAACTTGTAACACCGACATGAGGTGTAGAGGATGATGTTTTAGGTCTTTTACTTCCAACAAAAGGACCAGAGGGAGTGGATGATGATGGCCCCATAGTGAAATTAAATCTTGATGTCATGCCAGACATACCAAATGGAGAAGTATGGACTATTGTACTATGTGTAGGTGTGTCAGATGGCATAGTTGTGATTATCTAAGTTACAGTAGTACTAGTAGTCATTGTGTTCATCCCTTGTGTAGGTTGAGTTTTCAAGGTGCTAATCTCAAATCCTACAAGTAAGGTAGCGTCTTCCGGTAGCAATTTTGCTAAGTATCATTGACGATCATTTGCTAGGTAGTCATCTATAAAAGAGGAAAATTCAGGGTCCTAGGAAACAACCTCTATGTCCTCTACTACAATGTGTCCTTGAGTGTATCTAGTGGTGAATTTGTCTAGTAAAGTCTTGTGAGGTCTTGAATAAAATGGGTTAATAAATTCATTTGGGTTTGACATCTTTTCCCTCTCTCTCCTCTTAGACTTAGTTTCAACCATGTAAGACAAGCTCAAACAAGCTCAATATGCAGGAAATGCAAAACTACGTCTAAAGACAGTATAATTCTAATCTTTTTTTTTTGGTATTTTCTGTATACAAAATAATGAATGTTCTAGGATGACACTAGTCTAAAAGATGCAAGGTTCTAAAATAATAAATTCTATAAACCCAAGATGGAGGGACCAACTACCTAAAGTCTAACCAAGGTGTCAATTTAGTTATGTCAAGGAACCACTATAGGACAAGGATCAAAGATAACTTGAGTCTCCTAACTAGACTGATGAGCTAGGTGGACTCTTTGTAGGACAAAGGATAAGATGATAGGACTAGGTTCAATGACAAATTTTGTTGACACTATGATTTTTCTAAAGTGTGGATGATGGGCCTATCCTAAAGTTTGTAAAAGTGACCTTCCTAGAAGTTTAATGCAAGGTAATATGTACTCAATGATGAAACTAAGACTTGGACCTAAGACAACTATAGTTATGCCTAAATGATAGTAAAGGATGCAAAATTGAGAAAATTGTTTTAGGTTTTAGTTCAAACACTATTTGTGGAAGAAAATTGAAACTGGTATAAGTGTGTTAACTGGAAAGTGATCATGAATTCTAACTTTTTGATAATCAGGAAAATGCGTCTCAAGATTTCATAGATGCAGTTCACTTTAACAATTGTGATTTTTTGACCATCAATTGCATGTCTCCAGTAAAGCTCAATGTATGATACTGATAGATGCGGTTAATTTTTAGACAGATGTGACCCAAAATCACAATTGTGACTCATAATCATACACATGTGGTTTTCTACAAATTAGGTGTGAGCTGGACTAACATATGCGACTCTACGCCCAACAATTACAACTAAAAATTACAGATGCATCTCTAAGTTACATAGATGTGACCTATAATGACATATGTGACTCAAAACTACACAGGTGCGATTGAAAATGACAGATGTGACTCAAAACTAAACAGATGTGACTCTAAAAATAAATTGCGACCTTCTAATGAATAGTTGTGACTCTCTGTGTATTTCTAGTGATTTGAGATTTTAAAATTGCTCTGTTTTGCATGATCAAGTTCTGAAAAACAAAGAAAATCATTAGAAAAATTGTTTTTAGTTTGATTTTGGACTCAAAGAATGTTTAATTTGACAACAGACAAGCACATCCTAATAGGCCAAAGGCCTAGGGTTTGTATACCTAGTATAGCCCACCGAAATACCCCGGATTGGTGATAAACACCTTTCCTTCTCAAGATCAGATAGCTTAGAAATTTGGTGGCATTGGCTCCCCTCAACGGCTCATTAACATCATTCAAGCACACTAATTTTGAATTCTTTGGGAAATGACCTCCCAAGAACTACTATCTCTACTCAAGGGGATCAATAGTTGGTGTCTTTAGGCATGATACTATACCCTTCACTATACCGAGCAACGACCAAAATCGTTGGTCTCTAAAACAAAAGGTATTTAGTACGGGCATGATCCATGCATCGAGAGTCCCCTTTCGGATCCATCTCATCATAATCATACTCGTGATTCGTGGGCTTTCCCCAAGAATCCACTTTTGTATACTAGCTAGAAGTCCCTCGGGTTCAGGGTGCTATCAGTCTAAGACATCTTGGGGTGAGTACTTTTTCCCAACAAAATAGGCCCAAGTTCTAGAGTTGGTAACCATTTCTCTTACACCCAGGATTGCATGGATGCATAAGGGAAGATGATACTTTGATGTACCAAATCATGAGGGTAATTACACAATCGTGCTTTCGCACCAAACACAGTAGACATTTGTTAATTTTAATCCAAATGAAATATTTGCTACACTACCAAACAATCTGTTTCAAAATTTTAACTAAGGTCTTCGACATGCATTCTGCAGAAAGATTCATTAGTAGTTTTTAGTATTGTCTTCATCAATCGTCCTACATAAACTCATTAACTCCAAAAATAAAAAATCCCACACATTGAAAATCCGATAATAGTAATACCCCAAATCAATTGACAATTTTGAGATTGCCTGAAAACAGAAAGAAAAGGTTACCAGTCAATTGCATCATTTTTTTACTAGTTAGATGAAATGATTTTATCTTCAATTGCGGTCTTGGTATTTTATCAGTCAGTTGTGGTTCAGGAATTAACAGATGCATCGTAATTTTTTAGATGAATCATTTCTAGACCTAGATGCGGTTTAGAACTTCAATTGCATAGCTTCATCAAACAGATGCGTCTGTGGATTTCAATTGTGGCGTTTCGTCAATCTGATGCATTGTTCCATATGAAAAACCTACAAAAAATCAAAATAATAGTCTACAGATACGCTAAGATGGTGTCTTCACATCAGGTTCACCAAAATGTAACATCTAGAAAATGCACAAGACAAGAAACAAGATTAGATAAAACAATGCAATCTAATGCTAAGCAACAAAGAACAAAGGAAAGTAATAATGTGAACAAACTGAAACAATCTCACCCAATTGCTACGTATTTCCATGATTCATCTTGATTTTCCTTCTCCATTTTTCTATTGTAGTATAATTTCCCTCAGATTTTAAAAGATTCGTGGAAGTATAGCCTATGATAGTAATTTAGCAAAGCATTGAAGATTCAAGGTAGGTTGCTACGCCCTTAATATTATTGTACATCGGGTTATGAAAAGTCAGCTTGTGGCTATCTTAACTCTCTATTAAGTCATGTTATCATTAGTATATTGTTATTTAGTTGTTTAGGTCAGCCTAAGTCCTATATAGGTGTGCCTAAGTCGGCCTAGGTGATATCCTTGGCATAAATAGGTATATCTAGGAAGTTGTGAGTCTTATTTCATCATCAAGTTGTGAAGTGTGTTCTCATTAGAGATATTTGGAGGTTTTCCCCCTCGAAGTGGCTTGTTATTCTCAGTTATTATCAAGTATTTGCAGCATATTTCATATCATATTATTCTATTGTGCAGGTCATTTCATAACAAGTGGTATCAGAGCATGATCTTGGCACCATAGAGGCAAGGTTTTTCTCAATTTTGGAGGCGATTTTGGGAAGAGCATATCTTTCAGATTTTGGTGATTTTTTTTCTTATTTTTAAAGGGTTTTTGAAGAACATATTGAGAAAGCTACAGTACAGATTTCAGAAGAATTGGAGTAGAATTAAGTGAATTATTGTAGAATTAGTGTTTCTACACTATTTTTTTGGAATCTACATATCTCACACATCTTGTGGAATTGGAGTCTGATTTTTATTGGGTTTTTGAAGAAATACTAAAGGAGATCACAGTAAAAATTTGAGAGAATTTAAGTTTAATTTGTGTGATTTATTTCAACATTAGTGGTTTCCATCATGACAAGGCTTGCAACAAGGGGTAAAAAGAATGTTGTCACTTTGGGGAAGACTCCTGATAAGGTTGGTGAAACAATCGAGGATATTACTCATAATGAGGAAATCAATGAGTTCAAGGAAGAAATTTTCTCAATTAAGATGGATATGTGTGACCTAAGAGGAGATATATCAGACATACAAAACATGTTAAGCACCTACATGGCTGAATCAAGAAAGGAGTTCTCAAGCGGCCAAGGTGAAAATTCTAGGTCAGCTACTACTAACACAAGCTTTAGTACTCCTATGGGATCTAGGAATTTATTTCCAAAGGTGGATATGCACAAGTTCGATGGTAAGGATCCTCTAACATGAATAAACCAAATGGAGAATTTTTTTGAAGTACACCAAATCCCAAATGGACAAAAGGTCACGATGGCTTCCTTATATCTAGAACTACATCAATTCATTTGGTATCATTGGCTTTGCACTCATCGAAGTAAAAAGGGGCTTACCATCTCATGGTAAATTTTTATAGAGGAACTCCAAGCACAATATAGCAATAGCATCACAGACAACTTCTTCAGCCAGCTAGTTAAACTTCAACGAACAGGATCAATTAAGGATTATATTCAACAATTCCAAAATCTATCCTTAAGGGTGGATACAATTACGAAGGAAAACTTGAATGACTTATTCTTGGGTGGTCTCAAGGATCACATTCAACATGAGGTATACATGTTTAGCCCTAGTTCTATAAATGAGTCTTTTATCTTAGTACATAGGGTAGAGGAGAAGTATTTGATTCCTAAGAAGCAAGGGGCTAATGTGACAAGAGAGAAAGGATATTCAACACAACCTACTAAGTTGACTCTACAACAAATTGAGGAGAAAAGAGAAAAAGGCTTGTTTTTCAATTGTGATAGCAAATACAGTCGAGGACATAAATGTAGTGAAAATAAATTATTTTATATTGAAGGTCCCAATGAGGAAGAAGAGGAGGAACCCATACTAGAAGATGAAAGGGAGTCAAATGAGGAATCACATGATTTTCAACCAATAATTTATTTTCATGCACTCTCAGGTTTCAGTGCTCCACAAACTCGCAAGGTGGTGGGGTTCCTAAAGAAGCAGAAGGTAACAGTGTTGATCGACTCAGGTAGTACTCATAATTTCATCAACAAAAAGTTAGCTACTCATATAAATTGTTTCATATATCCAGCTCCAGAGTTTCAAGTTTTGATTGCAAATGGTGGTATAGTTAGTTGTTCAGGGAAGTGTCATAGCATTAAATTATCCATGGGAGATTATCAACTTGATACCCCAATGTATGTGATATCCATGGGTGCAGCAAATATTGTTTTGGGAGTACAATGGCTTACTACATTAGGAACAATTGAGATGAACTTCCAAGAACTATTCATGAGATTTCAATCAGAAGGAAGGCTAGTAGAGCTAAGGGGGTTGAAGGAAAAATCTCCACAAATGGTAAGCTCTCATCAAATGCAAAAGTTGCATAAGAAAGGAGTGGATGGATTTGTGGCCCAACTATGTTCATTAGAAGTCTCTCAATCTAATACTCCTACTCATCCAGATTTGCAAGCTATAATTGATCATCACTCAGTTGTTCTTGGAGATATTCCTAAAGTACTTCCTCCTAAGAGGTATCATGATCATGCCATACAATTAGTCCTAGGGATCCAACCACCGAACATCAGGCCTTATAGGTATCCACACATACAAAATAGTGAGATAGAAAAAATTGTTGAAGAGATGCTAGAGGCAAGAATCATCAGGCATAGCCAAAGTGCTTACTCCTCACCTATGGCAATGGTACATAAGAAGGATGATACTTGGCGCATGTGTCTAGATTATAGAGTGCTCAACATGTACACCATTAAAGATAAGTTTACAATTCCAATCATTGATGATTTGCTAGATGAATTAAATGGAGCTATGTTTTTTACCAAGTTAGATCTTAGATCTGGTTATCACCAAATTCAGATTAAGGAGGAAGATATTTGTAAGACAACATTTCCGACTCATGAGGTTCATTATGAATTTTTGGTGATGCCGTTTGGTCTTACCAATGCAACATCTACATTCCAAAGTTTGATGAATTCCATTTTTAAGAAGTTCTTGAGAAAGTTTGTGCTAGTATTCTTTGATGATATATTGATTTATAGCAAGACTTGGGAAGAACATTTACAACACGTGGACCAAGCATTACAAATACTTGAAGATCATAAACTCTATGCTAAGCCATCCAAGTGTGATTTTGGTCTTACAGAGGTGGAGTATTTGGGACACATATTTTCACATGATGGAGTAAAGGTGGACCCTAACAAAATTAAGGCTATCATGGAATGGCCTATTCCAAAAACCATTAAGAAACTGAGAGGATTCTTGGGATTGACAGGGTACTATAGAAGATTTGTGAAGAATTATGGTAGTATAGTAGCACCTCTCACCACTCTATTGAAGAAGGATTCTTTGCATTGGAACGAGTCTACCAATACAACATTTGAGAGATTGAAGGAGGATATGTGTACAACTCCAGTACTTGCCACTCCTAACTTCACCAAGGAATTCATTGTGGAAGGTGATGCTTTTGGAAATGGGATAGGAGCAGTGCTCATGCAAGAAGGTCGAACAATTGCTTTTGAGAGTCATCAATTAAAAGGTAAGAATCAACTAAAACCTATTTATGAGAAGGAAATGCTAGCAATACTCATGCAGTGAAACAATGGCAGCCTTATCTATTGGGTAGACATTTCAAGGTTAAGATAGATCATGATAGCCTAAAATATTTTTTGGAACAACGACTATCTTCTGAAGAGCAACAAAAATGGGTTAATAAGATGTTAGGATATGACTTTGAGATTGTATATAAGAAAGGGAAAGAAAATATTGTCGTAGATGCACTGTCAAGGAAGGATGAGAAAGATGAAGCCTTATTATGTTCCCTTTCAATATTACAAGCAAATTGGGTGGAGGAAGCCAAAGCAGAGTAGCAAAATGATGTTGTGACAAGTAATCTCATCTAGCAATTAAAAAGTGATCCTAGTAGTTCAGATAAGTTTTGTTGGAAGGGATATACTCTTTGGTATAAAGAGCATTTGTATCTCTACAAGAATTCCAACCTTAAAATCAAGATTCTCATAGAGTTGCATGAGTCTCCAATGGGTGGTCATTCAGGATTTTTGAAGACATATCATCGAGTCAAGCAAGAATTCTTTTGGGAAGGGCTAAAGGGTGATGTTAAAAAAATTGTGGCTGAATGTTTGGTGTGTCAAAGGCATAAAGGGGGGACAATTAAGACACCGGGTCTCTTGCAACCCTTATCTATCCTAGCCAGTGTTGGGAAGAGGTATCCATGGACTTCATCATAGGGCTTCCCAAATCTAAAGGTCATAATGTCATCATGGTGGTAGTTGATCGACTCACTAAATATGCACATTTCATTGCATTAGCACATCCTTTTACAAGTGTAGTGGCTAAAGCTTTTTTGGAGAATATCCAAAAGCTACATGGTACACCTAAAGTTATTGTTAGTGATCATGATCCTATCTTCACTAGTCACTTTTGGAAAGATTTTTTCTCATGTTTGGGTACTCAATTGGCTCTTAGCTCTTCATACCACCCTCAATCAGATGGGCAAATAGAAGTTGTCAATAAGTGTTTGGAAGGATATCTATGTTGTTTCACTTCAGAGAAACAGTCTCAGTGGGTAGATTGGCTACCACTTGCAGAATGGTGGTATAACCCTTCTTTTCATAGCTCATCAAAAATGTCTCCATTTTTGGCACTTTATGGATATCATCCTTCTTCCATCACATCTTCAATCAAGGTGTCCCTAAGAGTTCAAGCAGTAGAAGACCACTTGCTTCATCAGCAACAAGTACTTTTAGGACTCAAGGAGAATTTAGCCATGGCACAAAATTGAATGAAACAACAGGCAAACCAACATCGTAGTGAAAGAAGTTGTGAAGTTGGGGATTGGGTCTTCTTGCGATTGCAGCCTTATAAGCAAATCTCACTAAAGAAACAAAGAAAGAATAATAAGTTGTCTCCAAATTATTATGGTCCATACCAAATCATGCAGAAGATCGGTAGTGTTGCCTACAAGCTTGAGTTGCCACCAACAACAAAGATACATCCAGTTTTTCATGTTTCCTATTTAAAGAAGGTAATTGGGCATAATATTCCCACTCAAACAACACTTCTCGAGCTAGATGAAGAAGGAAGAATCATTTTGGAACCAAAGTGAATTCGTCAAACATGCACTAAGAAGCTGAGGAATAGAACTATCACTGAGTATCTCATCCAATGGAAGAATTTACCAGTTGAAGATGCCACATGGGAAGATGAGGAGTTCATTCAAAAGTTTCCAAACTTGATTAGCATTGAGGAAAATGCTTCTTTGAAGAAGAGGGGCATGCTATGCCCTTAATATTATTGTACATCAGGTTATGAATAGTCAGCTTGTGGCTGTCTTAACTCTCTATTAAGTCATATTATCATTAGTATATTGTTATTTAGTTGTTTAGGTCAGCCTAATTCTTATATAGGTGTGTCTAAGTTGTCCTAGGTGATATCCTTGGCATAAATAGGTAGATATAGGAGGTTGTGAGTCTTATTTCATCATCAAGTTGTGAAGTGTGTTCTCATTAGAGATATTTGGAGGTTTTCCCCCTCGAAATGGCTTGTTATTCTCAGTTATTATCAAGTATTTGCAACATATTTCATATCATATTCTTCTATTGTGCAAGTTATTTCATAACATAAGTGCTCTCAAAAGTCATAATATTTTGCGAGAGATTTCGAGAGAGATTGGAATGATGAAGCCCAGATCAATTTATAGAAAATTTGATTATTCGAACGACAAGCCAGGATTGAAAGATCAACGGACGGTTGAGATTGACTGATTGGTCATGCATTCTAATAACTATTAGTAGTGACATGAGTGATACAAATTAGGAATAGAATTAAAGTTTAAATAAATGATACCTTCTAGTTTGGTATTCAAAAACAAAAGATTTATCTTTGCATGACAAAGATAATGATGGATTAAAGCAACTCTCTATTCGAATGCATGCACAAGATTTAATTAATTAAATAAGAATATCTAATTAATATGCATGTACACGCAATTGAGTTAGCACTGGATGATTGAATGATTTGACGAAAAGATTACTCGCGAAAGCCACTTAGACATTAAATCCTGAGTTAACTGAATGATTTAAATAGATTTCAAGTCGAGTAAGAGTGAATACTTAGATAACTCACAATTATCTAAATATAGAGGAATGCGTTAAAATATAATTCATGAATTAAATAATTCATTTAATTCAAGATTTGATATTTGAAGAATAATTAAATAAATAAGATTTATTTAATTAAGTGATGAAGGAGTTTAAATGAATAATTAAATAAATAAAGAATTTATTTAATTATAGTTGAAGTATAATAAAGGTAAATTAAAAAAGAATCTATCTAATTTAAGAAGGTTAATTAGTAACATAATTAAATAAAAAGTGTTTATTTAATTAATTAGATAGAATAAAGGAAAGTGTGAATTAATTATATAATTAAGATTATTTAATCAATAGAAGAAATGAGGACTACAGATTATAATTAAATAATTGACATTATTTAATTATGAACATGAAGAATACAAATTATGAAGAATATTGAAGTCATAGGCCTAAACCAGATTTCAGTGTCTACAGTCCCAAATCAAGGTTTTTGCATAGGAACAAGTTTTGAGGAAAAGGGTATTTCAATCTATAAATAATTTTGGAAAAAAACCTATAGTGGGACTCATTCGCCAGTTCTAGTGAATCAGTCCCATTTCATTTTTTTAGGAATTCAAAGTTCAGATTTGCACTTGAACACCTACTCTTTTCTCCCAAATTGATTTATGGATCTAAATCTCTATAAATCAACCTGTAGGTGCTTTGCAATTTTCTCCAATGCTTGATGACAACTTTGCAAACTTTAAGTACTTTGAAAACCTTCTCCAAACTCGCTCCTTAATGTCTCTTCAATCTAAACCTACAAATCACATATTAAAGAGAGGGGAAAATGGTTTTTTGTTAGTGGACATGGGATTTCCTTGGTCAAACCCCATTTTGGCAATCAAACCTTGAAATGAAATGAAATAGGAATGGAGAATGATGAATGAACAAGATATGATGTTACAACTCACACAAATCTAGCAATGAAGTGCTACAAACATGTATGATATGACTCCAATTGATGTAGATATTGACTCTTGCTTGAATGTGATAGATCTTGAATGAAATGCTAGCTTGAATCATAAAATACTACATCACAATTGTTAGCTCCAAAACAAACATGATGCGTGAAGTATTTGACATGATGTTTGATTCTTGAAGAATTCTATAAAATGCTTGATAATCTACTCTTGAAGACTCTTGAATAATCTTGTACACACTTGAAAGCTCTTGTAAACTCAAACTTGCTATAATGATGCTCAATCAACTTGCTAGGTCACTTGATTGCAAGTTAGTTTGAAATGAGTGAAATAAACTTGTATTTATGGTTAGTTATGCAAGAATTCCTAAACTTACAACAGTACAAGCCAAAGTCAGATATAGGAGGATAAAATCTCGCCAAAAAATTTGAATTAAATTTTTTTATTTTGGTTCACATAGGAGTCATTCACCCAAAGTGGTGAATGAATCCCATTAGGAATAATATATGAGACCATTTTTAAAAATGCTTAGAAAGTTGTGAAACTAGGTTTGGGGCTTGAAAACCTAGGTGAGACTCATTCAATCAAGGTGGAAAATGAGTCCTAGATCACCAGATCTAAGCCACACAAGTTGAAAATAGGTAAATTATGATTGGATGTTGATTTGTGTTGAGATCATCCTCTTGAAGAATCTTGAATGCACTCAGTTGAATACTGTTGTGAACTCAAACTTGCTATAAGGATGCTCATTTAACTTGCAAGGTCACTTGATTGCTTGTTAGTTTGAAATGAGTGAAAGAAACTTGTATGTATACTTAATTATGCAAGAATTCAAAAAATTACAACAATACAAGCTGACATCAGATGTAGGACGATAAAATCTTGCCAAAATTTGAAATAATTTTTTTGATTTTGGGCCACACTAAACTCATTTTCCCAATGTGGCAAATGACTCCCATTAGGCATAATTTGTGGGACCATTTTTAAAAATTATTAGAAAGGTGTGAAACTAGGTTCGGGGCCCAAAAACCTAGGTGGGATTCATTCGCCCAAGGTGGAAAATGAGTCCTAGATCACTAAATCTAGGCTACACAAGTTGAAAAGATCTGAATTATGATTGGATGTGTATTTTTGTAGAGATCATCCTTTAAAAGATGCATTAAATTAGGCTTGTGGATGAAAAATAAGTCCAATTAAAGCATAGAGAAGTTAAATTATTAAATAAAACCCTAAAAAAGTGTGAAAGTGTGTTACAACAATTTACAACACTCCAAGTAAGGCATCAATAAGCTCATTTAATTCACAAGGGCTTAAGACCTAATGTGAATATGTTAGACACATTTTAACACTAAGTCAAGGATATATTAGGGGGGACTTTTTTCATTTATTACATCTAGCCCACACTTTAGTGAGAAAAGGAACTTGCTTCCAACTCGCACTAAAGTACACCAAATGATCAAGAGGGGTTGAAATGAACCAATGTTGGTAAGATAAGATGGATATGATCAAGAGGGTTGTGCAAGCCCCTAGGACCAATGTCCTATGACAAACTAACATAGGCACAAAAGAACACACATGAAGGTGATAAAGAAAAAAAAAAGGGCACAAGCATGCACTATCAAAGACATAAAGGAAATGATACAACATGAAAAATAAAAGGGTGGAAAAAGCTTTAATTTTTTTCCCAACATGATGTGGATTAGATATAGGTTTTTTTTACAAAAATAATGCACTCACTCTAAGGCAACAAAACTTTAGGCTTTCCACTGGGTGAGAAGTCTAAGAAGGTGAGACACATACACTTCTGGTTGATATGCACTCACACACACACATGAGTATCTAAGGGAAATTCATGCCCTCATTTGGCTTCCTGTCAAAACCATGCCAAAGTTATACCTCCTAATAACTTTAATAAGGCACTACACAAAAAATGGTTTTCAAGCTTCATGAGACAAGCAAAGATTCATATGCTTGGCAGTCATAAACAAACAATATGGCTCAATATACATGCAAGTTGTACTATGCAAGGTTGCCTTATAACTAAAAATGTAAATGCAAGATGTAAAGAAAATTCAAAGGAGTTTTGCTTATTTCAAGTGATTTCTTTAACATAGGGAAAATTGTGTCTAATTTCTCCAAGCGAGGACAAATCAAAGAATAAAAGATTCAAAACTTAGGGGATGTACTATGTCACATCAAGCCACTAAGAGGAATATAATATGCTAAGAGAGATCACACTCTTGAAGGACATCACATGCAATGTCATCCACAAAGAAAAAAATGCATTGCATGAAGTAAGTGGACTACACCATGAACCACGAAAAGGGAAAATATAAAAGAATAACGCCAATGTATAAGTCCACTTTAAAGAAATAGCTAACACCATTACTATGAGAAATTAATTTAAAGTAGAAAGTGATAAATGAAAACAATAAAGAAGACATGAGAGATAACTTGGAAAGCCCTATGCCAAGTCATATGTTTCCAAATAGAGTTATGTCATGCAAAAGGAAGGAAATGAGAGAGGTTTCCCCCAAAATTAAAATGCAAGCATATGGCAGATCTATGGATATGGGATCAATATGTTCTTGCTACAATTTTTTTAAGAGAGCTTGAAACTATCATCATTCCCCAAATACATAGAACTAGAAGAATAACACAAAGAGATCGAAAATAAAGAAAAAGCATTTTGGGTCAACATGGAAGAGACATGAATGTATTGACACCTTATGTCATCCCCAAAAGTAAAACACAAGAAAAAATAAAATATGATAATGAAAATGTAAAGGAAAATCTTTTGGGTCAACATGGAAGTGACATGAATGCCTTGATGCCTTGCGTCATCCCCAAAAGGAAAAGACAAGACAAAAAGAAAGATAATAAAGGAAAAGTGAAAATTTGTATGACATAGAGAAGAATGAAGGTGCAAATAGAGGAATATAACAAAGAGAGAGAGATACATCAAATAGAACATCACATGGGATCAAAATACACACATGCAATCATGAAAAAGAAATAATTTAAAATACTAGTAGTGAACATACAAGTCAACCTAAAGCAAGTCATCTACATCCTAATTATGTTCATTATATACCAAAGGTAGACAACTAGCCAAAGGGAAAATAGAAAGGGTCAAAGTAGGGCCATCACCAGATTCAATACTCTTCTTGGAAGAATTGTTGTTAAACTGAATTTATTTCCACCATATGCTAGCATGGCCTTTGCAAATTTGACCCTATCTAGGTCTTCTATTTCCTCATACTCAAAATACTCTTCTATGTCATTGATCCAATCGATTAGCTCCTTTGGATTTAGGTTTCCAAAAAAATTAGAAACTTCTATCTTTGGCCTCTTTCCAATCTTGGAAATGACCCTAAATAGTTTGAATTCTCTAGGATCCATTACATCATATGCTTCCTCTTCGAATGGCTCCTCGTCTTCAACCTTATCCTCACTTTCATCTCTTCTTCTAACATCAACTCCCCCACGCAGCTCCTCTTGCAATGCTTGAACTTGTCTCTGGAGGGCTCTAAAACCCTCTTCTACTACCCCAACATTTCTCCCAACACATTTTCTTCATGGAGGCATCTTTTCTCATAGACCCACAACCACAAGTCCTAGTGTAAACTGCCTCACGTTTGACGATCTATTTACATACTCAGGAAAATACACTTTGATACCACTTGACAAAGGGTACTCAACTTACAATCTAAACATCACAAAAAACAATAGATAATCGCACAAACAAAATGCAAGGAAAGAAAATATTTTCTATTATCACTAAAATGAAAATGAAATTACAACATTATATTTTCTATCTCATGGGCTTTCTGATTACATAAATCTCTGCAAGTCTGAAAATTGGAGCCACCATCTACTCTGCTCTCACCTCCACTCTATAGTCCCCCTTTACATCCTTTATTTGGAAGGTGTAACCTCCCTAGAATCCTTTGGAAAGCGTAACTTCCTCAGGAAGATATTTTGAAATTTTATTAATTTTGGTATTATAACTTTGTGTGGGCATAAATTTTGATCCAACTGTCATATTTTCTATTATAATACCTTTTCGGAAAGGTCTCAAGGTATCCTACGCTAAAAATTAGGGCCTAAAGACCATCCACTTTCATTTTCCACTAATTTTAGGCCCATCCAAAGCCTCTAAGTGCCTCAAAATTGACCCCAAAGATTTTACTAGGATTTTTGAAAATTAAAAATTTAATCTCTCAAATGACAAATGGCATTGAAGTGATTTCTTCACCACTGGCCTCAATTTACCATTTTGGAGGTTTGTTTAAGATTTTGTGTCCAATTGTGCATAAATGCAAACTTACTAAAATAGTAACCCTACCAAATTTAGCGCTTATTGAAAAGAAACAACTTTTTTTTTGGGTGATGCAAGATTGCTCTTACACCATAGATGCTCCTGCATTAATGTGGCCACCTATATGTATGTGTGTGGAACATAAATAATATATAGATGAGATAGCGAAGAAGAAGAAGGATAGTAGTATGTGAATAACAACCTATGTGATAAGAGCTATAGTGCAAATTTCTTGTATTGACTACCAGAATAGGATTTTTGATTATTCTAAACTTAACCAAAACTAATCTCAAAACTTTGAAGGTGTATTTCTTCAGTTCACATTTTGGCTATGAGCCACAATATTTGTATCTTGGTAGTAATCCATTTGGTATCTACTTTAGGCTTGAGACTTTCAAGACTAATGAGTCCTAATAGTGAGCCCTTTAATATCTTATAACTGGTTATAATATATTGTGAGCTAATCCTGACCGTGGTTTTTCCCACTTTGGGTTTTCCATGTAAAAATACTAGTGTTGATGTGTTATGTGATGTTATGTTTTCTTTCATGCTTTGGTTAAATATTGCAACTAGATATGTGTTGATATTTGGAAGGTTAGAAATTAGTTCTATTAGCAGAATATTGATTCACCCCCCCTTTCAATCTTCGATGTATTTAGCAATTGATATCAGAGCTTGGTTCCTTTGAAGAAGTATTACAAGTTGAGGAAGGTCCCAAAATTTGAATACATGGCTAACAAAAGCTATCTTTTCCTTAAAAAAAACTCCGTATCTAAAGAAATCAATTACTCCCTTGAAGAATTGGACAAAAGTGAAGATGAGAATGAAACTTTGAAAGGAAACTTAAACGAAGTAAATGAATGCATCTAAAATTTAAGAGAGAAATCAAAATGTTAAAAGAAAGGCATAGAGAAGTCAGTGATTAGTTGAAAAAGGATAATTAAGAGATTATTAGACTGAAGGTGCAAGTAGAAGAAAATAAGCAAATTGAGGAGTGTCAGAAAGTTAAGATTCCTAGTGTAAGATGGGGTTAGAAATCAAATAGGATAGATAAAGTGACAGCCAACACCACTAAACTATTAACCTCATCCAAACAAGAGAATACAAACAAATGGAGATTTCAAAATGAAAGCAAACAAAATAAAGTACTCCCCATATTGTAGTTGATTCCTTCTCTTGCTCTCCTATTTCTCCCTTTGCAAATATGCCCTCAGATTTGTAGTGTGACTTGTGCAAATACCTGCAAATGATAAGTAGAAAGTTGGAGAAGAATAGTTGTTAGCCTCAAAATGGAGAAGGAAGGTTGCTTTTATAGACAACCATTTGAATGGACGGTTGAGATTAATCTTCTAGAAAGATTCCAAGATCAATGGATGGGAATGCATGAGAGGGATGTTACGAAATGTATGGTTGAGATTAAGTCTTAGAAAAGATGCCAAGATCAATGGTCCAGAATTGATGCACCAAGAATATGCTATTCTTGGAGGAATCATGACAAGAAGACATGCAAAGACATGCAGGCCATGACAGACATGCAGGCTAGGATAGGCATGCAAGGACATGCAGGGACATGCAAGCTATGACAGGAAATGAATGTTATGACAGGGGATTATGACAGGGTATCTTTGACCAAGTGATGCATAAATAATTTATTTTAAATTATTTATCCAAAAATGGAGGAAATGGACAAGTGGAAAATAAATAATTCATTCAAATTATTTATTTGAAAATAGAAGAAATGGACAAGTGGAAAATAAATAATTTATTCAAATTATTTATTTGAAAATAGAGGAAATGGACAAGTGGAAAATAAATTATTTATTCAAATTATTTATTTGGAAAATGAAAAGAGCATTTAATTAAATTTATTAATTTAATTAAATGGAGAGATAGAAATTAGACCTTAAATAAATAATTATTTAATAGGGAAGGTGGCATGGGATAGTTAAATGATTTTAATAATTATTTAACTATGGAAGAATTAAAGGACCATGAATAGATAAATAATTAATGGTAATTATTTAACTATAGATGAAAGATGACAAAATAATTAAATAAATAATAATTTATTTAACTATTGAAGAAGAGGAAGAAATTAGTGACGCAATTAGTTTATTTAATCGGTCGGGATAGAATAAATATTAGAAATTGAATTAATTAAATAATTATTAAAAATTATTTAATTAATGGAGGAATATAATCAAACATAATTGAATAACTAAAATTATTCAATTATCGAAGGACGAGGATGAAGAAAAATGACGCTCGAAGGCTTAGGACATTTTTATGTGTCTACATTTTGCCCCTCTTTGTCATAATGTAGCCTGTCACATTGTGACAAAGAAAAACAAGTCAAAGTCATGCCCCAGTACAAAGTAAGATGAGGAAGAATGATGAGGAGGGTTACGGTATGCCCCCTCGAGAGGACAGACGGGTTCCAAGAACACGGGTGTGCTCTCGAAATGGATGAGAAGACTAGAAGATGAAAGATAGAAGAAATGTTAGCTTGGAAGGGGATGGATATTAGCGTGGAAGAGAAGGGAGGATGAAGATGGAAAGCTAGATGAAAAAATAAATAAAAAATAGGGGAACCAACTTTCATACTTACATTTTTATATTTATCATCATTGGGCAGATTATTGTAATGGCTAACAAACACCATGATATGACGTAGACCAAGGTGTGCAAGATTGTACCATCACGTGAGATAAGCAGTCGCAGACAAGGATGATCATGACTCATACAAAAAGGCACATTTGCCCCAGTCTTTTTGCCATAACCAACCGCAAGCAGAAAAAGACAAGAAAGACAAATCATGAAACGTCGTTGCTTCTCTAAATCCTGTTTCCAGGACATCCTCGAGAAACTAGCAACATGATTACCAAAAAGGACAAAATAAAGTCAAATCCATCATCATGATACATCGCTGTTTTTCTAAATCCCAGAGTCAGGACATCCCTGAGAAACTAGTAACATGAGTGTCAAAATACAAAACAAACCTCATGATACATCGCTGCTTCTCTAAATCCTGTTGTCGAGATCTCGCTGAAAAACTAGTAACATGATGAAAAATCAACAGACAAGTGCCAAGTGTTTTCCAAGTTTTTTAATGTCAAGATGTCTGGTTTGATTTCGAGATGCCAGGGTGTGAAGGTTTTGATGATACCAAGATGATGAGTGTTGAAGATTTCCAAATTCAGGAAGGACACATCCTGAATAATGTTGATGTCAAGAGGAGAAACCCCCAAAATTCAAGAGGATCCCTCAAAATTCCAAGTGACAGTGACGATGCTTAGGAAGGACACATCCTAAGGCATAAATGATAGAGGTTGTTCTTCAGAAGGACATATCTAAAAGAACATTGATGTCAAGAGGAGCGATCCTTAAATGCCAAGAGGATTGCTCAAAATGTCGAATGATGATGACGATGCCTAGGAAGGACACATCCTAGGGAATGATTAAATGACGGGCTACCCTTCAGAAGGACACATCTGAAGAGTAAGCAAGATTTGACTAGCTTGACTAAGTTTGACTGAGATTGACTAATTTTGATATGCCAAGATGATTGTCATGTTCCATTGACAGATTGTCGAAGTTCACTTAGGTAGATTGTTCATTCAAGTTTAAGGACTGTTTCATGTGTGTGCAAAAATTGTGCAATGAACCCTAATGGACTGACCTAGTGCGGCCTCGGGGGCCCATCGACAGATGGCCTTGCCTACGTCATGCACTCAGAGACCTCGTAGTTCGACACGACCAAAGACTTTGTCTTGTTGACGAAAGATTGAGTCATGATTTATTTTGACAAACCTAATTGGACTGACCTAATGTCTCGGGGGCTCGAAGATGAGCCTTGCCTACGTAGCAAATGCGCAGAGACAAATGACAAGCGAGACTAATCAAGAGTTGAATTGGCGTGACTATGCTGACTGACATGACTCGTTTTTTGGAATTTTTGTGTTTTCTCTAGGACATTTTTCAATTTTTGTCTTTTTTCAGGACATTTTCTGATTTTTAGGTCTTTTTTCAGGACATTTTCTGATTTTTAGGTCTTTTTTCAGGACATTTTCTTATTTTTAGGTCTTTTTTCAGGACATTTTCTTATTTTTAGGTCTTTTTTAGGACATTTTCTAATTTTTAGGTCTTTTTTCAGGACATTTTTTTGATTTTTAGGTCTTTTTTAGGACATTTTCTAATTTTTAGGATCACGTGCGGTACCCACTGCAGTCTCATGATAAAAGTTTTCCCCTAGTCAAGTTGAATACCAATTGACAGGTGATGACAACGTTGTTTGACGTGGGAAGGACACATCCCAAAACAACATGAGTATGACGATAATGTGACGAAGGTATCGAGGTTTGCAGCTGGGCCAGGAACAAATTCAAGTAATGTTTTGGATAATGTGCTTGTATGGATGAAACTCATTGCATTTGGAATGACTTGGTTGGGACGATGGAGTGATGGAGTATCCTTAGACCATTTGACAAGGGAAAGCCAAAATAGGTGATAGACATGAAAGACTGATAGGTGGCCTTGATAAAGGACAAGAGACATGAGACTAAGGGAATTGTCATATGATTTTCGAGGACTATGTCGTATAGGGATAATGATAGAAATGACAAAATAGTTTGTGACAAAAGGATTGACATGTCAAGAGTTTTCCCCAAAGCATGATTTATGTGTGCCAATTTTATGCCAAGACCAAGGTAGGTGGGAAAATGGAGGGAAATGATATGGATGAAATGGATGGATGCCAATGTTAAGAGGAAGGCATAGGAGATGAGATGACTTGCCCCCAAGTGTAAAAATCCACATAGATGATTTATTTTACACATGGCCTGTTTGCCAGGTTTTCATCATGGTACTTATCCAGGGCGCCTGTTTGCCAGGTTTTCACTGTTGGATGAAATTTTTCTCTTTACTATTTTCTTGACTTTTTTTTTGTGTCACCAAGACGCCTATTTTCCAGGTTTTCATCAAGGTGACAATTTTTTTGATTTTTCAATTTTTTTGTATTTTTTATATTTTAGGATGACCTTGATGCCTTAACTGACCACTGATTGTTTTGGAGCTGCTGACGATGTCGATGTAGAGACTGGTGCCATGATATGCCAATAATGACCTTTCTGAAGTAGTTGCCTTGTTAGGATTGTAGCGCTTTCATACAACTGATTGATTTCATCATGATCCTTTTCAATACTAGAATTGGCCTTATCAGAATACACACATCGCGATAGAGTGCCATGAGAGTCCTTATGATAAAGAGTTGCTGCCAAGATGCGATGGATTTGTGACATGGGATTTTTGGACTTTAGGGGAGATGTAGGATTATGGCAGATGATGGTAGACATGGATGGATTTTTTAGATGTTTGGATGAATCACTTTTTATTTTCTAAACTTGGGATGGTTGATGACGAATTTTGAAATTTTGATTGGGACGACGTTTGGAACCAACATTCTTAGATGCCTTGTTTGATGACCATTTTGAAGGAGGTGGACATTTGTTATATGTGGGAGTCCTTTTGTCTTGTGGCTCCACATTTTGATTAACTTTTTCTTTTGACATATTTTCTTTGCTTGATCCACTTTTCTTTGGGATCCATTTTAATTTCATTTGTCCACTTGTCTTTTTGTCTGATTCGATGGCCTTTGAAATTTGATTTTTGACTTTGTAAGACTTTTGTTTTTGTTGGTTCCAAAAGGAAGGTTTAAGTTGTTGAGAGTGATGGTTTATGGTGTGGGTGGATGGGGTGTTGGCAGCAATCTTATGACAAGGATCACTCATGGACTCTATTTTGACATTTGTATCTGACAAGGTTGCCCCCAGTATCGAGGAGGTTCCACTGACATCATTTAATTTTCCAACTGAAGAATAGCCAAGACCTTGATGTCTATAATTTCCTTGGAACTGTATTGGTTCTTGAATGCCTTGCTCATGTGTGCCTAGTCCTTTTCCTTGATAATGCATGCTTTGACAAATTCTGTTTGCGATGGGGTATTTATTGTTTTGAAAGCAAGATGCTAACCCATCATGATGTATGTGGACACTATCACTTGGAATACTTTCATCTGCGAGAAAGCCTGCTCTGACAAAGATAGATGACCCTAGTTGATAAAGTGTCTTAGCTTCATTTTCATGTTGGCCATATTTCTGACTGATATCTTTGGTATGATCTTGTGACATGTCAGGTTCAGATGATTTTGTTAGTGCATACAAGGCAATGTCGAACCCATCATTATGTTTAGTGTCATAGAGTCCAATGATTTCAGCTATAACTTGATCAAGTGCAAGCATGTCCCTAGTGGAAGATTCTTTTTTTGGAGGAATATCGTCTATGTGTCTCATGGAGGCAAGTGTCTCATTTTGGGAAGTGGATGTGTTTGGATTTTGGATAGGGTCGTCTTCAAGTGTTTGATCAGGAATGGCATAAAGGTCAAGTAGTGGATCATTTTGAATTTCTTGGTCAATGGTAGGGTCTTGGTCAAAGATGGGGTTGTCATGGATTTGGACTTCTTGGTCAATGGTAGGTATATTTTGGATGTCATGATTGTCTTGAATGACTTCTTGAATAGACTTTAAGATAGGTTCATGGGATGGACTACCTTGATCCTGACATGAAGGTGACGTTATAATGTCATGCTTTGGGCTTTCATTTTGACATGTATCCTCAAGTTTAGGCAATGGGATTTGACTTTGGACAATGATAGAATTTTCATGACGAAATGCAGCTTGTGAGGGAGTGACTTGAAAAGGATTAATGGATGAAGGACTAGGATAGGACATGGAGACTTGGACTGGATTAATAAGGTATGATGTAGAAACTTGACATGAGTTGGTAGATGGTTGATAAGGCATGTAGAGTTGGACGGGATTAGTAGGTGAAGGACTAGAATATGATGTGGAGACTTGTAATGGACTAGTGGACAATTGGTTTCCCTTGTCAAGGTTAGGATAAGGGTGATAAGTGGATGTTTGTTGTGAATTAATGGTAGGATTTATGTTAAGTGACTGTTGATGGTGAGGGTAGACAGATGGAGGTCTCAAAGTATTTATGTCAAAGCCTCGTGGTAACTTAGCCCCTTGGTCCAAAAGCATGGATAAATACCTTTGAGGGTCACGTAAGACTAATTTTTCTACAAAGGAGGCTATATCAGGATTTTTCATTGCAGCTTTTAAGTATTTTACATATACTCATCCATTTTGGTCTCTTTGTATGAATGGTTCAGAAGGACTTTGTGATGAAAATGGCATGTTCATGGAAGATTGCATGTTCATGTTGTGAAATGGGTCGGAAAAATTCCAATGTTGGTTTATGTCAAAAGTGTAATTATCAATGTTGGGATTGAAATCTTGTCCAAAGTTTTCCATTTGTTCTCTCTATCTTTAAAGCCCAGTCTCAACCATAAAAGAGGATTGCTCAAATGAGGATGATGACAATGCAAGTATGACACTAGTCTATGTTTTTGTCTTTTTGCGTAATAAAGAATGACAATGCAACGGGATGATAATGTGTATCTAAGGAAATGTGTAATGTCGAAAAGTGAAAGTGACGATTAGGACTAGGATGATGAGGTGCAAAATAAGGACTAAGATGATTATGCCAACTAAAAAGGAAACTAATGCAAAAGCCTAGGTTCAAAATAACAACTAGGATGAAATAATGTTTTTGGATTTTTTTGAATAAAGGATGACAATGCAAGACTAATTTTTTTGGATTTTTTTGACAATAAGGGATGCAATATAACAATGTTGTCTAGAGAAAATGACTAATGCCAAAGGACAATGAAGAATAGGATGACAAGTTATGACACTATTTTTTTTTTTTTTTTGTTTTTTTGGAGGATGTCAATGCAAGGTGATAATGACGTTTTCCTAAGGAAAATGACCAATGCAAGGTGATAAATTGTTAAGAAAGGATGTCAAATGCCAAGGTGATAGTGAGGACTAATGTGAAAATGTTGGTTAAGGAAATGACCAATGCAAATTCTAGATGCCAAATGAGGACTATGATGACAATATTTTGGATTTTAAAGATATGCAAGGTGAGGACTAAAATGATTTGAATATCTAAGGTATGCAAATGCAAAGGTTTAAAATGATTTGGAAAAAGGTTTCCTAACCACCCTATGCTTGATCTATGTCTCAATTTTGGAATATCAAAGGACTTGTTTGAAGGACTAAATGACAAGGACAAATGACAAATGAGTCTTCCTAACTAGACTTTTGAGTTGGAAGAATCTCACAAAAAGATAATGACTAAAGGAGATAATGATGTCTAAGTCCAATGATAACCTAATTTTGAAAGTCAATATTTTGCAAAGTGAGGTAAGGTTGTCTTAATCCAAAATATGCAAAATGAAATGAGGACCTAAGTTTTTGGTTTATGACTGAAAATGCAAATGGTGAAGCCTAAGGATGAAGCTAAATATTTTGCAAAGATGACCCTATGGTAAGATGCAAGCTAAAGTGTACAAGGAATGAGAGATTTGAGCAATTTCATGATTTGGTTTTGACATAAGACTTCTGGAAGAAGATGTTTGATAGCAGACTGAGACTATTGTTTTAATGTTTTATTGAAAAGTCTAAGTTGTCTGAGGTTGATTGTTTGTGTCCAGATTTGTGAATGTTTGTGTATATTGTTTGAAGATCCAGAAAACACTTGACAAGCACGATGTTTTGGTGTACACAAACACACATGAGAAAAACACAATCTTAATAGGCCAAGGGTTTGTATACTTGGTATAGCCCACCGATATACCTCAGATTGGTGCTAAACACCTTTCCTTCTCAAGAGCGGATAGCTTAGAAGTTTGGTGGCACTGGCTCCCCTCCACGGCTCATTAACGTCATTCGGGCACACCAACTTCGGATTCTTAGGTCATCACTTCCCAAGAACTACTATCTCTACTCGAGGGAGTCAGTAGTGAGTATCTTCGGGCATGATACTGTACCCTGCACTATACCAAGCAACGGCTGAAAATGGTTGGCCTCTAAAACAAAAAGGTGTCTAGTTAGGGCATCCGTTCGAGTGGCCACACATGGGGCGAGAGATTAATCACCAATTAGGTGGCACTCCAGCCTGAAGAGGTTACACTCAACAGGGTTTATGGGAGTACTACTCCGTCCGTGTGACACATCCGCACTCGTGGTACTTGAACTTTCCTCAAGCACCCATTTTATATCCCGGCTGGAAGTGGCTTGGCTTTAACCTGTTACCGGTCGAGTCGTCCCTTAAGGTGAGTACTTTTTTCCCTTAAGACAGGCTCATTTCTAGAAATAATAACCGTTTCTCTTACACCCAGGATCACTCGAAAGTGCAAGGGGAGAGGATACTTCGATTATTAAGTCGTGAGGGTGACAAAAAATAAGGTGGGTCTGGTTTTTTGATCACCTAGTTTTCACAAGGTGAGAGCATAATCACCTACCACCTTCAAGCACAGTCAGACAAAATCAAGCACATGTTCATTTTAATGCACCAATGGAAGTGTTCCTAAACTAGAAATCACAAACACCTTGTTTGAGAAATGAGTCTTCGACTAACGGAGCTGCAAAACCACAAATTAGTAGTTTCAATATATGCCTTGGACCAACGAGAAAGCTGCAAAAAAAACTAAGTCAGAACAAAAGATTAAAAACCAAACTAAAAGTTAGTAAATGACTAAACTAGAAAATGAAAAGACTAAACTAAACTAAGAAAAGGAAATCAAAGCAAACTAAAAAATAAAAATAAAAGCTCAATTTTTTTTGTTGCTCCAAAAGAAGCAATTTTTGGGAGCCCCATTCCAAAGCCACACGCTACAAACAAAAGATTAGTAAACCAAAAAAAAACTTGAATGAAAATAGCAAACTAAAAATAGTGATAACTTTCTCACAACTAAACAAAACTTTAAATTGTAAATATCTATGAAAAGCTAAGACATAGAGTTTGAAAACCCAAAAAACATTTTGCAAAATTCTACAAAACAAAAATATTATAAACAAAAGAAAAATCGGATTTGAAAAACTAAATCTTAAAAAACTGCAATCAGTAAAATTGCCATAACTTTCTCAAATCTTAACGAAATTTCAATCCGTTTAATGTTTCGGAAATCTGAAAATGAGGTCTACAAAACCCAGAAAATGTTTTAAAATATTTGATGGTTCCACTTTTTTGTGCTCAAATGAAGATGACGGGATTTTGCATGCATTCTTGGCTATAATCTGCAAAACAACCAAAACAAACAAACCAATTTCTCTGCAAGAAAATAAGTGTCAGGTTCACCAAATGTAAGATGGGGTTAGAAATCAAATAGGATAGATAAAGTGACAGCCAACACCACTAAACTATTAACCTCATCCAAACAAGAGAATACAAACAAATGGAGATTTCAAAATGAAAGCAAACAAAATAAAGTACTCCCCATATTGTAGTTGATTCCTTCTCTTGCTCTCCTATTTCTCCCTTTGCAAATATGCCCTCAGATTTGTAGTGTGACTTGTGCAAATACCTGCAAATGATAAGTAGAAAGTTGGAGAAGAATAGCTGTTAGCCTCAAAATGGAGAAGGAAGGTTGCTTTTATAGACAACCATTCGAATGGACGGTTGAGATTAATCTTCTAGAAAGATTCCAAGATCAATGGATGGGAATGCATGAGAGGGATGTTATGAAATGGATGGTTGAGATTAAGTCTTAGAAAAGATGCCAAGATCAATGGTCCAGAATTGATGCACCAAGAATATGCTATTCTTGGAGGAATCATGACAAGAAGACATGCAAAGACATGCAGGCCATGACAGACATGCAAGCTAGGATAGGCATGCAAGGACATGCAGGGACATGCAAGCTATGACAGGAAATGAATGTTATGACAGGGGATTATGACAGGGTATCTTTGACCAAGTGTGCATAAATAATTTATTTTAAATTATTTATCCAAAAATGGAGGAAATGGACAAGTGGAAAATAAATAATTCATTCAAATTATTTATTTGAAAATAGAAGAAATGGACAAGTGGAAAATAAATAATTTATTCAAATTATTTATTTGAAAATAGAAATGGACAAGTGGAAAATAAATTATTTATTCAAATTATTTATTTGGAGAAAATAGAAAGAGAACATTTAATTAAATTTATTAATTTAATTAAATGGAGAGATAGAAATTAGACCTTAAATAATTATTTAATAGGGAAGGTGGCATGGGATAGTTAAATGATTTTAATAATTATTTAACTATGGAAGAATTAAAGGACCATGAATAGATAAATAATTAATGGTAATTATTTAACTATAGATGAAGATGACAAAATAATTAAATAAATAATAATTTATTTAACTATTGAAGAAGAGGAAGAAATTAGTGACGCAATTAGTTTATTTAATCGGTCGGGATAGAATAAATATTAGAAAGTGAATTAATTAAATAATTATTAAAAATTATTTAATTAATGGAGGAATATAATCAAACATAATTGAATAACTAAAATTATTCAATTATCGAAGGACGAGGATGAAGAAAAATGACGCTCGAAGGCTTAGGACATTTTTATGTGTCTACACCTAGAATAAAATTGATAATGTACAAATCTTGAACAAGAAGTGGTAACCCTAAGATTTGATCTAGAAAAAGTGAAATCTCATCAAGAAAAGTTTAAAGCAAGTTCTACAAAGGTTGATTTGTTGATTGCATCGTAGAAACTTTCTAAGGATAAAGGTGGTCTAGGACTTGAAGAAGGGAAAATCTCAAAGGAAAAATCTATTCCCAAAAAAGTGGACAATTATAAGAAGTTTCAAAGAAATACTCAACAATTCAAGAACCTAAGGAACAATATCGGAAGGATTCCCATCCGACAACCTAATGCTCAAAGGTACCCATCTTTTAATGGATATTTTTTTCTCATGCAATAAATTTGATCATAAAGAAACTAAATGTAGAAGTAAGATGAACCATAATAGAATAATTCAAAATGTTAGATTCTTTACTAGAAAATGTTATGCTTGTAATAAGTTTGGACATAGAGCTACCAAGTGTAGAAGCTAGATAATGTTGAACATGTTCAATACTAGTACAAGGATTCAATCCTTTTAAAGCTATTGTTACACGTGTAATATCTTCAGACATAGGATAATTAGTGCAGGTCAAGGATGAATGCAAATCAATTTGATCAAATGTTGAAATGATGGATTCACAATGTCCCTAATGAAGTTGCAGTCTTCAGTGGATGACCTTTTCCAAGAAAAAATTCACCCACACAAAAAGTGTTACAACAATGACATTCAAATAGAGATTATCTGATTGATCTAGAATACATTACAAGTGTACATATGCCTTGATTATATAGGTAAGAGAGAAATATAGAATGCTATATGATGTTTCCAAGTGTCTTAATCACACATGTGACAACATGTAAACCCTAACAACCTACCTAGGGAATGATGATGAGATAGAGATAAGTTCTAGATGATGTCTAGAAGGAATCTTATCTCCTACAAACATGGAAAGGGTAATGACCCCATTATTAATGATTTTCTAATGATGCAACCTAAGACTTAATTAATTAAATAAAGACCTAAATAAACTTATGCTAGTGTAATAAATAATTAATTACACTAACACCCTCCCATAAGTGCAACTTAGGGAGAAAATTATTATGCAATGGATGATGGGTCCTATTGGTTGTTTTCACAATGAACCAATTAGGTTATAATAGGTACCTATGAGATTTATAGACTCAATTATCGAATATATGCTAGAAAACTGATTAGATATGGCATCAATTGATTTATCTCCTACACTTCAGGCTCTAAAAAACCAAGGAGGGTGATCCCACAATGTATATTATACTATTATTTGAGACAATTCACATGTGCATTGTATATATTTAAGTAGACACATTCTTATCCATAGCTAATAGGCTGAAATTCACCAAGAAGTTGGTAATTCCTTGAACAAACTACACACCTTAAGTTGAGAATACCAAAACAACACAAATACCACAAGTCAAAGGTAGATCAATGATTATTTAAAATATTGTTCACAAGTCGGATAACTGGAGTCATGAAAATATTAAAATTATTTATGATCAGTGCCATTATCTTTGGGATAGGAGTTTGAGCAAATTGAAATATAAGGAGCATTTAATTCTGAACAGTCAAGATCTATGCAATATCACTTAGCAATTCATGAATCAGTAACAAAATTCTAAAGACTACTTATCACATCCCTAGATCATGCATAAGAATTCATGATTTGATTCAAGCAATTTAAATTCTTTTGTGAACAAGAGCTAAAATCAAAATACGTATCAAAGTATGAAATGATGACAATTAATGAAATGATCTCTGATTAATATTTTCATTAATAATTTTCATACACAATCAAAATGGAGAGGATATAGACTCGGAAAATATCCATTATCATTCTAATATGTCCAATAACCATACATTTAACAAAATATGCTACCTAGACTCAAAGCATTTGATAAAGACTAAGCATATTAACTCTATATTCTCAATTCTCATAACATAGCTCCAGTATTCAACAAAAGACCCATATAAATATCCCTAAATTCCCTTTTATGGAATATGGGAGAAAAACAAGCCTCAGGCCAAGCACGCACACATGTCACTATAGGATTGGACTGTGAGAAGGCAGATTCCCCAATTTATTTATATTTACATTTATCAAAGTAGCAGGAAAACAAAAATGACAAAATTCATTTACAATCGCCAAGAGGATTAATTGTGTCTTTCAAGAGCACATGTCAAAAAGAACAAACATCTTCATAGTGACACCTTGATTTCACTGAGCAAAATGACAAACTAATGTGGATTGAAAGTGAGTCAACATTTTGAAAGGAAAGCTAGATGCGGAAACAACTCTCCTAATGTCAAAACCTTAAGGTAGGATGCAGATATACTTTTAAAATTTCAGTTACAGTTCAATTGAGATGCACTTTGAAATGAATAGCAGAAACAGACAACTAGACAAACACATATGAACACCAGATATACGTGGGAAAACCTTTATGGGAGAAAAACCCACCACACCAAGAGAAATCACTTTGTATTATAGTAATGGAGATTACATACAAATATCGAACTTATCTTTCTGATGTTATATTTCAATAGCATTCACCATGAAAAACCTTGTTACAGAACATTCATGTTACAGTCTTCACAGAATAGAATTCACTCTGATAATACACCGAACTGTTCACCCAATTTTTCTCTGTGAACCAACTGAACTATAGAGCATCTGCAACTGCAAACTATATTCATGTCATTCCCTATTTGTTGAGCTTCCTCACAGAACCGCCACAATGAACTATCTTCCAACTATTCAGATTTGGCTTCTCCTATTGGTCCACAAGATTCCAAATAGGACGGTCAAAACGGTCAAAAAAGTTCACATTGTATTGGCATGTTGGTGAGACACAAGAAGTGTCTCCTTGATGCCCAAAGGCTTCACCACCAATGTCACCAAGAGTTCATCCTATCGCCAAGATGTTACATCGAGCTCAGAAGACTATCGCTAAGACTTCCTCATGTTGCCAGGACCTCCCACCAAGCTCTTCATGCTATACCGAAGCATCCAAGAGTTGGTGAGACTTCTCGCTATCGATGAAACATCATACCAAAGCTTCAAAGTCACATGGACATGAGTTTACCATTCAGAAAAAGTATCACTCTTCGGTGAGACCACATATCGATGTCATAACTCACACCGAAGAGTCATTCTGTCAATAGGACTTATCGCTCTCGCCAGGACTGCACACCGAGTCATTAAGGGTTAATCTGAGTGCATCCACCAGTTGATGAGAGTTATTGATTTTTCCAAGAGATCACTAATGTTACTCTGAAGACTTAAGTCATACCAAGCACCAAGCAATAGTCGGTAAGACTTATCACCTTTGTCGAGAGTTCTTATCGAACACATATATGTTACACCGATGACCACATTTGCCAAGAGTTATACCGAAGAACCCTCATCATTAGTGAGACTCTCCAATGTCACTAGGACTTCTCCCAGAATCCCTTTGAGTTACCCCGAGTGAAAACGGTCTCTAGGAGTCTTACCGAGAATACACTACAACATCGGAGAGAGATAAGCATATCGATAAGACTTCTTATAGAACACCCAAGACTCTCCCCGAAAGCTTCAACAGAAAATGTTGTTGGTAAGACATTCTTTCTTCACTGAGAGCTCATAGAGAAAGTCCAAGACTCTCCCTGATAGTTGATAAACACCAACAGTCAACAAGAGGTCCCCACAGGTGGTGAGAGGTTACAATGACAGTCACAATTCACAACGATAAGATCCTTTGGCATGACTGAAACAAGGTCACAATGACCTAATATATTCAACAAGATTCCTACTGCTAGTTGGCTAGACACAAACAATGTCACACCAACTTTTCCCAATAGAGGTTACAGCTTGTGATGATTGAGACATATATTTCCAACAATCTCCCACTTGACAAAGATCACACAGGCACCTCTAGAGCACAACAAAACTTATTGAAAATCATGGGAACTAAGGCCCATTGAATTGGAACACCACCTAAACTTGTATGTGCTCACTAGCTTCATCAATACATCTACAACATTCTCTAGAGTATCAACCTTTTCCAAGCTGACCTTTCCATCCTCCACCATATCTTGTACAAAGTGGTACTCTACATCTATATGTTTCATCCTGGCATGGAAAGTAGGATTCTTTGCTAGAAAAATTGCACTCTGACTATCACAGAAAATAGTTATCTGCCCTACATCAAAACCAATGTTAGAACACAAACATTTCAACCAAACTGCTTATTTACAAGCATGAGTAGCTACCATGTATTCAGCCTCTATAGTGGACAAAGCGACTACAGCTTGCCGCTTACTCATCCAACTCACTGCACCACCATTCATCATGAAAATGTATCCACAGGTGGATCTTCTGCTATCAATGTCCCCTGCCCAATCAGAATCCACATAACCTCAAATACTGAGAGTCCTCTATGATTCAACCAAGTTCCCATGGTAACACAGAAAAATCTGAAGTGACCTTCAAATATTTGAAAACTCTTTTCATAGCATCCATATGTGTCCTTCCAGGATTAGCCATAAACCAGCTAAGAACTCCCACTACTTGGGAAATGTCTAGCCTTGTATAAACCATTGCATACATAAGACTACCTACCACACTAGCATAGGGTACATTGGTTATGTCCTTCATCTCAGTAGGATATTTTGAAGTCTTCAACAAATAGCTTTGTTCCCTGCAAGACTAGAACAACTAGCTGCTTGCAATCATTCATGCAAAATCTCTCTAGAACAGTCCTAATATACTTACTCTGACTGAGACAAAGCTTTCTATTAGCCATGTCCCTAGTTATCTCCATCCCTAGAATATACCTTGCTGCACCAAGATCTTTCATTTCAAACTTAGCAGACAACTAAGACTTAAGATTAGAAATCATTAGCTTACTATTGCCTATGAACAACATATCATCAACATTGAGAGCAATAATAAGCACTCGATCAATTTTAGCTTTATAATACACACAATGATCATATTTTGATCTTACAAATCCTAAAGACAATACAAAATTATCAAATTTCTTGTACCACATTCTATGAGACTGCTTTAACCCATACAAAGACTTCTTTAATTTTCATACCAAATTTTATTTACCTTTCTCCACAAAGTGCTCAGGCTGGGACATATAGATTTCTTCTTCAAAATCACCATGAAGAAATGTTGTCTTCACATCCATCTACTGGACCTCTAAGTCATATGTTGCTACAAGTGACAAAATAAATTTGATAGATGTCAGCTTTTCTATAGGAGAAAAAATCTCCCCATAATCAATTCCCTCTACCTGGGAATAACCCTTCACAACCAATCTCCCCTTGTACTTTTCCACACTACCATCTAGACCTATCTTTTTCTTGAATACCCATTTGCAACAAACAACTTTCCTGCCTTTAGGAAAGGGCACCAAACTCCAAGTCTCATTTTTTTCTAATGATGCCATCTCTTCATTCATGGCTTCCAACCAAAAGTCTGAATCAAACATTCTAATTGCCTCTTTACAGTCCTAGACTCATCAGTGCTAGAAATCAAAGCATAGGCACAAGTAGAATCTATCAAAGAGAACCCATACCTATCAAGTTGTTTTCTTTCTCATGTTGACCTACTCAATGGTTGAGGCTAAGGTTGTTCTTCTTTTGAACTTTTAGAACTACTTGAGCTCACCTCAGTTTCAGGTACATTTTCAATTTCCAATTCCTCTTTCTCTAGTGTTGGAGGAATTACAACTACATCCTTATTGTTTTTTGACTTTGTCTCTAACTACATATCCAAGGTAGAAGGTTTCAGCTCATGAAATATTACACTTCTGCTATATACAACCTTCTCTGAAACAGGATTCCAAAGCTTGTATCTTTTTATGCCAGCACTATAGCTAATAAAAATATATTTGACAGCCTTGTTCTCCAACTTAGATCTTTTCACATTTGGCACATATACATATGCTTCACAGCCAAAGACTCGAATATGTATAAGAGAGGGATTCTTACCATACCACACTTCCAAAGGTGTTTTCTCAACAAGAGCAGAGTTTGGAGAATGATTTATTAGGCAACATGTAGTAGATACAACCTTAGCCCAAAACTTCTCCAAGCCACCATTACTGAGCATACTTCGTGCTCTCTCCATCACTATCCTATTGAACCTTTATGCAAATCCATTATGTTGTGGAGTATAAGGTGTAGTCTTATGTCTTTTAATCCCAAGGTCTTTACAGTATCTTTCAAATTCATTAGAACAAAATTCACCGCCATTATCAGTCTTTAAACATTTTATTTTTCTATCAGTCTAATTTTCAACAAGGTTTTTAAATTCCTTAAACCAATTGAACACTTCTAATTTACTTTTTAGAAAATATACAAATGCTCTTCTTGAATAATCATCAATAAATGACACATTGTATCTTGACTTAGACAATGAAGGAACATTCATTGTACCAAATACATTAGAATGAATATAATCTAGAAAACCAGAAGATTTATGAGGACTAGAATAAAAAGAAACATGGTGTTGTTTTCCATATATACAGTGTTCACAGAATTCAAGTTTGAGGTTACAATATTCACACCCCTCAACCAGGTTTTTGTTCTTCAAGGTTTTTAAACCTTTTTCTCCTATGTGGCCTAGCCTATGATTCCAGAGCATAGTCTTCTCTGTTGGAATTTTTACTTTCATAGAGTTTACATAATTAGGGATATTTCCCTCTTTACCTCCATGAGTAGCTTTCTGTGACTTTACAGAGACACTATTACATTAAACAACCTGTGCATCCAGCTTGTACAGGGTACCAATTTGAGCACCTCTAGCTAGCACCATAGAGCCTCTAGTCATCTTGTAGCCATTTCTAGAGAACATGACTTGCACTCCAATATCATTCAGCATACTAACAGAAAGTAGATTTTGAGCCAGACCTAGTATATGCATAACATCCTTGATCTCATTCACTCTTCCATCAGGGAATTGGATTCTGACTCTTCCATGGCCAACAATCTCCAAAGTTGAATCACTTGCTAAGTACACCTTTCCACCATCGTATTCTTTATACTTTGTGAACTAGTCTCTATGAGATGTCATATGGAAAGATGCTCTAGAATCAATCAACCAGACATCATCTAATTCCTGTGTAGCCAAGGCAACAATGAAGGAATCTAAATCACCCTAAGAAGAATCATTATTAGAAGAGAACTTTTTCTTTTTCTCCTCTTTACAATCCTCTCAGACATGACCAGGTTGCCAACAATTCCAACATTTCACCTTGGACTTCTTTCTAGGAGACTTTGATCTCCCTTCTGATTTTGATTTTGATTTATTTTCCTTCTTTCCTTTATCTTTTGGTCTTCATCTGATAGCAAGAGCTTCCTTCACCATCTCAAAAGATTTCCTTCTCATCTCTTCTGACAGCAAAGAACCAACAACATCTTCCATCTTGAAACTAGATGTTGTACTCCCAATAGCCATCACCAGATGATCCCAAGAGTTTGGCAAAGAACACAATAGAAGCATACATCAATCCTCTTCTTCAATTTTCATACCAATAGATGTTAATTGAGCAATCAACATATTAAAAGTGTTCAAATGATCAGCTATAGATTCTCCTTCCTACATTCTCAAAGAGTACAACTTCTTCCTCAGAAATAGTTTATTCACCAAACAATTCCCCTAATAAATAGATGCTAGTCTCTTCCACAAAGAAGATGTAGTCTTCTCCTCATGCACATTTAGAAGAATGGAGTCTGCCAAACAGAGCCTTATCAGCCCCTTAGACTTTCTATTTACAGGGTCCCAATCTTCTTGCTTCATGCCTATAGATTTAGTTCCAAACACTGCAAGCCACAGATCACATTCCACTAAGAGATCCTCCATTTTAAGTTTCACAACTCAAAATTGCTGCCATTGAATTTCTCTATTTCAATTTTTCCCGACGTGCTAGCCATCTCAATCTATAATTAGAATTAAAAAACTCTACAAGACTCCCACTAAACAGAATTGAACCCAAAAACCCAACGTACCCACCAGGATAACACAACTGGCCAGGCTCTGATACCACTTGAAAGGAAAGCTAGATGTAGAAACAACTCTCCTAACATCAAAACCTCAGGGAAGGATGTAGATATACTTTTAAATTTTCAATTACAGTTCAATTAAGATGCACTTTGAAATGAATAGTAGAAACAGAGAATTAGAAAAACACATATGAACACCAAATATACGTGGGAAAACCCTTACGGGAGAAAAACCCACCACACCAAGAAAAATCACTTTGTATTACAATAATGGAGATTAGATACAAATATCAGCCTTATCTTTCTGATGTTATATTTCAGTAGCATTCACCATGAACAACCTTGTTACAGAACATTCATGTTATAGTCTTCATAGAATAGAATTCACTCTGATCATACACTGAACTGTTCACCCAATTTTTCTCTACAAACCAACCAAACCCTAGAGCATCTATAACTACAAACTATATTCATGTCGTTCCCTATTTGTTGAGCTTCCTCACAAAACTGCCACAACGAACTATCTTCCAACTATTCAGATTCGTCATCTCCTATTGGTCCACGAGATTCCCCATAGGACGGTCAAATGGTCAAAAGAGTTCATATTGTATCGACATGTTGGTAAGACACAAGAAGTGTCTCCCCAATGCCCAAAGGCTTCACCACCGATGTTGCCAAGACTTCATCCTATTGCCAAGATGTTACATCGAGCTCAAAAGACTATTGCTAAGACTTCCTCATGTCACCAGGACCTTCCACCTAGCTCTTCATGTTATACCAAAGTATCCAAGAGTTAGCAGGACTTATCACTATTGTTGAAACATCATACCGAAGCTTCAAAGTCACACAAATGTGAGTTTACCATTTGGCAAGAGTATCGTTCTTCGATGAGACCACACATCAATGTCATAAGTCACACCGAAGAGTCATTCTATCGGCCGAACATATCGCTCTCGCCAGGAACTCACGTCAATTCATTAAGGGTTAATCTGAGTGCATCCACTAGTTGATGAGAGTTATCACTTTTGCCAGGAGATCACTAATGTTACTCCAAAGACTTAATTCATACCAAGCACCAAGCAATAGTCGATAAGACTTATCACTTTCACTGAAAGTTCTTATCAAACACATATATGTTACATCGATGACCATGGTTCACCAAGATTTATACCGAAGACCCCTCATCATCAACGAGACTCTTTAATGTCATTGGGACTTATCCTTGAAGTCCTTTGAGTTACCCCGAGTGAAAACAGTTGCCAGGAGTCTTACCGAGAATACACTACAACATCGACGAGACACAAGCATAACGGTAAGACTTCTTACAAAACACCCAAGACTCTCCCTGAAAGCTTCAATAGAAAACAATGTCAGCAAAACATTCTTTCATCGCTGAGAGCTCATAGCAAAAGTACAAGACTCTCCCTGATAGCCGATAAACACCAACAGCCGACAAGAGGTCTCCACGGGCGGTGAGAGGTTACAACCATAGTCACAAGTTTTTGCGACAAGATCCTTCGGCATGACTGAAACAAGGTCACAATGACCTGATCTGTTCAACAGGATTCCTACTACTAGTCAGCCAAACACAAATGATGTCACACTAATTTTTCCTAATAGAAGTTACAACCTGTGATGATTGAGACATATATTTCCAACACATTTCAGTCATCATTTTTCATCACCAATAATTAACCAACCTTCTATGAGACATATGTTTTATACACTTGTAACATTTATGGCTAGACCTATACAATACTTGACCAAGTATATGTTTCACATTTCAATTCACAAACAAAATTTTCCAACATACACCCATTCCCATTCTTTATATTCTTCCTTGGATGGCCAATCAAACTCCATGATTTCATCCATGGTTTTTTTTGTAAGGAGCATCTTAATCACCACTACATTAGATTCTCTATCAAAATCCTCCAAAAGCTAATAAGAAATGTCAACCTCTCTAAGGTATCCTTGAAGAGATTAATATTAACCTCATGCAATGGCTTCAATTCATAATCATTGACTTCAACATCGGGTAAATGTGATAGATCAGTATGAGTGTATTGAGATAAGAATTCCACTATATTTTGCTCAAGCGGGGCTGCATATCCTTGGAACTTTTGCACACTCAATCTACATACAAAATCATAAACAGGCTGCACTAGTGGGTACTTATCTTCATGCTGACCAAATCCTACCAATATTAATGTCAATCTTTCAGATCTTGAAACCTATTTATTCAAAGTTGGTATGTCCAATAATTTGTTCTTCCTACATAATCTTATTGCTCGTAGCATTAGGGTATAGTTTTCATACACACTGTTGATTCTAGCTTGAATTTTCTCACTTAAATGTTTTAATGTAGTATGGACAACCTTTGATACATTCTCGTAAATTGCATCTTGGGCCCTTTCCAACAACTTCTTGTATGTTTCAATTTGCAACAAAAAATTTTCTTTATTGAATGAGCTAGCACCTAATCCACTTGACTCTTCCACTACAACTGATTGTTGTTCTCGACTCTATGGAACTATTTCTAAGGCTTGTATATGAAGTGAATGTTGCATAGATGTCATGGGAGAAGATGAGAATGGATGGCTTGAGATAGGCTAACCCTGTTCCTTTTGTACTCCCTCTCTTTGTTTATAGAGTGCCAATTCAATTTCTAATGCAGCCACCTTTTGTTGACTATTTTCATAGTCACCCAGGAGTTCACTATATTTATCTCTAAGATTATCTCTTTCCAAAGTGAGACCCTCCATAGTTGACTAAGTGAACTTGGTAACATTTACAACCATGTTTGTAGCCTCTAGAGTTGGAGTGTCAACAACTCTTTTCACAAGTGATTGACCACTAAGCTCTGATGGCTCTTCCAAAGCTGGTTTCTTAGATGTTGGAGATAGTGACCAAATTACTAATGCATCCCAATCCTCATTGAAGGTTGAGCCTCTAAGTGCCATTTCTAGTTCCTCTTCATTTCGTACAAGGGGTCTTTCAACCCTTCTTATGGCATCCATAACAATAGCATCAACAATGTTCCAATCTAGAAACAACAATACACCACTCTTCTTTACTAGCTCTCTTCCTTCTTGGGCATTAATATTTCTAAACTTATTCTTCATAATTTTTCTTACATTTTCCTCAATGACACTTTTAGGCAATTCAGGATGCAAGCTCCTCTCAACAACTATATTCTTTGCATAATCTACAACTTTGGATTTCCACCATAAATCTTGGAATGTTGAAGTTTTAATGAAAGCATCATCCTCCATAAACTCTTTACTAGCTTCAACCCTCAAGTCATCTGCAATATTCAACCCCCAAATATCAAGCTTCCCCAATTTGAGGATGCTTTATCTTGAACTTGAAGCAATTGCTCCTTCATGAGGAGGTAATCCAATCTACATTTCTTCAAGGGCAAGAAATATATAATCTCCATCAGTATTAGAATAATCAACCAAAGCTTTTGCTTCAATCCTTTGCTTCTTTTGAGGTGGTTTTCAGCAAGGGTATAAATTTCAAGAGGTGAATCAAGGTCAATTACAGGCAAAGGGACCTGTACAGGGGAGGTTTGCATTGCACTCTTGGGAGAGTCTGATTTTGGTTCTTTAGAGATGATAGGGGCTATTGATTTCCCTTCCTCACTTGCTATCTTCTTTTTCCTAGAATAAATCCTCAACTATTTGGGTGGTTGGTATGTAGGCCTTTCTTCTAGTGGTACTTCATCAATTTCTTCAACCACCATTTCCTTTCCTTTATCAGGAACTTCCCACCACTCTCAAAATACCAACAACATTCTCAAAATTGTACAGGACATACATAGCCCTATTGAGATCACCTTGTATATTTGGTAGAGGGTCATATTGAGGATTATTCTTCTTCCTAGCTTCCACCATCTTTCTATAAGCCAAGTATTTAGCTTTCCTCTCATCTTGTTCCCCAATGTTGAAAAAATTCCTAATGATATCCTTTGATTAATTAAAATCATGCACAAAAGTACCTGTAGACATCCAAATTTGGACACTTAATTTATCCAAATTTATCACTTCTCGTCTAAACATCCTCTTATCCAAGTTAATTAAGTAATATTACTATTATTTAATTAATATCCTTAATTCTGCTAAATCCCTAAGGTATTTAACTAATAATTAAATACCTTACCCTCCTTAATCCCCTTTTCATCAAATGAATTAAATAAATATTACATTTATTTAATTCCTCACATGTCATTTTCATCTAATCCTAATCCATCTCCTAATCTCTTCATTAGGATGTGCACATGCCTAATCCTTGATTAGGATGTGTCACATCCTCCAACTTTTGCAAGTTGGCTTCTAATCCACATTAACCCCTAATTATCCTCTAATTACTAATTAGTTAAACCTAATTAGTACCTTGGTCAACTCTCCCCATCCCCAAAGGAATTTTTAATTCCTTTTCATTCACCCTAGGCTCCTCTCTTCCCCATGTGAATTTTTAATTCACATTTTATTCCTTCTAGAATCCCCTTTTCCCATGCACTTTCTAGAATATTTGACTTGTCACATCAAGTCACATGTGACAAACTCCCACCTTTTGGGAACATTGTCTTATCCAACAGATTCTTCCAATCATTGTGAATCTTTAATTCACTTTTATTCACCCAAGATTCTTCCCATCTCCCAATGTACTTGGAAAGTACTTGTCCTTCCTCCACTTCATGTACCTTTTTGACACCTCACCTCCATCTCATATCCCCTTGGCCACTTCACCCTCCACATGTCAAGATGTGAGGGCTTATGGGTTCTCAACCCACCATAGCCCTTCATCTTGACCTTGTTGGATCAATCTTGACTATTGAATTCTCTAGAGAATTCAAGTTCCTCTATAAATACCCCCTCCTCAAGGGCATTTTGGAGGATTTTAGTCATTTTGTAACTACATGCTGCCATTTTGTGCACTCATCCAATTTTCAATTACATTCACTTGCATTTACATCCAAGCACATAGTAAGATCCTCTATTTTAGCCACATCAAGAGCCATCAAGGAGCACACATCCCATTCTAAGCAAGGGCCAATCAAAGGGGTATCAACAATAAGGAAGGTAAAGCCATTTGTGTCTTATGTTATCTATTTTCCTTATCGTTTTGTCACTCTCTTTTGGCTAATCTTGAGGTGTCCTTGGGTCTTTTATTATTCATATTTTGAGTTATTTTATGCACTAGAATGGGATAAATTCCAAGGTATACCTTTCTGGCATGCCGGATGGGATCCACAAATGGGTTCCCATACTTTACGTTTGTTGTTGTTGTAATTTTTGCAGGAACACATCGCAGAAGGGTGACTACACCCCTGTTTTACTGCAGAAGTGCAATTACGCCCCTATTTTCACTGCAAAAGGGTGTGTGCGCCCATGTGGCTGAAATTTCTAACACTTTACTGCAGAAGGGCGTGTACGCCCACATTGGCTGAAAATCACTTTTTTACTAACACTTTTCTGCAGAAGGGTGTGTGCGCCCACGTTGGCTGAAAATCACTTTTGTTACTAACACTTTTCTACAGAAGGGCGTGTGCACCCACGTTGGCTGAAAATCACTTTTTTACTAACACTTTTCTGCAGAAGGGCATGTGCGCCCAGCTGCACTGAAATATCACTTTTGACTAACACTTTTCTACAGAAGGGCATGTGTGCCCATGTGGCTAAAATTTCACTTTTTACTAACACTTTTCTGCAGAAGGGCGTGTGCGCCCACGTGGCTAAAAATTGCACTTTTTACTAACACTTTTCTGCAGAAGGGTGTGTGCACCCACCTGGGCTGAAATTTCACTTTTTACTAACACTTTTCTGCAGAAGGGCATGTGCGCCCACCTGGGCTGAAATTTCACTTTTTACTAACACTTTTCTGCAAAAGGGCGTGTGAGCCCTCTTGGGCTAAAAATCACCTTTTTGCTAACATTTTACTACAGAAGTGCAATTGCGCCCTCCTGTTTACTGTAGAAGTGCAATTGTGCCCTCCTGTTCACTGCAGAAGTGCAATTGCACCCTCCTGTTCACTGCAGAAGTGCAATTGCGCCCTCCTGTTCATTGCAGAAGTGCAATTGCGCCCTCCTAGTCATTGTAGAAGTGCAATTGCGCCCTCCTGTTCACTGTAGAAATGCAACTATGCCCCTGTTTTGTTGCAGAAGGGCGACTGTGCCCCCTAGAAGGTAAAATTATTATCTTGGCTTCAGATTTATTTGCTATTTTCTCATTTACATTGTTCTTGCAAGGATACATGTGTTTTGTGCTAACTTTTTATAGCATATTCTTGTGAAGTTGATGGAGAAAGCAGGATAAAACATCTAACATTTGCTTGCAGGGCTGTCCATTTGCTCAAACTTTTCTAATTATCCTTGCTGTTTGCATTAATCTAAGAACATAGTTTAATTAGAGGGAGTAATATTCATTGCTTGTTGTGCTTGTCTTTTTGTGTTACCCAAAGGGAACATTAGCTTGTTTTCGCTTTCCCCTTGCACTTCGTGTGAGCCTGGGGAGTAGTTGGAAGTGGTTAGTGCTTTCTTTATAGTGGGACCTGCTTGGGGATTTCATCACCCCAAGGGATGATTCCAACCACGCGTACCGACAGGGTATACAAAGGGGGGAGAGCGAAAGCTATACCCCAATCCAGTCACGTCGTAATTGGCAGAGCGTCGAAGCTAGGGTGATACCTAGATAGACGTGAAGAGTTGGTCTGAGCCCTTCAGTATCTCGCTGGGGTTCCCGACTCACACTTGTGATGGGTTGGTGTTCATGGTTGTGCTTCACGTACTGAGAGTATATTGAGGACTCCCTAGATACCTTGTGCATCCTACATTAAGACCACTTTGGCCATACCCTTAACACTAATCATAGGGTTGTATTTGCTTGAGAGTGTTTTTTTGTAAGAAACCAGTGAACTTTTGACAATTTGGCCTTATCATTATCATTTTAAAGTCCTTGCCATAGTCATTTGCATCAAACCAAGCCTCTGTTTTACCGCAGAAGTGCAATTACGCCCCTGTTTCACTGTAGAAGTGCAATTACGCCCCTGTTTCACTGCAGAAGTGGAATTACGCCCCTATTTCACTGCAGAAGTGCAATTACGCCCCTGTTTCACTACAGAAGTGCAATTACGCCCCTGTTTTACTATAGAAAGGTGATTACACCCCTGGTTTGCTGAAGAAGGGCGAATTTTCCCTCCTGAACACCCGAAATCACCCCATTTGCATCCATTTAGCCTCTAAACCCCCATTTAACCATTCCCAACCATTACCTCATCATCCCAAGCCTTCATTTTGTCACTCTAAACCTCCAAAAACCTCCATTTGACCATTTTAAACCTCCGTCTCATTATTCCAAACTTTCGTTCAACCATTCTAAATCCCCATATATTCTCCACAATTATCCTTAATCCCCCATTCATTCTAATTTCTCCCTAATCCACCAATAATTTCTTACCATTTGCATCTTTAAACACCACCCATAACCAAACCGCCCTAACCTTGTATTACAAAGCGGTTACCCAAATTGACCATAGCACTTGAACTTGATTATTAGTCTTTAACTTCGACCCCAATCAATTTTCCCCCATCTTGAGGTGAATTCAGTGACGTAAGTTATCACATTCAACCCAATCAATCCATTCCTATCTTAAGGTGGATTTGGTGTTGTAATCACCCTCTTAATCAATTAAAGCTCTTGGTTGTTAAGGGTAACTTCCTTTGATTAAACTCAAGGTCTCCCTCTCAACTCTTACCATCCAATCATACCCATCCAATAGTCTAAATCCAATCCAATCCAAATCCAATCCAATCAAATCCAATCAATCAAATCCAATCCAAATCCAATCCAATTCAAATCTAGTCAAATCTAATCCAATCCAAATCCAATCCAATCCAAATCCTAATCCAAGCAAATCCAATCCAATCCAATTCAAAATCTAATCAACCTTATCCAATCCAACCCAATCACATCACCTTCGACCCAATCAATCTACTTCCATGTCGAAGTAGATTCAGTGTCACAATCATCTTTTGATAATCAAATCTTATCATCATAATCAATCCCATCACATCATCCAATCATCCTAATCTGAGTTTTAGTCCAATCCTGATCTGAGCTTGACCAAAGTCTCGATTTGAGCTTTAGTATGATCCCATCTAAAGTCTTTCATCCATCCTCTTTATGCTTTCATCATCATGAATCCTTATCCTCCATCAATAGTAGTCAAGGGAAACCCTAATTGCATTGATGACGATAACGAAAGTCTTGTTGATCAAGAGGTATATGACATAGATCCCATTGACACTATCATCTCTAGTAAGCTTTCTCCACTCGCTTTCCAAAATCCAATCACCCCCTCGAGTTACCCTGTTATGTCTTCATCCATGCCTAATCACGGTGCTGCTGCTACCTTTGACAAGGGATATCCGTCAAATCCATCATACCCTTCATCTACATCATCATCTTATCCAACACTCGCATCCTCTTATCCTAGTCTACCATCTCAATACCCCTATCCTAATCCCCCATCCACACCCTCCTATCTAAATCCTTCATCCGCATATACCCACTGCCCTAATCTTCCATGCCAATCTACTCACTCTAATCCTACATTCGTACCTTCCTATCTTAATCCTACATCCACATATCCTCATCCTAATCCACCATCCCAATACTCTAATTATAATTCACCCCCCACATCCTCTTGTCCCACTACACCACCTATATCCTCTTGTCCTAATCCACAACCCATGTCCCCCTATCTTAATTCACCACTCCAATATCCTTACCTTAACCCTCCATCCAATCCTAGCCCTCCATCTACTCCTAGCCCTACATTCAATCCCATTCATCCATTTACTCCTAGTCCTCCATCCAATCCTAATCCCCCATCTACTCATAGTCCTACATTCAATCCCATTCTTCCATCTAACCCTAGTCTACCAATCCATAATCCCTCATCCATTTCTACCACCCTAGCCAAGCCAAGCCAAGTCTCTCATTTCAGATTCAAAGCATGCCAACATATCCCCTTCTCTAGATCAAGATCCTACCATCCCATCTAGTCCACCTCAAGATCAAAGTCCCCCATCCATTCCATCCCATGATCCCCTTGTCATTCAAGCTTCCACCACTCCATCTCCATCTCCATCGCATGAGCCTACTATCACAAATCCAGATCCTATCATGGCCCCTACTCCCTCTCCTGATGTTGCTATCCCATCATCTCCTTCTCATGATCCCCCATCATCGCCTAAAAATGCTATCCCCACATCGCTTGCATATCCCCTTGGTCCTCTCACATTCCTCCATGGTGGTCTCCTTGTAGAAGAAAAACAAAGCATATACACCAACCCTCCTCGTCCACCTAATAATGAACTTGTATCATTCTTCCAGAATAACAAAAATCCTGTCCTAGATCGAATGCTCAAGAGAATGAACTATTGAGGAAAATGTTTAGGCCTTCATGAGCAAGGTGTTATAGAGCCCATCCAAGCTAAAGAATATTTGTATCCATAAGGTCTTGGATGTACTACTCACGACTCACAATCTAAAGATGTTGGTACAACCTCTAGATGTCCTCAACGAGCCTTTTCTAAAAGAGGTGTCAGCTCTTCCCATTGCCCTACCAGATCATATGTGGCCATCCCTCCTCCTCTATTGTATCACCTCAAAACAACCGTCCATCTTTCTCCTTCATCTTCTCCATCCATTCTGGGTCCTTACATCCCTCCATCTACCATCTCCAATCTTCCATCTACCATGCCCATGTTTCCCCCAAGTCCTACGTCTATTTTGGGCCCCTATATCCCAAAATCACCTCCTCCATCTCGTTCTATCCATCCTTTCATCCATTCATCACCCATCCACCTCATCCATCATAAACATCCTAATCAGGATCAACAAAGGCACATACCTAAACATCCTCCATCTACACATAATCCCCATACTCCTACCTCCATCATTCCACATCATCCATCTCCTCACACCCATCCCATTGCTACTAAAAGAACTTTGGTTGTTAAAGAAAAAATGCATAAATCCAAACATCCACATGAATCCAAGGCTCCTCATGTTCCCTCCAAAAGACAAGGTGAAGAAAAGAAAAATATAAATCTACATCAAATCCGAAGGCCACAAAGACCCACCAAAGCAAAGATCAAAACCATGTGGATCCCAAAGAAAAAAGATGCAATGCCATCACATGAAAAATCTGTAAGAACATCCATAGTTGCTAATCCTAAAGCTAACCATACCCACCTTTCATCTCCTAAGTCTATTTTGGGTCCCTATGTCCCGAAATTCACTATTCCATCTCCTCCATTATCCCCACATTCTCCATCCATTAATCCTCTTATCTTTTCACATCCACCACCACATGTGCCAATGTTGGTCCTGAACATATCTCCCCATCACATATCCACCCCATCATTCCATCCATACCCTTTGCAGCATTCCATCCATTATCCCATGTATCTCCCCTCTCAAATCCCCCTAATTCATCCTCTTGCATAATCCATTTATCCTCATAAGGTTGTACCAACATCCAACAGTTGGTTCGAACATGAGCTCTTAATACCTCGTCTAGAACTTGATGCTTGAGTCCTTCATCCATATCTTTATCGCATGTCTTCTCAATCCACTTATTTGCCTCCCTATCCTTATCCATCTCCTTTCGCATGCTATCCAAAAAGTTCAAAATCCAAAAAAAAAATAATAATAATAAAAATAAAAAAATAAAAATAAAAAAATGGTAAAGAGAAATAATCCATCCAATGGTGAAAACTTGGCAAACAAGCACCTTGGATAAGTACCATGATGAAAACCTGGAAAATAGGTGTCATGCGTAAATCTCCATCTGCACTTGGGGGCAACTTCCTGATATGCATTCCCACTATGCCTCCCGCTATACACCCGCCCTCTTCATAAAACCCCTCCATCCCACCTATCTTCTGCATCCTACCATTATATCCCATTTATCTCCCATCCCTCCATCCTTCTTGTGATCTTGATCAAAACAGGGGAACCTATCTATACATGCTTTGGACACCTCTTGGTATACATTCCCTTCCTCCATGCTCTATCATATTCCTTGGTCACTCATCCTATCCACCTCTAGTTATCTCCTTTATCTTCCCATCCACTCATCTCCCATCCCTCATGCCTCATCATATATGAGTGGGGGCATCCGCTTCCTTTGTGACATAGTCCTTGGAGACACCCCTTCATCTCCCTATATCTATAACATCCCTCTCATCTTTGTATCCATCTATCCTAACATCCCTTTCATCTCCCTCCATCTATCATAGCATCCCTTCCATCTCCCCATCCTTATCTTCATATCCATTTATACTAGCATCCCTTTCATCTCCCAATCCTTATATTCTATCCATCCAAACAATCCCTCCCATCCTTCATCCATTCTTTCATCTTTATCTTCATCCCATCTCACAATCCCTTGTCATTGGTATTTGGCTATGCCTCCTTCCATGCAACCCAATGCCCTTTATCTCATCGCCCTCACTTTTGCTTCTCTTACACATCTTTTCAATCTCTTATATTTTCTCTTGTTCATCGCCTCGTCCCTCTTTTTGCTTTTCTTTGTCACGGTGGCTCCGCTCCTCCCCGGGGCGTCTCTGCCCTCCTGGGGCATGTGCGCCCTCCCAGGGCATCTCCACCCCACCGAGGCATGTGCGCCCTCCATCTCGGGGCGTCTCTGCCCCGCCGGGGCGTATGCGCCCTGCCGGGGCATGTGCGCCCTCCATCCTGGTGCGTCTTCGCCCCGCCGGGGCGTGTGCGCCCTCCATCCCAGGGCGTGTGCACCCTGCCGGGGCATGTGCACCCCGTCGGGGTGTGTGCACCCTCCATCCTGGGGCATCTCCGCCCCGCCGGAGCATGTGCGCCCCGCGGGGGCGTGTGCGTCCTCCATCCCGGGGCGTGTGCGCCCTCCCTCCCGGGGCGTGTCCGCCTCGCGGCCCGGGGTGCATACGCCCCACTGTGGCGCACCCCTATCCCTGCCAAAAATTCATATTTTTACTGTCTTTTTTGGAAAACTAATCCTGACCCATTTTCTAATTTCCCCCTACCAACAAAACCCATGTCTTGAAATTTTCAAAATTGATTTTTGATTTTTACACCGACACTTCCGGAGGCCATAACTTTTGACTCTGGTGTCCGTTTGAGTTGAAATTTGGCGGGTGGTTGTGTTATAAGATAACGAGTGGATTTCCAACTTTGAAATCTATTGGAACCCATTTTGACCCATTTTTGGGGCCTCAAACTTTCATCTTGACCCTCAAAATCCCAATTTAGTGTTTTTTTCTAGCATTTCAAAAAATTGTTTTCACTCATAACTCGAAATGCATATCTCAAATACGGGATGTTAGTTGGCAATTCATCCTATCTCACCAATCGGTATTTCTCAAAAAAAAATGGGACTCTCAAACATACAACCATGAAGTTTCCTAAAATGGAAAAATTTGACAATTTTTGAAAATTGCCAAATTTGGAAAAATCTGCTTGTTAACACCTTACATCCCTTAAGCCCCGGAACTCAGTGTAGAATCAATCCAATCATATCCTTCAATCATTCTAATCTTCAATCCAATCCTCATCTGAGCTTTAATCTTATCCCAACCTGAGCTTAGCCAAACCCCTAATCTGGGCTTTCATCCATCTGTAGTCAATGTCTTTGGATACCGAACAAAGTCTTAAGATCCCTCCCTCCATCTTCTTCAATTTTGTCCTATTCATCCATTCTAATAAATCTATTCACTCATTCCATGTAACCATTCATCTACTTCGAACCTTCCTCTATCCTCTCAACACTTCATCGAACCTCCTATCATCTCAAACATTCATCAAACCTCCTTCTATCATTTCAAACTCTCATTCCATAATCTTGGTCAATTGTTTACTCATTCTATGCAATCTTCCACCTGTTCCCACCCTTCACCTTCTAGTTCCAAGAATCAGTCATCTATCCATTTGGTCACCTTTTCCTCATCCAAATCCTTATCCCTCTATCCAATCCACCCAAACAATCCTTTTCCTCCCCCCACCCTCTCCCCTCATCCCATCTCATAATCCCTTGTCATTGGTATCTAGCTATAGGCTTTTCCCCACACAATCCAATGTCATCTATCTTATCGTCATCACTTCTGCTTCTTTTGCACATCTTTTCTATCTCATCGTTCATCACTATGGCATGTCATTTGCCCACTTCATCTTTGATGATATGGATAACTATCCCATCCCTGAGCTTTATATAGTCACTATCCTCCAATCCAATCCAATCCAACAAGTCTATCTTGTTTCGTCGTGTCAGTTCTGTCATTTTAACCCCTTATCTAGGGTTATCTCATCATCCTTCACCCATCACTTGTCTGTGGCATTTTGTCGAACTACGTTGCCCCTGTGCTTTCACATAGGCAAGGTCGATCATTTGATCGACCCCTGGGGTTCCATCCATCATCAATCTATATTGTCCACTTTTCTCCTATTCTCCATCCTATCTTGGTCATCCATCGAAATGTCCATCATGGTCAGTCGTCAGCCTTTTATCGAACTACGAGGGCTCTGCGCTTCCATGTAGGCAAGGCTAATCTTTGATCGGCCCCCGAGCCCCTAGGTCGCTAGAATGTGTTAGTCTCCTATCTTGTGTCATGTCTCTCGTGTCGCGTCGTCAAGCTATGTCCTTATCTAGTTGGTTCTTAACAAAAAAGATCCACTTGTATCAATAACTCTAATCAGTTTTAAATATCCTACGTCATATTAATTTTTTAGCTTAGTATCCATCATTGGTCTCAACAGGATGCATCCTTCCTAACAGACCTCATCAATCCCATCCATCCCCTTGATCTTATGGCAAAGGATATTTGAAATTGATTGCGATCTTTTGATGCTTTTGGCTTTTGTTTATCATTTGAGCTCCCTATCATCACTTGTCAAGGCCGCCATGATCCATCATATTATGGCGTGTTTTGATTGGTCCACATAGGGGCATATCTTGATCTTTTGTTTGATTGTGTCTTCTTGGTTGTCTCACGTAGTAGCCACCAAGATCTCTGAGGTCTTGTGTTATGCTGGGGCATCCTTTTGTGCTTGTAGTTATCTCAATACCTGGCCCGACCAAGGTCTTTGTGACCTTGGGGTGTTGGGATAGCCTTCTTGTCTGTTGTGTTTATTTCATGCATTAGACACTATTACGCCTTGGTTCCACATACCCTGGCACTTAGTGTCTTATGCTATAGCAAAAATTAGTGCTCCAATGATGGCAAATTGCATTAGGATTGCATTTCATTCTCCATTCCATCATTTTGCATATATCCCCCATCCTCTTATATATCACAATCCCCCCATCCATTCATCCTTCATCCTTATCTCACATCTCTATCCAACCACCATCCATTCCATTTCGCCTGAATCATCTAATCATATCCTTGGTCTTGTTACCAGCCTTGACCCATCATCATCATCATCCATTATTATCATTCCCTATCCTTTTGGTGTTGTTTTGGAATGTATCCTTCCCTCATCAACAACACTTTCATCATCATCGGAGGTATTCCTCCCTATCCTTTAGTGGTGTTTTGGGATGTATCCTTCCCTCATCAATACCACTCAGTGGGATGTATCCTTCCCTATCCTCGTGTTGTTTCAGGATCCTTCATTCCCTTATTGACAACACTCCATCCATCATCAACCCATTTTGGCTTGTACCTTGACTGGGGTAACATCACCTTGGTGCTTCATCCATCTCCATATCACTTACTCTCTTACCCATCACCTTGCATCATCTTCCTCATCTCCCCTTGCATCACATCATCTATTTCAAGAGCACATCCGTGTTCTCTTGAACCCGCATGTCCTCTCAAGGGGGCATCATCAATCCCTACTCTTCATTTTCACCCCCATCATCTTTATTCCTAGTCATCCATTTGATGACTGGGGCATCTTTTCCAATCTAACCATCTCCTTCTGGGTTCTATATTTTAATATTCTTTGAAATGATGCTACTTCATCACACCATCTCAAAGAGGGGAAAAATGTAGACATCCAAATTTGGACACTTAATTTATCCAAATTTATCACTTCTCATCTAAACATCCTCTTATTCGAGTTAATTAAGTAATATTACTATTATTTAATTAATATCCTTAATTCTGCTAAATCCCTAAGGTATTTAACTAATAATTAAATACCTTACCCTTCTTAATCCCCTTTTCATCAAATGAATTAAATAAATATTACATTTATTTAATTCCTCACATGTCATTTTCATCTAATCCTAATCCATCTCTTAATCTCTTCATTAAGGATGTGCACATGCCTAATCCTTGATTAGGATGTGTCACATCCTCCAACTTTTGCAAGTTGGCTTCTAATCCACATTAACCCTAATTATCCTCTAATTACTAATTAGTTAAACCTAATTAGTACCTTGGTCAACTCTCCCATCCCCCAAGGAATTTTTAATTCCTTTTTATTCACCCTAGGCTCCTCTCTTCCCCATGTGAATTTTTAATTCACATTTTATTCCTTCTAGAATCCCCTTTCCCCATGCACCTTCTAGAATATTTGACTTGTCACATCAAGTCACATGTGACAAACTCCCACCTTTTGGGAACATTGTCTTATCCAACAGATTCTTCCAATCATTGTGAAATTTTAATTCACTTTTATTCACCCAAGATTCTTCCCATCTCCCAATGTACTTGGAAGTTACTTGTCCTTCCTCCACCTCATGTACCTTTTTGACACCTCACCTCCATCTCATATCCCCTTGGCCACTTCACCCTCCACATGTCAAGATGTGAGGGCTTGTGAGTTTTCAACCCACCACAGCCCTTCATCTTGACCTTTTTGGATCAATCTTGACCATTGAATTCTCTAGAGAATTCAAGTTCCTCTATATATACCCCCTCCTCAAGGGCATTTTGGAGGATTTTAGTCATTTTATAACTACATGCTGCCATTTTGTGCACTCATCCAATTTTCAATTACATTCACTTGCATTTACATCCAAGCACATAGTAAGATCCTCTATTTTAGCCACATCAAGAGCCATCAAGGAGCACACATCCCATTCTAAGCAAGGGCCAATCAAAGGGGTATCAACAACAAGGAAGGTAAAGCCATTTGTGTCTTATGTTATCTATTTTCCTTATTGTTTTGTCACTCTCTTTTGGCTAATCTTAAGGTGTCCTTGGGTCTTTTATTATTCATATTTTGAGTTATTTTATGCACTAGAATGGGATAAATTCCAAGGTATATAGTACCCATTTTCTTCTATGCTTTGAGTTTACTTATGAAGCCCTCAGGATCATGATTCCTTAGCTTCACAGTCATCAATTCATAAGGATCTAGCAAATGTTCTAAATCATGCAATGTCCCTTTTGTCACAATGTAATATGCAAATATTGTCCACTCTAGGAAGAAAGACTCTTTCCTTACTAATTCAGGTAAATGTGTCTCTTGTGCTTCTCTCAAGTGTCTCATTATCTTAAGCAAACCTATTCTCAAGGGAACATCTCTAGGAAAAGCATATGGGCCTAGACCACTATCATATATTCTAAAAATTGTCTTATCAAGATACAAAATCAAATCTCCCCAGTTATGACTCAAATTCAAGTATGGCCTTAGCTCCTTAGGTCTCAAAAACTCTTGAGTTTCTCTAGGGATCCTGGTGGGTTCATCTATCAAGGCCTTCCTTATCCTAGATGCAAAAACATTTCTAAACATTAAAAAGTTGTACCTCTTGTCATCTCTACCCAAGATACAGGTCCAACTCTGAACAGGGAAGTCAATTCCATCCTTCTTTCTTTCTAGGGTAATTTCCTTTTCAAAGGCTTTTTGTCCCTTATACAGGGACATATGCATTAACAATGAATGCCACTAGAACTTCACCATTGTTTTCCTCCTTGCAACTCAACTAAGACTTCATGAATATGATCGGTCAAATAAGTTGCATAGTCATAAATCATACTACATCCTAGTTATTGGATATGTGAGGCCAGATAGCTATACTTTTCTCTAATGTGTCAGGTGGATTGGCGCCTACAATTTGGTAAAAGGAATATACATTCTTTCTGAAATAGTTGGTGAAAATTTTCATTGGGAAAGGTTCAAGCTCTCCATTATCAATCTTGACCTTCCTCCATTGCTTCCCAGTTCCAACCACTAAAGTGTGTTGAGAAAACATTTTTGATATAATGAACACCCTAGTATTATTGCATTATGTTTTGATAGAATGCATCTTCAAAGGAAGCATATTTTAATTCCATTCATATAGACCAAAAACCTTTTGAATTTCTTCACTAGTTATTCTTACCATGACCACCCTATCATATGATCTAACTGTCGGTGAAACTAGATCATATTTTGATTTGATATCCTTTAGGAGGTCCATATCCATGTATACATTACAGACAATAAATTTCCCCATATTCAAATCCCATGGGTTGCTAAAAGGAGGCCCCAAATTCTTGTTTCCAAACCAATGTTGAAACATTTTCCATCACATGTAGGGTACCTCAAAATCCTTGATAAAGCAAGCTTTATCTATCAAACCCTCCTTCACAATAGGGCCACAAAACATGGCTCGTCCCTCTATCTTCTTACTAGTGGATTGGGGTAGTAATTCGATAACATCCTAAGACAAGGATCTAGGCTAGGCAGAAGAAGAAAAATCACCAGGTGCTTTGGGAGCCATGGGTTTGTGTGCACAGAGAAAATTCTAATAGAGGAATTTTAATGACTCAACTTTCTAATTGCAGTTTATAATTCAAGACAAGAGCAATTCATAGGGCCATGACTTTCAAAGAAAAATATTAACCCTAATTTTAAAGTAATGAAAGTAGAGCAAACAATTGCATTCACTTTAAAACAAATAAAAGAAAACCCTAACTCAAAAAACTGAAAGAAAGGTGTGAATTTGTGTTTATGATACTACTTTCAATCCTGTCAAACCCTACTACTAGCTAGTACAATTTCTGCAATTTGTTTATTAGCTCCTCATATTTTATAGGACACATCTCTGGATCTCAAATAAGCAAGAATTTGGCTACACACAAATTTTGATAGGAACTGAATAAGTGTACCAGTTTATTTTTTCCATTAATGCTTACTCACGCAAAGCAAAGGAATTGCAACCGGCATACTTTGTAGCCTTGAATATGAGTCATTGATTTAAAAATAAGATGGGCCTCTTGAACGACTTTGATCGAGTCAAGATTGTTTGAATTTTCCTCACTACTCCAACTAGGATGAATGGCCAATAGGAATTCGCTAACTAGACAACACTCATTTATTTGTAGGCTCCACTTTCCTATAGCTGCAAAGTGTCTGTGGCAGCTTCTTGTGGGTCTTTCCATTCTTAAAGAACTTACATCTCATTCCTGTGAGCTAGCAGGGAATGGTGGTGATCATCTTTCATCATTCAGTCAGTGCCATTGATCTAAAGGTTTTGGGATTTGAGATGTGACGTAGTGTGTGGGCTCACTCACACGTTGTGGCATCTCACTAACCTCACAACATCTAACTTGTATTCAGTTCAATGGGGAATGACTGAGATGGAGCCCCATGATTTGGTAACTATTCAACCTATGCATGATACAAAGTAATTTATAAAAAGAGGCCTTGAATAGGCCGATGAGGAAGACACCCTCATGAGTTAATGAATTATAATTAAGTCATTCAAAAATCAAAACTTAAAACCTGACATGAGGATGAATTAAAATGATCGAAAATATCAAGACTTCAGGGCTAGTAACAGATGTATGTAGATGGCTTAAAAGATAACTAGTGATACTGGCAACTGAGACAACCAATCAAAAAAAATTAGAACACTTCAAGAATGAATAATTGAAGGTAAGACTAATGAAATAAAACCCTTAAACCCTGTTGATGGGTACATTCGACATGTGAATAACAAGCACAAAAGATTCAAAATGTCAAGCATTTTGAGGGCTCTATCAGGTCCCAATTAAATGATTTCCATATTAGGTACCCATTTACAAATGATATGAAAAATTCAGCTAGTCTCCTACAAATGGAGAAAAGGGGAAAACCCAATGGGAATAAAACCACTCTCCAAAAAGGGGATGAAATACAAAAAAGTGAGAAAGGATGGGAATGATGGAGGACTCCATAATACCCCCCAAGTATACCATCCATTACATGGATACAATACAATCAATATCCCCCCATAGGGAAGAAATAAAGAGAATAAATAACCCTCCAGAATAGGAGATCACCTGCAAAAATGGTAAGTATCTGAAGACTAAACATGATCCAATGTTGACAAACAACTTGTCTCCCTTTCAGAAGAAACAAAACCAAGTGCAATTGCAGGGATTCTTCCCATTCTAGATAGGAATTGAAGGAAGTTAGGATGAATGTGGATGCAGGTGATGTCTATAAAAACTACTCATATGTCTCCATTACCATAGAGGATGAAGACGCCATAATCAAATCAGCTACATACCCAATCAATGAAGAAGGTGAAAAACTAGGAAAATTAAAAAACTAATGTTGAACAAGATCCAAAGACTATAATACAATAGTACTTCCATTGAAGTGATAGATGGAGACTACATTCCCCCCTGAATGAAGTGTCTTCAAAACCACGAGAGAAGACTGAAGCCAATCCAATGGTGGATGCTAAAGAAACTCCAATTCCAAAATGAAGTGGGAGGGAAGAAGTTTGATACATGAAATATCTGAAGAGAAAACAAGTGCTTCTAAGGTAGTCTCTAGTTCCCTAATCAAGGTCAAGGAAAAAGAATGTGGAGACTCTAGAAAACTCTCCAAAGTAGGATCTTAATAGAGGAGTGATATCCCCTCAAGAATGTCCTCCAAACCTATAGAAGTAGCCAAGTTCGCAATCCCTAAAACAAAGCCATCATGTGATGTCATGTATGGAAAAATAAATTTTTCTTGACAAATAGAAATCATGGAAGCCTCAATCAATGACTTTGGACAAGGAATCACTCAATATGAAGTGACTGAAGATGGTTGTTGATGCAATCTCTCCATTGTTGATATTTTCTCTTTCCCAACATGATCAGGGAAGGATGACTTGAAAACCCCATTAAAACTATGACTAAATCTCCAATAATACAACAATATTGACCTTCAATAGAACTAGAAAATTCCAAAGATAGTATACAACTGAAATAAAGCCCCTTGATGCAAAAAAGCTTCCTCCAAACAATAGGATATCCAAGTATTGATAAAATATTATCAAAGTGACAAACTACCAAATAAAATTGCCTGGTGCTAATTCTAAAATAAATGAAACGACTAATGAAAAATATATTGGAATACCTCCCCGATGTTACTAGAATGATAGATTTTTGACAAGATGATGTGGAGATATTTCCTTCCAAATCTAAATTAGGGTTTTCACTTCAACTAAATGGAACTTTTGATGGGAGCATAATCCTAAAAATTAGAGTGCACCATTGGAAAGCTCTCTGAATCCTCTTTCTGTTGGTATCTTGTCTGCAAAATTTTGATACTATGGCACAAAGATATGTCCTTTCAAAGAAAAAAATGCTATATGAGAATGCATAGAATAACCAGGGGCAATGATTAAGCCTCAGGGGCTAAAGAATAATCCCTTCATCTCCAATATGACCATGGGAAATTCTAACATTTAAAAAAAAAAATTCACCTAGGAAGTGACGCTGGAGCCGTGACTGGTGGTGGTCTAGTGGTGCAGCCAGTTAGGAGGTGGCATCGCTCAGATTAAGTAGAGTGCATGGTTCTACAAATGATAAATAGTCCAAGGCTTAGAGTGGGGTCTTCGATGGTAAGTAGGTGGCTAAGAAATAGATGTTGGTGTTGTTGAGTGGACTAGAAGACATCAATAGTTGGTGGGAGTCATTTATTAGTGATGTGACGGTGAGATGACCGCTATGCTTGGTATAGACAATAATGAATGTGGCTAACACTGACACTTTATGCAGACTATCAAAACAAAAATTTGAATATTTCCAATTTGGAAATTCAAATTTTAATAAAGCTGATATTTAAATAAAATACATTCTGTAAAAATAGGATTCCAACCGTGAATATCAAGCCTGAGGAAATAACTATAGCCTACGGATGAAATTTTTTTAAACCATTGTATGCTGACCTATTATTTTAATGCTAGTCAATCTAATATTTTTTAAAATTTTTTGCCAAACTTTCAAAAAAAATTCCTAATTTTTGGAATAAAAAAATCCTGTTGATGTAATAAAAGTTTTCCATGGAGGACAACTGGAATGACTAAATTTTTTTATAGCAGATTATACAGATAGTACAATAAATTCATAAACCTTAGATAATACCTCTAATCACGCCCAATGATAGTCTCTTATTTTGAAAAATAGGCAAGTGATCTAAAGGTTTTCAAGCCTTCTAAGCATAATGGTGAGGTTGGAGAGAACTTGATTTGTTCCAAAATTATCTTGTTCCCTAGGTAGAACCAACTAACCTTCAAGAAAAAACCTTAAGCCTGCAAAGAATCTCACAAGCCAACTTCCTTGATTCTATGATAAACTTTTACTATAAAAGCTTTGATACCATGTTGAAATGATGGATTCAAAATGTCCCTAATGAAGCTAAAGTCTTTAATGGAGGACCTTTTCTAAGAAAATAGTCACCCACACAGAAAGTGTTGCAACATTCACATTCAAAATGAGATTATTAGATTGATCTAGAATATGTTACAAGTGTACATATGCCCTGATTATATAGGAAAGAGAGAAATCTAGAATGCACTATGATGTTGCCAAGTGTCTTAATCAAAAAACATGTAAACCCTAACAACCTACCTAGAGAAAGATGATGAGATAGAAATAAGTTCTAGATGATTTCTAGGAGGAATCTTATCTCCTACAAACATGGAAAGGGTAATCAACCCATTATTAATTATTTCTAATAATGCAACCTAGGACTTAATTAATTAAATAAAGACCTAAATAAACTTATGCTAGTGTAATAAATAATTAATTACACTAATAGATATGTTGTGTGCTACACTTACAACAAACTAGGACATATCTCAAAACTTTGTAAGAGAAAAATTAGGAAGAAACCAAATTCAGAAAAAAAGAACAAGTTTATGAACAAAGTAGACCCTACCAAAGTAAGAAAAAGGAAGAATCTGAGGAAAAGGATGAATAAAATGCATCAATATTTGCATCTGGTGCAGATATCTCTTCTAAAAATTGAGCCCTATTACGACTTCAAGGGGAGCAGTTACAAAAAAATATAAAAGCCCCTGATATATGAGGTGTCAAGCAGTGACACAAGGATATGTAATATGAGTCATCATTCTAAAGGAATTGGAGAAATCTCTAACAAAAACCTAGCATATCTGAAGAATTGTCGAACCCTTTTTGGTTTAAAAAATACTCTCTAAGGTGTTTATCAACTTTTAAAGTTGGAGCACATTAAATGAAAAATCAGGGGAAAATATCAGAAGTCATAAAAGTGAGAAATTAAGTTAATCCAAAATACATTTTTGCATTTGAGAAAAAGAAAAGTGAGGCAAAGAGTGTTGAAGGTGATTCAAATCATTGTACATCAAAACCCTAGTTCTCAACAAGCAGAAAAGGTATTATCTATTATCTAAATTTTATGGATTTAAATTTGAAGGAACTTTATGTTAAACTATATTCAAGTTGTGTGAGGAGAATGGCTACTCCCACTATTGAGGAAATCTTTGAGAGACCCCAACCCAAATTTAAAATATTTTTGTGGAAAGTGTATGAAAATGATCGTGTGGGTGCGTTCTTGCATATTTTGAGCCATCTACTACCCACTGAAGATACACGAATATATATTCGTGGGAAGCTAGAAGAATTCAATCACCAAGAGCTGAAGGATTTGTGGGAAAATGAGTTGATGGGAGATGATCTACTGCTTAAGCTAGACTATGGAAACCTAGTTCGAATAAAGTTGAATGTTTGGAACTGGTTTCCAAACTTTTCTAGTGAGAGTAAGGTGAATTTTTTTAGGATGGATCTCAGTAGGGTTCAAAGAAAACTTTTTTGGATAAATGAACCAAGAGTTATCAACAAGGAAGCAATTCAAGATATAACTAGTCTTTGTGATACTAGAACCATTCCAGTTCTAAAGGAAGTGAAAAATGATGAAGTCACAAGGTTGTCTAGTGCTAATTTTGATGAAAGAGATCTAACTAAAAATTCTATTACAAATATTTTTGTCAAGTATGCTACCATCATGATTGGGAAAAAAATGTATTTCACTAACCAAGCAAATTTAGTGTCTACTACGACAATTCACATTGCATATGAAATGGTGGAGAATGGAAAAGATTTTGATCTTTGTGAATTGCTTAGGTTGCAACTTATGGAGAACCTAAGTATGACTAAGTAAAAGAAGCATGTCTTTAAATTTGACACTTTGGTTGTTTGTTTGTTATTTTATTTTCTGAGGGAGTTACCAGGAAGGAAAGTCATAATATGGGATAACACTAGGTTGGTTGCTGATCAAATATTTGATCATCTTTGTAGTCTATGAGATTTTAGGGCATTAAAAAATGCCCTAACTGCTTTCTTTGCAGTATTCTAGAATGAAATACATGAAAGAGACTTGATTCTAAGGAATTTGGTGAAGAAATGTGAAAACAAGATAACCTTTCTTGTGTCTATAGATGAATGCATCATTCAGGTTGTAGAATCCAGAACTCGATGGATTGAACCATTGGGATATGCGATTAATGAACAAATGGCATAGAGGTAAATTGAGATTTTGTTGGATAGTCCTAAGGACCCCTCTCTACCTAGGAATGGTACATATGAGGACAAATGTATTGGAGTAAATTTAAAGGCTACTGCATCTAAAAGAAGAAATAAGGTTGAGGCTTTCTTTCAAGGTCAAACTTTTTCAAGGGATGATATAGAATAGTTGAAGGAGGCTCTTGATGAAAGAGAAGCTAAATTTGTTGAACAACCCACCAGAACTAAAAAATAGGAAGACTATCTTCCGGTGCTACACCAACACCTATCTCTAGTTCTACCACCTCTAGTGTTGCTAATATTATGAAAGGGAAGAATAACTAGAAAAGTTTCCTTGCATCTGTTGATGTTGCTACCCCTACTGGTCCTAGTACCTGAGCATCTAAGAGGAAGGACATACCTCCTGCAGCACCATCTACTATTTCAGGAACAAGAAGAGTGAAACAAAAGGATGATAGGAAAATAAATCTAAGTGATGCTATTCAACAAGAAATTGATCTTGGCCTAGAAGAAAAGCATCACTTGGAGAGAAATTAAAGGCTTACCACCTCTAGAGAAGAGGCTAAGACTAGAGTTGATATCTCTATGGATGAGGAGATAGAGGAAGAGTAGGATACTTACCAAATCCATGTACATACAAAGAAGAATGAAGAAGGCTCATATGATCTTGTAGAGAGCATACATGGAACTCCTTCTGTAAGTGAGCATCCATCTTTAAATCTAGGAGTGTTAGTAAGCAATATGATTGATAATGATCTTATGGGTATGTACAGGATCATGATGGGCCAAAAATTTGTGATATGATGGGTATGTGTAGGGTATGTGGCTGACAACTTGTCTTTTACCTAAAATTGATGAAATGAAAAGGCTGTTTAAAGAAGATTCGTTGATTACTATAAATATAAATTATGCTTTACTTTGAATTTAATAAATAATTATTATTCATTTTCTATTTGAATTATGACTAAAGTCTTGATTGATAGGCTAATTGAAAAACATCTATATCTTTCAAACGGTATCACATTTTTTTAATTTGAAACATGTGTCACATTCTATGCTTTGCATACTATAGGATTAAAAAAAAAATTGAATTTTATGAAAGTTTTGACCAAGTTAAGGTGGTGAGACATACAAGTTTTTATATTTTTTTAAATTTGTAATAAAAAATTCATAATTAATTATTTACTTGGAAAAAAAATTACAAAAAAATATGCATCACATCAGGACATGAGTCTTCTTACTTATATTTAAAATCTTATAAAAAAGTTATCATTTTATTGTGGTTAGGGTGGTCAAACAGACACCTACTTCTTAATTTTTTCCTTAAATTTAAGTGCTATTGCATTCAAATTTAAATTTTTTACCAAATAATTTTTCTTTTAAAATAAACCTAGTAGTTTAGAAACTACATTTAATTTACTACAAATTCTATTCTTACATATTTTTGAAATAATATAGATAACTTATTCAAATTTTTATGCCAAGTTGTCTAGCTCTAATTTTTCTAATTTTTTTGCCACTTAAGGACCTATTTTATCCATGATGATCCTACACATACCCTTATGCCAATTGCTAAGTTATATGATAAAGTTAATGATGAAAGGAAATAAACCATCATAAGTACACTTATTTAGTACATAGTTATTTGTAATATAAATATGGATACTATATAGTCCAAAGTTAATGAAAATGTGTGGAAATAATTAGTACTCATAAGGCAAGAGGCGTTAAACATTGAAGAAAAGATGAGGAGTGAAGCCTTAAAATCCATTAGTTCCACATTTTTAGAAATAGAAGCTGCAAATTTTCTAAAAGAATGTTCTACAATGTTTAGAGTCAAGCAGAGGGTTAATATGCTAATGATTAAACAAGATGACTATATAGAAAAACTAAGGCAAGAAAGTCAGGATGTGATCAGGAAATTAGCAAGGAGCTATATGGAAAGAACTAGTTCTCAATCCACACTTCTCATGCATAGGAACTTGATACTATTGCAAAAGTGATGGACAATATAGTTTTGGAAAATGTTGGTGATACACTTGGTATTTTAAAGATCCCTACCCCTCAGATTGACATAGAAGAGACTACTAGCAAAAGGTTCGATGATCAACATAAGGGTATGTGCAAGATCATGATGGGCCAAAAAGTGGTGATATGATGGGTATGCGTAGGGTATGTGGCTAGCAACTTTATTTTTACCCAAAAATGATGAAACAAAAAGGGTTTTTAAAGGAGATTCTCAACTTTCCACTAATATAAATTACGCTTTACTTTGAATTTAATAAATAATTATTATTCATTTTCTATTGGAATTATGAATAAAGTCCCGATTGATAGGCTAATTGAGAAACATCTATAGCTTTCAAATAGTATTACATATTTTGAATATGAAATATGCATCACATTCTATGCTTTGCATACTATAGGAATTAAAAAAAATTGAATTTCATGAATTTTTGACCAAGTTAAGGTTGTCAGACATAAGAGTTTTTATATTTTTCAAAAGTTGTAATAAAAAATTCATAATTAATCATTTACTGTGAAAAAAATTATAGAAAAATATGCATCACATAAACACATGAGTCCTCTACTTATATCTAAAATATTATCATTTTATTGTGGTTAGGGTGGTTAGATAGACACCTACTTCTTATATTTTCACAAAAATTTAAGTACTACTACATTGAAATTTCAAATTTTCACCATATATATATATATATATATATTTTAAATAAACCTAGTAGTTTAGAAACTACATTCAATTTACTATAGATTCTATTCTTACATAATTTTGAAATAATATAGATAACTTATTCAAATTTTTACATCAAGTTGCCTAACTTTGATTTTTCTAAATTTTTCACCACTTAAGGGCTTGTTTTTTCCATGATGATCAAACCCATACCCATAAACATCATTCTACTGATAAGAAAAAAGGAAATTAAGAGTTTATTGGAAACAAGGAAGAGAAAGAAAAACATGAAGGTCAAGGGAGTAAGGACAAAAAGAAGAATAATGACAAGGATGATGAAGAAAGAAGAGAGAAAGAAAATAGAGGAAAGTCCTCTCAAAAGTTATACAAAGAAAAAGAAGAAAAAAAGAAGGAAAAATAAGAAGAAGAAAAGGAAGAAGAAAAGAAGAAAGAGGAAGAAGAAAAGAAGAAAGAGGAAGAAAAGAAATCCATTCTAGTTGAGAAGTGCAAAAGAGAAATTTCTAAAGGCCCTGAACTATCAAAGCCATTTGGAAAATCAATCAGAAGAACCCTTAAAGGTCTTCTTTCAAGGAAAATCGTACTTCAACCTACACTTCCACCTTAGTTGGTTAAGCTCTTGTCACATCTAGGTTATGTGCACTTAACCATGATCACACCAGATGGAAAAATAAAACTAAGTGGCACTTTTCTCAACTTTGTCACATAGGAATCTATAGAGTCATATCAAAGGGGAAATGAATTGATAAACAAAGCTATCAAAGCTTTACATGAGACAACCCCTAGTGTTACAATAGATAAATCTCTAGCTCCAATTGAAAATTTTAAACTTATAGTTGATTCATTCAAAGAGTACACATCTAACCTCAAGCTACAAACTACAAAAGAAGTGGAGTTAAGTTTGCTAGAGAAAAGATGGTTGCTTCTAGAAGACAAGTGTATATACAAATGTGATAAGGCTTTGTGAACTTTGAAAGAAGTAAGAGATTGTGATGAGGAATCCCAATTTCTATTTGTTTACTACATGAAGTGGTCAAAATCCACTTGATGTATCAAGGACTTAATGGACTCGACTGAGTCTCAACTTGCAGATGCCTCTAGAGAGTATAAGATTGCAGATGATAGAAACTATGTTAGGTGGGTTTCTATTGTAGATCTCCAGAGAAATTGTTTCATCCTGTAGAGGCAATAGGAAGATGCTATGAGATTTTTTTACCAACATGAAGACCTGGTTATGTCCGAACATGTCTCTATATCAAATGCATTGATAAAAGTAGAAAAATTTGAGAAGTTGAATGATGTTCCATCCACCTTAGAAGAAGGAGAAGAATGCCTAGCAGAACTAGAATCTATGCACAAAATTATATCCAAGGAAAAAGGAGTATGGGATGATGGAAAGCCTTCTTGGGAAGAAATTCTCAAGGAGTTACAAGTTTCCCCCAACTCTAATTGAAATTGTTTTTACTTTTCCCCATCCTTTGTCCTTGATGTCAAAGGGAGAGAAGAGGAGAAGAGTATGTTATATTTTTGGTCCTGTATCTATGTTAGGGGGAGTTAAGAATAATATTTTATTTTTTAAAGCAACTACTGGGTAACTAATTGAGTAAATTGTGTGTCTACACTGATTCAATATCTTGATTTGGAAATCCTCTCATAAAAAGAAAATTTAATGAGTTTTTGATATGTTGCTCAGAAGTGTTGGTTACAACTATAAACAAGCTTTCAACAATTTTTGGATGATCCAGTTGAGACATCTAGATGATAGAAGTTGAAAATTATTTTGGCCTCTAGGGTTAAGAATTTACTATCTTATGAACATTTAAGATATTCCTTATAATGTCTGAGCCAACCTAATTTTTGATTGGTACATTTTGTGTTGTGCGCTAAATTGTTTCTTGAATTGGGATGAAAAGTTATATATATGCACATCAAATTGGGATGATCTAATTGATGTATGAAAGTGTAGCCACATATATGTATGTGTGTGAAACATAAACAATATATAGATGAGATAGCGAAGAAGAAGGATAATAGTATGTGAATAACAACCTATGTGATAAGAGCTATAGTGCAAAGCTTTTGTACTGACTACTATAACATGATTTTTTATTATTTTGAACTTAACCAGAAATGGTCTCAACACTTTGAAGGTGTATTTCTTTAGTTCAGATTTTGTATGTGAGCCACACTATTTGTACCTTGGTGGTAAGCCATTTTGTATCTACTTCAAGATGTGACCCTTTCAAGGATAGTGAGTCCTAGCAGTGAGCCTTGTAATATCCTATAACTAGTTATAATATATTGTGATCTAATCCTCACTATGGCTTTTCCCACTTTGCATTCTCCACATAAAAATATTTATGTCAATGTGTTGTTTGATGTTATGTTTTCTTTCATGCTTTGGTTAATTATTTCAGCTATATATGTGTTGATAATTGGATGGTTAGCAATTAGTTTTGTTAGAAGAATACTAATTCACATCCCCTCTCTTAGTATTCAATGTATTCAACAAATGATAAGTTGAAAATCAGTATTAATTAGAGGAAGTACTTGCATCAACACAAGGAGGAGCACCACAATGCTTAAGATGTTGAATTTTTTCACTCAAAGCCTTATATTTATTAGTAGAATGACCATGAACTCTATGATATGCACAAAATGAACTCTTGTTGTACCATTTATTTCATGTTTTTGAAGGGACAATAATCAAGTGGTATTCAAGAAGCCTCGACAAGATAGTCTCTTGATCAATAATAGGGGATAATTCTTTCTCATCATAATATGTCATACACATAGTAGATGAAAAGGCATTAAATGAATATGGAGATAAAGGTTGTAAAACGAGATCTTTCATGAAAAATGATAGTATAGACTTCACTTGTTCTCTATCATTTTTCTCTTTTTTTTCATTATATCCATGCTTAGAAAGGGGTTTGTATCCATGAACATAACATTCTTCCAACTTAGATGAAGGGGTTTTATGCTTCTAAGAAGGGTTGGATTCTTTACAAGAACACGAATCCTTTTTAATTTTCTTAAAGTTACACATCATCCTCTCATGAGAGATGGGAGTTTAGGGGCCCCCATCTCCACCATGGGGTGATGGTTTTGATTTAGAACCAAATTGAGAAAATAAAAAAAAAGGTTGTTTTGGTTTAGATTGTGAGATTTTCTACTCTCCTATAAAGGAAGGTGTAAAATTCTATGAACCACGATTTCAATTTCAAAGAATATTGGATATTATTATTTTACAAAACTTCTTGGAGAATCCTATTGTATGTAAGTGATGCTCTTGTTAAATTGAAAAGTGAGAGAGGTATATGAAAAATTTACTCAACAAGATCATTCTCTTTTCCAATTATGTGAAGGAAAACTAGGAGCAACAGGCAAGATAAGTTGAGGCAATGGTAATGAGGTAGATATGGTTTGTGGTTGCCTATATGTTAGGAATAATGGTTTATTTTTAGGTGGTTTTGTGGTGGGAGGTAACTTAGGAGGCTCACTAATTAAAGGAGATCCAGTTTGTGCAGTCATAACCTCAATTGAGTTACCTATATGACCTTCTAGTGAGGGGTAGTTAAAATTGAACTTTACATATTTATCTATGCCATCCACCTTAGTGTTTTCTGAGAAAAATGTAGCATTAGAAGATGGTAAATCAATATTATCATGACACTCAATGATTAGGTCTTCTAATACCAAAATAACTTTGTCACAAATAGGAGAGGTATTAGGAGAAGAGCAACTATGGTTGTCATGATTGTCTATGCTTACATCCTCTTGTACCAAATCTTTTGGGGATTATCTAGGTGAGATTAAGTCCCCAAGGGATTCATCTAACATGTCAAATTCATCACAACTAAAAGATTTGAAGGATAGGTTTTCCCTATGGTTAACCATTTTTTGTTTCTTTCTTTTGATGTGAATGGTTTTTGTTCTTATTTTCTAATGATTGCAAACTGTAAAATAATCCATATAATGATGTTGAAAATAAAAGAAAATTACAAAATATAATAATGGAATATGCAAGAAATTTTTTTTCCACAATGTTGCAAAATCTAACTAAATGAGCAATAACTTGAATCAACAAATAGATTGTTTCAAAAAGTCAATTCTCAGACTAGAAAAAAATAACATAAATGAAAACTAGAGACTAAAAACAACCCAAAATATTTCCTAAAATTTTTGTACAAGGATTTAATGACCCCTAGGAAAATGTGTCCTATATTAGGGTTTTAAAAAAGTGAAAAATGCACTTTTTAAGTTGTTTTATGTGGTTTATGTCCTAGGTTTCAAACTATAACTATAGTGGCAAAATATTCCATAATTTTATGACCTAATGTAAGTGAAATGAAGGACAAAAGATAAACTATATGACTCTTTTTGAAATGCAATTTCAATTTAATTTTTGAATATGAATGATGAAAAGTACACTAATATGTAAACACTATGCAAAATTAATGTAAAATTTTAAATTTTTTAGATTTAAAACAATGCAAAAATGAAAATTTAAACCCCTATATGCAATGCAATCTAATGCAATTTTTAAAACCCTAATGAGATGCAAATTAATGCAATACAATGAAAAATTTGGCAATCCTAGATCTAGGGTTTAAATGCACCCTAAATCAGAAATTAGAATCTTCAAAACTTAGGTTCACCAAAATGAAACAATAAAATATATGTTGGCATTTTGATTTTCATAATGAATTAGGTATGATGGAACTATTTTCCTCAATTTCATTATGAAATGAGACCCACACAATGAAAGTAAAATCAACCATTAGGTGAATCAAATCAAAGTGTCAATATGAAAATTTTCCTTTTATGCAAGGACGTGGGTCTAGGTTAAACAACACTTTGTGGAGAAAGATTAAAAATAAAAAATAAACTCCAAATTGTGATTTATAAAGTTCATTTTGAAGCTTAAACATAAAATTGATGAAACCTAAAGAATGTAGGGAGAATTTTGAAGCGATAAATGTTGCGTACCTCTCACAAAAAAGTGCTTTTTTGAGGCCAATTGAGGACTCATTCACCCTATGGAAAATGGGTCTTGGCTAGGGCTCTACAAAAATGCTTTTTGGGTTCTCTTGTGATGTGTCTTCACTCCCAGATTCTCAATTTTCATACTCGAACAGTCATAAATAAATCTGAAATCTATTTTTTGTGAAATGACAATAAAGGTGGTAACTTTTAAAATTTCCACTTTTGATTCCTTAAACCTTTCTTCAACCTACAAATCTGCAACACATAAAGAAAGGGGGGGAATATTTCTTTTTGGGGTAAAGGGGGGTTTACCTTGGTCAAATGCTATTTTGGTAATTAAACCTTGAAATGAAATAAAATAGCATGAAGGAATGATGAATGAACAAATGCAATATTGTAAGTCACTAACCCTTGATTAAACCTTTGAAGGATTGAAAGATCAATGTTGATCCTGCATGAAATGGCTTCAATGGATGTTTTTCTTGATACTTGAATCTTGAACTTGAATGCTTGTTTTAGATATTGAAACCTACACCACAATGTGATCCCCAAAAACATGCATATGATGCTTGAAATCTTGATGTTGCAAGTATGAAGATGTTGTCATTGATGTTAGTTGTATATCAACTGGTTTCTATTATCATTGATGTCATATTGATTATATATGTCAAGGATATTAAGAAAATTTTAATAAGGAAGGTTTGTTGGTTTGCTCCATCTTGTGCTTTGAGATGTGTTTCTATGATTGTGTGGTTTAGATATATTTTCCATGGTTGTTTATGGTTGCTATATCTAGAATTTGGGGTTTTGGATCATCGTACAATGCAAGATATTTTCACTAGTATGTGTACTATGCTTGTATGTGTATCTGGCTATGGTTTGGAAGAAATGTAGTTGCTCAAAATTTATTTGATTTGTGGTTTCAAGACTTGCAATCCTGAAAAATAAGCTATTATGATCATGTTCAAGTTAATTTTGTTATTCAGAGAGATTGGATCATGTTAAGTTTGTGTGTCCTTAATTGTTTTATCTATTTTACACAGGTATTGGCTGACCTTGTGTTAAACACTACTCTGAAGTTTATGGAAGCATGTTGAGGCATGTTGGGACTTATTAATGTCCTCATTAAGTATGTGTCTAGGTTACCATCAATATAATTCCACTATAGAATGTTTTGGCATTAAACTAATTTAAATTTGTAATGCAAATGGTGTGTGATCGACCTTGGATGAGTGTGAAGGTTGAAGATGGTATAAATACAAGTTGATATTTTTGTGAAAGATTCCAGAGAAAGATAGATGTTAGATAGATGTGAAACTCTATGTGTGTGTGATGTGAGTTTGAGTAGATCATTGTGAAACTCAAGTGATGAGTTTTTGGAGGCAGTGAGTTGAAGGTGTACTCTATCATTCAAGCATGTCTGGAAGTGTGTGAGTGAATTATGGTGGTTTTATCAATAACATTGAGATTATTTTCATTCTATAAAAAATATCTTATATCTTCTTTGTAATTCTATAGCAACGAGCCCTCTAGGTGGTTAATGCTCATTGGACAATGAGTCCTGTTTTGGAAAAGTCCTAATTTTGACAAGTCCTATTTTGGTAGTAATCCTTTGTGGTAGTGAGCCTTTGAATTCAGTTTTGGAATTATTTATATTGTGAGATATCTCCACCATTTTTTTTCCACTATTGGGGTTTCCATGTAAATCTGGTGTTATTGTGTGTATTGTTTTTCTTCTTTCAGTTTTTTCTTTTACACTTAATGATTAATCACATTATCAAAGTAAAGGATCTATGAATGGTAATTGATCCAACTCCCGGTGGAATTTTTAAGGGTTAAAATTACTATAATTGATTCACGCCCCCCTCTCAGTTGTCTTGTTCAACAATTGATATTAGAGATTGCTTCATTGGAAAAGAGATTACCCACTTAAGGAGGGCCTATGATGGAGAACAAGATCATTATTGAATTTCCTAGGTTTCGAAATGATGAAAAATGTGTTTAGGAGTGCTATCATATGGTTGAGGACATAGAGAACACCCACTTTCAAATTTTATTCAAGGATAACCCTAGAGATCTCAATGAAGAGGAGAAAGAGATCTTGTAATAGGGTTGTCCTAGATGTTGAATGTAAACTAATCAGGGGTTCACAACTAAGCTAGAGCTTGGAAAGATAAATTCAATGCAATATGTAATGCTAAATCCTAACTAAATGAAAACTTTAACTAAATGACCTAGGAATGTATGAAAATAAAAAAAAAAGCTAAGAGATGAAATGTATGCACTTGAGACTCTAAAAATGACTGATTGAAGCTCCAAAATTATACAAAATATGAATTTTTGACCTACTAGAACTCGTTTTCCAATCTGGGTGAATTAGTCTGAAATCAAGGTTTTTGCACAGGAGCAAGTTTTGAGGAAAACGGTATTTGAATTTGTAAAAAATTCTAAAAAAACCTATAGTGGGACTCATTCACCACTTCTACTAAATTAGTCCCATTTCATTTTTTTAGGAATTTGAAGTTCATATCTACACTTCAACACCTACTCTTTTCTCCCAAATTTATTTATGGATCTAAATCTCTATAAATCAACCTGTAGGTGCTCTCCAATTTTCTCCAATGCTTGATGACAACCTTGAAAACTTTAAGTACTTTGACAACCTTCTCCAAACTTTCTCCTCAATGTCTCTTCAATCTAAACCTACAAATCACATACTAAAGAGAGGGTAAAATGGTTTTTTGTTAGTGGACAGGGGCTTTCCTTGGTCAAACCCCATTTTGCCTATCAAACCTTGAAATGAAATGAAATAGGAATGGAAAATGATGAATGAACAAGATATGATGTTAAAACTCACAAAACTCTAGCAATGAAGTGTTGCAAACATGTATGAGATGAATCCAATTGATGTAGATCTTGAATGAAATGATAGCTTGAATCATAAAACCCTACATCGCTATTGTTAGCTCCAAAACAAACATGATTCATGAAGTATTTGACATGATGTTTGATGCTTGAAGAATGCTATAAAATACTTGATAATCTACTCTTGAAGACTCTTGAATGCTTTGGTGAACTCAAACTTTCTATAAGGATGCTCATTCAACTTGTTAGGTCACTTGATTGCAAGTTAGTTTGAAATGAGTGAAAGAAACTTGTATTTATAGTTAATTATGCAATAATTCCTAAAATTACAATAGTACAAGCCAATGCCGGATCTAGGAGGTTAAAATATTGCCAAGAATTTCAATTAAATATTTTATTTTGGGCCACAAAAGAGTCATTTGACCAAAGTTTTTAAAAGTGCTTAGAAAGGTGTGAAAGTAGGTTTGGGGCTTCAAAACCTAGGTGGGACTCATTCACTAAAGGTGAAAAATGAGTCCTAGATCACTAAATCTAGGCCACACAAGTTGAAAACACATAAATTATGATTGGATGTTGACTTGTGTTGAGATCATCCTCTTGAAGACTCTTGAATTCTCTTGTAGACACTTGAATGATCTTGTGAACTCAAACTTGTTATAAGGATACTCACTTAACTTGCTAGGTCACTTGATTGTTTCTTAGCTTGAATTGAGTGAAAGAAACTTGTATTTATACTGAATTATGCAAGAATTCCAAAAATTACAACACTTCAATCTGACATCAGATCTAGGAGGATAAAATATTTCCAAAATTTTGAAATAAATTTTTTGATTTTGGGCCACACAAGGCTCATTTTCCCAAAGTGGCAAATGATTCCTATTAGGCATAATTTATGGGACAATTTCTAAAAATGCTTAGAAAGGTGTGAAAATAGGTTTGGGTCTCAAAAACCTAGGTGGGACTCATTCACCCAAGGTGGAAAATGAGTCTTAGATCACTATGTTTGGGCCACACAAGTTGAAAACACCTGAATTATGATTGGATGTTCATTTTTGTCAAGATCATTCTTTAAAAGATGTAGTAAATGAGGCTTGTGGATGAAAAATAAGGCGAATTAAAGCATAAAGAATCCAAATTGTTAAATAAAACCCTAGAAAATCATGAAAATGTGTTACAACACTTTACAACACTCCAAGTAAGGCATGAATAAGCTCATTTAGTTCACAAGGGCCTAAGACCTAATGTATATGTTAGACACATTGTAACACTAAATCAAGCCTATGTTAGGGGGGACCTTTTTTCTTTATTACATCTAGCCCACATTTTAGTGAGAGGAGGAACTTGCTTCCAACTCACACTAAAGTAGACCAAATGCAATAATGCCAATAAAATAGGATGGTCATGATCAAGAGGGGTTCAAATGCACCAATGTTGGTAAGATATGACGACTATGATCAAGAGGGTTGTGCAAGCCCCTAGGACCAAGGTCTTATGAAAAAATAACATAGGCACAAAAGAACACACATGAAAGTGATAAAGATAAAAAAGGAACAAGCATGCACTATCAAAGACAAAGGAAATGAGACAACATGAAAAAGAAAAGGGAAAATGAAGCTTCAATCATTTTTTCAACATGATGTGGATTAGATCTAGGTTATTTTTTCAAAAAAAAATGCAAACTCACTATGAGGAAATAGAACTTTAGGCTTTCCACTGGGTGATAATTCTAAGAAGGTGAGACATGTACACTTATGGCTGATATGCACTCACACATGCATGAGTATCTAAGGGAAATTCATGCTTTCATTTGGCTTCTTGTAAAAACCATACCACAGTTATACCTCCTAATAACTTTAATAAGGAACCACACAAAAAATGGTTTTCAAGCTTCATGAGACAAGTAAAGATTCGTATGCTTGGCACTCATGAACATACAATATGGCTCCACATCCATGCAAGTTGTATTATGCAAGGTGGCCTTATAACTAAAAATGTAAAATGCAAGATGTAAAGAACGTTCAAAGGAGTCTTGCTTAGTTGATGTGATTTCTTTAACTTAGGAACATTGTGCCTAATTTCTCCAAGTGAGGACCAATCAAATAATAAAATATTCAAAACTTAGGGGATGTACTATGTCATATCAAGCCACTAAGAGGAATATAATATGCTAAGAGAGATTATACTCTTCAAGGACATTGCATCCAATGTCATCCACAAAGAAAAAAATGCATCACATGAAGTAAGAGAACTACACCATGAACCATGAAAAGGGAAAATATAAAATAATAATGCCAATGTATACCCCCACTTTAAAGAAATTTCTAACACCATTACTATGAGAAATTACTTTAAAGTAGCAAGTGATAAATGAAAACAATAAAGAAGACATGAGAGTTAACTTGGAAAGCCCTATGCGAAGTCATATGTTTCCAAATAGAGTTTTTTCATGCAAAAGAAAGGACAAGAGAGGGGTTTCCCCCAAAATTAAAATCCAAACATATGAGGGATCAATGGATATGGGATCAGTATGTTCTTGCTACAATGTTTTAAAGAGATCTTGAAACTATTATCATTCCCTAAATACATAAAACTAAAAGAATGACGCAAAGAAATTGAAAATAAAGAAAAAGCATTTTGGGTCAACATGGAAGAGACATGAATGTATTGAAACCTTATGTCATCCCCAAAAGGAAAACACAAGACAAAAGAAAAGATGATAATCAAAATGTAAAGGAAAAGCTTTTGGGTCAATATGGAAGAGAGATGAATGCCTCGATGCCTTATGTCATCCCCAAAAGGAAAACACAAGGCAAAAGAAAAGATAATAAAAGAAAAGTGAAAAGGTATATGACATAGAGAAGAATGAAGGTACAAATAGAGGAATATCACAAAGAGAGAGATACATCAAATAGAACATCACATGAGATCACAATACACACATGCAATCATGAAAAAAAAAAATTGAAAAGACTATTAGGGAACATGCAAGTCAACCTAAAGCAAGTCGTCTGCATCCCAATTATGTTCATTATGTACCAAAGGAAAACAACTAGATAAAGGAACAATAGAAAGTGTCAAACTAGGGCCATCACCAGGTTCAATACTCTTCCTAGAAGAATTGTCATTTAAGCTCACAAAAGAGGGTATGTGCAGGATCATGATGGGCCAAAAATGGTGATATGATGGGTATGTGTAGGGTATGTGGCTGAAAAAAAATTCTTACCCAAATTTGATGAAACAAAAAGGGTTTTGAAAGGATATTCTCAACTTTACACCAATATAAATTATGTTTTACTTTGAATTTAATAAATAATTATTATTCATTTTCTATTTGAATTACGACTAAGGTATTGATTGATAGGCTAATTAAAAACATCTATAGCTTTCAAATGGTATCACATTTTTTGAATCCAAAACATGGGTTACATTCTATGCATCGCATACTATAGGATTAAAAAAAAAGAATTTCACGAAGTTTTCACCAAATTAAGGTGGTCAAACATACGAGTATTTTATATTTTTAGAAGTTGTAATAAAAAAATCATAATTAATTATTTACTTGGAAAAAAATTACAAACAAATATGCATCACATCAAGACATGAGTCCTCTACTTATATCTAAAATATTATAAAAAAATATTATTATTTTATTGTGGTTAGGGTGGTTAGACAGACACCTACTTATTTTTTCACTGAAATTTAAGTACAACTGCATTGAAATTTCAAATTTTCACCAAATAGATTTAAAAAAAAAAAAACCTAGCAGTTTAGAAACTACATTCAAATTGTTGTAGATTCTATTCTTACATATGTTTGAAGTAATATAGATAACTTATTCAATTTTTTACGTCAAGTTGCCTAACTTTGATTTTTCTAAATTTTCATTGCCACTTAGGGGTCTATTTTTTCCATGATGATCCTACACATATCTAAGAGGAAAACAACATATTCAACTCATTATGCACCTCCTTTCAAATTTTAGCAACTTCCTCATCATCATCTAAATTAATCATGTCAGGAGGTTGAATGATAATATCCAAGGAAGGGTTCAACTCTTCTTGCAGTTGTTATATTAGATTGTTTCATTTCTAAGTTAGGGTAGAGTCTGTTGGAGCTAAAAAATCCACCTTGGTTTTCACATGCCTCCATTTTTATTTATCATTCCATTTCCATCATAAATGCCCATTTCCCTTGATTTTTTACTATATTTGACATTAAACATAAATTTTCCTAATAAATAGCTCTTAAAATAAGGCCTCTAATTATCACTTTGAAATAATTCTCCTTCTTAAGGTACTTCCTCAAAAACACAAGTTATATTTCCAAGACAATACCATATCAAAGAAAGTTGCACCATAGTCTCCTCGATAAGATCAAAAAAAGGCCAATGAAAATATCGATAAGAACCTCATGTTTCAAAGTGGCTTACTCGAATGTATCCTTGATAGCCCAAGGAGTAATATATCAAAGGGACCTAGACACTTCAAAGTGAAAAGTTAACTTATCTCTCTAAAAAGACACAATAATGTTGACACTATAAGGAAACATAATCACTTTACATTTCGGAAACAAAAAAACATCTCTTAGACATCAAGAGATTATTATAAAATGAATGATAAACTACTGGCGGATCACACCTTGGTGAATTACAATGGAATTATCAAAGAGACATCAGTTTATCAGATTGGGAAATTAAGAAGTCTCTTTAAAAACATAAGAAGAAGTGATAACAAGGTGTCGACGAGACAAAAGAGCATCAAACGGACATTGATAAAATTCTCTTCAACTTTCTAACAATAGGAACACAACTACAAGCATATACTGTTGATGAGACTATGGGATATTGAAGGGAGGTAACCACAGGTCTCTTTGACACTTTAATGACAAAAAAGAGGTTATTCAAAGAAACATTGTTTTTAAAAGGAGGAACAGTATATGTTGAGGAGACATAAGCATATCAGAAGGAAATGATCACCAAACGTTGATGTTTTGTATAATGTTTCCCTCAAACTTCTGGCATTAAGTTCATCCTAACTTTGTGGTATTTTGATGACAATTAACATATTATGCAAATTATCTATATTAAGTGTGTATGTAATTGATAAGTGTTCTCTGAGGTGATTTTGGATGTTCCATTACTATGCATACTAACATTGCCATGCAATAAATTATGAAAGGATGCTAAGTCAAGAAAAGGAACCATCAAGTAAAGAATCATCCAAGGAGTTAGCTAAAGGGAGGCAATGACAGATTCCCACAGCTATCACTTGTAACCACCTTCCATTTATGATATCAAGCACTTGCGGGCATTACTGGAGCATCGAGTCCATGGTTGGGCATGCATGTATAACTAGATTCCATGTAGCCATAACTACTCTGCCATTCTTTTTCTTGCTTTCCCTAGATGGCGTCCTCTCAGTTAGTGGGAGTTGACCGCCTTGTTTAGCTAGAAGAATAAATGTAGATTTGAATATTCTTCTAAGGGGTCAAAAGAGGGGAGATAGATGGATAGACAAAAGACTACTAAAACTCATAGAAATGGATTTTAGTTTTGAATCTTTGATAAAAGGATGATATTAATGTGCTAAGAATATACACTTTTTATTATCTATAGTTATGTTGTTACTTTATTTATCTGATTTTCAGTGAATGAGATGATAGTCTGAACTTAAGCTTTTGAATTTGTGTTAGTTTTAGTGGATACTCATCCAAGGGGGGCCCCTTGGTGATTAGTCCTTTCCTTAGAATAATTAGTTTAAGTAATTATTTTTTGTTCTTAACTTAGTTCAAATATGGTATTAACTGTTCCTACAACCACTGGAAGCCCATTCTGTGTCTATTCCTATAGCCAAAACAAACAGAGTAGTTCCTTCCTGATAACCCAGATCTTTATTTTTGCACTGGTTAATGTCCTATTTCCTTCTTGCAATTTAATTTGGAGCTATGTGTTTCTTAGTTGTAGGTTAGTGATGGCTACTTAGAAATTCTTTGTGCACATACATTGCTGACCCATTTCAAGTCTATGTCCCTGGGTTGACAAGTAAATGAACCTCTGTGGTGATCAAATAACTATTCAGGTTAGACATCCAATATCTGAATCATGGTCATAGAAGCCTACTTATAAGATAATTGTAGGAGGCTGACATTTTTGGCACTATTGGTGAGGATGGTGTCAAGATAGGAGGTTCTTCAAAATCATTAATAGTTTCCCTGTTATAGAATTTCTTTTTGGGTATCCTCAAGAACTGCTTTTTGTGTAGTTAGTGATTTTTTATTCTTTGTGTGAGCTGGATGAAGTTGATACCATAACAAGTTGAGATCTTAAATCTGTCAGAAAAAAAGAAGAGGAAGAACCATTTTCCCTTTTTCTAAGTTTGTCCTAAAGCCTCCCCTAAAGATCAAAATTAAGTTGGCAGTCCCTTGCCTTGGGAACCTGTCAAGAAGATATAGGTGATTCTCTCTTAGTTGGGGATGACTTACTGTGCCAAAATTGAAACCACACCACTAATGCTCCTGGGTTTGAGTCATTTTCTAGCACCTTGAAATAGTGGTTTACAAGTATCAACAGAGATAGTATGAAAACCTAGGAAGACATAAGGACTAAGTTCCTTGGAAATTATAGGGAATATTGTTGGGGCAGTGATACAAAAAGAGGTGATGCTTTTAAGATGCTGCAGAGGGAAGATGAAAGTTTGGAGGATTACATTTCCTAGCTTTTGTCCTGCATATACGAATTCCCACACCATGCACCTAATGAAGAAAATCAGAAGTTATTTTTCTTGAAGGGAATCCATAAGAATTCCATTGATGCTTTGGACTTGATAGTAGAAAAATATATTACTCAAGTACCTTGGGAAGTCATTAAAAAAAAGTGTCAAGACTATACCAGAGTAGTTTCAAATGGAGAAAGAACTTGCCAATCTTCTACTAGTAGAATCCCAAGAATGGATATCACTGACTTATTGACAAATCCTATGCCAAACATCACAAATAATCTGGATACTTAATTGAATGTACTTCAGATCAAGGACCAAAAAGAAGAGGAGGAAGTAATGATGGTAGAACCTTGCTCCCATTTCAGGCAAGAAAGGAAGGAGTGTAGATGCAAAATGATGGTTAATGTTCCACTTGAAGAACAATTCCACCATGATGAACAAGAGGAGCCCTGGATTCCAAGACAAGGTATGTTACCATAACTATTATCTTCTTCCTAGAAAAACTAGGTAGTTAGTTTCATTTAGCCATTCCCTCAACCTCAATAGCTTGCCTTAATCCTTCCACCTGTTAATGCACATAAACTTATTCAGTTACCAGTCTAGCCCATGCCTTATCTAAATAATACACCACAACTACAACCAATATGCCTTGCTGATTTAGATCAAATCTTTATATATGTTGTGAGTGTAAGAGAAGTCCACCTATATCCTGGAACTACTAAGTCAATTTCTTCAACATCTATTGAGCTATCTTTGGAAGAGGGATAGAAGCCCCTACATGGTCTCATCCAACCAATAATACAAGAACTAGAGCTGCTATTTTCTCATAAACAAGGAATTGCCAAAAACAAGGATAGAAAGGGAGATGTGACTTCTAACTCTGAGTTAGCCAAAGTATGTCCCTATACCTCGTGAGATAACTAAGGAAGCATGTTTCAAGAAACTAGGGAGGATAATAAGGAACTTGATTACAACCCAAGTGATGGAGCAACCTAATAATATCGTGCTTGGGAAAGTGACCATTCCCAAGTGCAAGACCCCTGTAGCAGTAGTCATTATCCATAGGGTCCAAGCAAGGAGCTTTTTAGAGTAACTCAAAGGAAACCATCAATACAATGACTAAGAACTTCCTACAACAACTAAATACTAAATGTGTAGGGCCTACTTCTACTATCCTCCAGCTTATTAATAGCCCTACCATGAAGACTAATAGTCTTCTAAATCCTTGGAGGTATATAGAACACCCCATAATTCTTTCTTTATGGCCACATGTTGAAAAGGAAGCCAAGGAAGTTCACTCAGTGGCACAACTCATGATACTAATTACACTTGTTGTAGCCACACTTCCTATAGCCACTCTACCTACAGAAACACTTACTACTACAACAAACATATTTCATATCATAGTGCCACTTGGACTCAGACAACCAAAAAAATCTCTTTAGTCTGTATCTACATGGGACTATTATTCCATGAAGGAACCATATCTTGAGTCCTATATCCATTGGGTCTACATCAAAACCAACAATCAGCTAATAGGATGGCCTCCACAAAAAATCAACTCTGCATTAAAAAGAGTTGTCAAAAAAAGTTGCAAAAATTGGTTAGGTATAGCAGGATGGAGTCCACTATTCCTTTATCTATTAGAGCTCAATCGAGTAACCCTAGGGACCTCCATAGAGAATGGATCAAAATGCTTCTTTGATAGAGCTATGGTAATCAAATTATGGCTTGCATTGAGGTTTTTTATACTAAATATGAAGTAAAAACAACAACAAAAGAAGAATGAGTGAGAGGATGCCTAGCTCAATAGTGGAATAGTTTGATAGATGAGATAAATCAAGTTGAGCTCCACTCCATTCATAATTATTTTGCATCACTAAAAAGAATTGATAGGTACATCCATCTTGGAAGAGAAAAAGGAAGATATTGGCTCCCCTTAACCTTTCAACCACCAATTCCTATGTCACCTATGCAAAATTACAAGTTTTATAGATATGATTTTGATATAGAAAGGAAAAGGTGGGATAGATTCGACAAGCTAAGAGGATTCTATTGGGATCCAAACTCACACACTGCAACAACTGATGTCGGTCAGCTTGTTGTTTCCAATTTGAGAGACTTAACCAAGAAAAGGAATAGCCCTTCCCCTACTAGAGGACCAACAAGATATTAGGCTGGGGGATGATGAGCTCATTGTTTGGTTAATCTTGTGTAGATTTTATAGTTTATTTGTTGGCATTACCATGGAATTTTAATCACCAATTTTTGATGTTTTGTATAATGTTTCCCTCAAACCGCTGACATTAAGTTCATCCTAACTTTGCTGTATTTTGATGACAATTAACATATTATGCAAATTATCTATATTAATTGTGAATGTGATTGATAAGTGTTCTATGAGGTGATTTTGGATGTGTGATTACTACGTGTAATAAAATTTCCATGTAGGACATTATGAAAGGATGCTAAGTCAGGAAAATAAACCATCAAGTAAAGAATCATCCAAGGAGTTAGCTGAAGGGTAGAAATGACAAATTCCCATGGCTACCACTTGTAACTACCTTGCATTTATGATATCAGGCACTTGTGGGTGTTATTGTGACATTGAGTTTGCAATTGGGCATGCATGTATGACCAAATTCCATGTAGCCATAACTACTCTACCATTATTTTTCTTACTTTCCCTAAATGGCATCCTCTCAGTTAGTGGGAGTTCACCACCTTGTTTAGCTAGAAGAATAAATGTAGATTTGAATCTTCTTCTAAGGGGTCAAAAGAGGGGAGATAGATGGATAGATAGAAGACTATTGAAACTCATAGAAATGTATTTTAGTTCAGAATATTTGATAAAAGGATGATATTGATGTGTTCAGCATATACACTTTTTCTTATCTATAGTTATGTTGTTAATATGTTTATCTAATTTTCAGTGAATGAGATGATAGTCTAAACTTAACCATTTGAATGTGTTAGTTTTATTGGATACTCATCCAAGGGGTCCCACTTGGTGAGTAGTCCTTTCCTTAGAATAATTAGTTTATGTGATTAATTTTTATTCTGCACTTAGTTCAAATCTGGTATTGACTATTCCTATAGCCATTGGAAGCCCATTCTATGTCTATTCTTGTAGCCAAATAAGATAGAATAGTTCCTATCTGATAACCCAGATCTTTATTTTTGCACGAGTTAATGTCCTATTTCCTTCCTGCAATTTACTTTCAATGCTATATGTTTCTTAGTTGTAGGTTAGTGATGGCTACTTAAAAATTCCTAGTGCACATACAATGCTGACCTATTTCCAGTCTACATCCCTGGGTTGACAAGTAAATGAACCTATATGGTGATCGAATAACTATTTAGATTAGACAACCAGTCTCTAAATTGTGGTCATAAAAGCCTAGCTATAAGATCATTGTAGGAGGCCGATAACTAAACATCAAGGATGTCCAGAGTTGGACGACAACAACCAACTCAGAAACTATGAAATTAGTTCAAGTAAGTGTTCTCAGCTCACCTAAACATATTCTATAAAGATTTTCTTGAAGTACTATGCAAGTAGGCTTTTGAAATGGATAGAACCCTAGAAAAACCAAAATTAAAGAGATATAAAATAGAGGCTAGGCCATTAAATCAATACCTAATAGAATAGTGTCCCAGGTCTAGACAAAAATCTAGGAGAACAACTCAACTAAATCCTTCCTATGAAAAATTAGAAGATAAACATACAAATATCGAGGATGTGTGGACTGCGCAGAGAGGCTATGATCTATTTATATATCATTATAGAAAGAAGTACAAACATATACCTATCTCAAATCCATGGAACATGAATTTGGAAAATCTTATCATGCCTAATGTGTTTGTCAATGTGGAACTGATTAAGGCATTAGCTAAAAACTATAACCCTAAAATGAGGGAAATCTATTGCCATGATGGTTCACAATTTATCATCATAACACAAGATTATATCTACATAGTTTTTCAACTTGACACATCCATGAAAACAAAATTGAGGATAATAGATCAACTAGAAGAATATCAAATGATGGATACAAGCTATAAGAGGTGGAAATTACCTTTTCATAGAAACAAGGGCACAAGAAACCAACTTAGAAGATTCTCTAGTGATGAGAAAGCCCCATTTCCTATGGACTCATTTGAAGAATACTATTAGTACACTTATTATTCAGCTGGACAATTCCTAGGAATTGATGCTCCTACTTTGATGGCTATAGATCTCATGGTTTCAACCATAGATATCCAAATCCAAGATGCTAGGCCTTATGATCATTCATAATACTTGTCTGAGGTCATTAATACCTCTGTCACTACCATTAAGAATAACAATGATTCCATCAACTTCAAGCATTATTATCTACTCATTTATAAGATATTATATGAAGAATGGCAATGGTAATGTGGGGAGAGGAGATAAGAATCAAAGATTTGGATAGCGATACAACTTATATACCAGTTCAGATGTGGAAATCCATATGGGATAATAGATGTGGGAGATCCCACTAATTATATTTTGAAGAATATTTCATGAAACCCTTGTATAAGATTTTTGGTCATAAATATGATTAAAATATGTTCCCTGAGATACATAGATTCCTAAGGCCAAAGGAGAAAAGACCTAAGGGAAAGATAAACCATAATTCAGGGGACTGGTATGCACTTGAGGATTGTACTATGATAAGAGTATATGGATTTGAGGAAACTCCATTTTTACTACCTAAGATGTACCAGACAGGGTTTCATACCTAGAGATGTGAGGAAATTTTCCTTTGTAGACTTCATGCACCTCAAAAGCTATGGAAGGAAATCTGTCATACCTTCTACTTTATGTTTTTGTGACTTTACAATTATTGTTGATAAATGGTATGAATCAATTAGCAACAAAATAGATTATTATGGCATGCCATTGGGAAATGAGAGGAAGAAGAATGACCTTGAGCACTTTATTCATGATGCCAAGATGTCACATAAACTAAAAATATCTGAACAAGAATTCTTCATGGATGATGTCATTAGAAATTTTGATGAAACTCAAGTGATGATGATGAAGGTTGCATACAATAGAATAGTTATAGCAAAGGCTTAGAGGAGAAATAGTAATCCATTATATGGGTATGCGTAGGATCATCATGGAAAAAACAGGCCTTTAAGTTGTAATAAAATTCAGAAAAATCAGAGTTAGGTAACTTGACATAAATTTTTTGAATAAGTTAGATATATTATTTAAAAATTATGTAAGAATAGAATCTATAGAAAATTGAAAGTAGTTTCTAAACTACTAGGTTTATTTTCAAAAATAAAAATCTATTTGGTGAAAATTTGAAATTTCAATGCAGTAGTATTTAAATTTTAGGAAAAAAATATGAAGTAGGTGTCTGTCTGACCACCCTAACCACAATAAAATGATAACATTTTTTTATAAGATTTTAGATATAAGTAGAGGACACATGTCCCAATGTGATGCATATTTTTTAATAATTTTTTTCCAAGTAAATAATGAATTATTATTTTTTATTAGAAATTTTAAAAAATTATAAAAACTTGTATGTCTGATCACCTTAACTTGGTCAAAACTTCATGAAATTCATTTTTTTTAATCCTATGGTATGAAAAGCATAGAATGTGACACATGTTTTTGATTAAAAAAATGTGATACCATTTGAAAACTATAGATGTTTTTCAATCAGCCTATAAATTAGGACTTTAGTCGTAATTCAAATAGAAAATGAGTAACAATTATTTATTAAATTTAAAGTAAATAATAATTTATATTGGTGAAATGATGAGAATCTCCTTTAAAAACCCTTTTTCATTTCATCAATTTTGGGTAAAAAAAAAAGTCATCAACCACATACCCATTGTATTGCCATGTTTTGGCCCATCACGATCTTGCACATACCCATATGCATAATATTTTCATGAAATACAAGATCCTAAGGAAAGGGTTGAGCAATTGATCCTACATGAAGAAGAATTACCTAAGGATTTACCTCTCATAGCTTTTGAAAGAAGAAGAGATGTTGGTTCTAGGAAACAAGTTGAGAATGTAGTACCTTTAAGTCATTTATCACCATATCCTACTCCATAGGTGAGATTCTTAGCTGACACTCCTATTATTATAGAGGATGACATTAATGAAGAGAACTAGGTTACACAGATGACCATTCCCACTATTCCCCAGTATGAAGTACCACCGAAGAGAAATGTGATCACCTTTGAAGCTTCTAATGAATTATTTGATAATGTGAGACATTGTGCTAGCCAAGATTTCATTGTGGATGATGCATTTGTTTTAACCCCTAAGTTTAAATCCTTCATTTATGAGTAAAAAGGAAGAATGATAAGAGGAAAGCTAAAATAAATCAACCCTGAGCAAGAAGCGAATGCCTGAAAAGAACTCCAATATAAGGTTGATAAAGAAATTGATAACATCACTCCTAAAAGAGGAAGAGCACTACTACAAGAATTTCGGGTCATGGTTCTTCTAGGGTGGGACATTAGCTCATCCATAGTATTTGATAGTTCCATAATAAGAGAAAATAAGGCCTTGCAATTGACATACAAGATGAGTGATAAGATATACACTAGATTCTAGGGTATAATCCTAATAACACTACTTTGTAGATTTGGACCCTTTACCCACCAGGAAAGAGGACTTCTCTTATCAATAATCATGATCAGATATTTGGTCACCTTCTAGTACAGAGAGTAGGGGATATAGACCCTATTGAGACTACTGATTTGAATATAAATGTGGCCAAGTTTACCAAGGCTCAAATTCAGAAATTGGTTAGAGATAATAAGGGGTTGACTGATGAAAATGAGAGGTTGAAGCAAGAAGTGATCAACTATAAAGATAGATTACCTTCCCCCTTAGGGCCTTAATCACTATTGATTGAATGTGAAAGGAAAGTACTTGAAGAAATATCTGAGATCACATATTGGAAGTGTTAATATGAAATGATGTAGAAAGGGCAAGAGGAACTAAAGAAAAAAATACTATATTTGAAATAGCATTAGAATTGGTGTGAAAGAGGTTTGATGATATGATTAAACTTGTTGAAAATGTTTAGGTTATCCATGATAAGACATATGCAGCTTTACATAAACATAATAGGTTATGTTATAGAATGAAGGAGGTAGAAATACAAATAAAGGAAAAGAAATGTTATAACAAAAGTGTACTTTAAGAATATCAAGAGCTTATGAACACACATGATAGCTTCCATAACATACTGACACATGAATTGAGTGAATTTAGTCAGTCACTAGGTATTTCTCTCCCAAATTTCTTGGGGGAACAATCTTAAAGAACTAGGATGTAAGGAAGGATGAGATAGCTTAGTATTTGTTGATGGACCTTGATGAAATTAACAATGAAGATGAGGTGCTAAAAAAAACACATGTGCAACTGGGAAAAATATTTAAACTTGAATATGCAATGAGATACATCATAAGCAATGCAGACATGTATGTAAAGGTAGGATATATCAAACATGTGTCAAAGATTAATTTATTCATCACACATGTCAAGTAAGGATTGACAAGGTATCAAATTTTAGCAACTGTGGGTGCATTATCATGGAGCATGAGCCTTAACTAAAAAATTACTAAGTTTTTATGTTTATGTTATTCAAGTTTTTAGTTATCAAACAACATACCTTTTTGTAATGGGTATGTAGCTTGTTGCTTCCCATATAAATAGGGAAACTAAGGCCTAATTTTGAATTATCATTATCATCATCATTAGTAGTAGTAGATAGGTTTCATTAGTATATCATAATCCACTCATCCATTTTCACATTTTAGAACTTCTGTTATTAATGTACATCTCTTGAAGCAATATAATGGAGAAGACTATTCATAATCAGTGATCTATTTCCAGTGCTCAATTGTTTTGTTAATATTCATTCTTATATAGTGTTGTGTTGTCTCCAAAGTGGTTCTCCTAAGTTATTCATATTTATGCAATTTTTCAAGATACATTTGTTTTTGTTGTGTGATTTTCTTGATTGGGTTCTGGCTAGAGTGAATTAAAATCATTTCATGATATCATAGTAATTTGGGAGAATAACACTAAGATTCATAAATAAGAGTACAATAACTAACAAACTTGGACGTTTGTACAAGGTACAAAAATCTAAAGTGCCCAAAAATTTAGAGTTAAGTTGAGAAATAGATTCACCTACTTCACACATTTTTATCCATCATTATCACATATACCTAACTCCATTCACCCTATAGGATTAGGCATTGGTCATACTTAGAACATTTTATACAAAATTTACTTATATATTTTGTTCTCAAAACATTGATAGTAGGAACTAGTTATTAGATTTGAATTTACTTCACACCCACGTGCCATTGTAAGTAGTTAGATATCAGTATTTAATACCTTCAAATCTTCCATATCATTTAGGATCTTGCTTTAGGTATTAGTAGAGCCGCACTTCTCAAATAGGAGCCTCATTCCATTAGTCCAAATCAATCATACTCATATTGGGCCATCATTCATTTCCAAAACATAGTTATTGTCAATTGGGACAATATTTCCTCAAATAGGGATATATGGATCCAAAATAAAGAGGATTATGACCACATGATGTCATTACAACAAGGGGAAGAAACCCAATATGCATTCATGGACCATTCTGCCCCTGCTGAGAATTATGACGAAATGACAATTTAAGAATTGGAAGAACGTGTGGAAAGGAAGAAGGAAGAACTTAGGAGACAAAAATAATGGATAAAAGAAAGTAAAGTTTTGAAAAAAAAACTATCCCAAATGAATATCCATTCATCAAAATGACCAAAATATGTCACTCCCCATAATTGAGTAGGAAACATCAATCCACATGGGTCATCTCAGAATACAAGCATTTCAAATACATCAAAAGAACCTTACAACACAACTAGGAAACCAAAAAAAAATGTGAAACATAATGTGCCAGCACAAAATTCATAATCACAAAACACCAACAACATCCCATAGTATTACCCACCACCAAGACAACAATATGTTCCAAACCATTAGCACCATGTGCCACAATAGAATGTATATTCTCACCAGAACATCCAACAAAATGTATACCAACCCCAACATGGATTCCAATATTACCCCAATCTACCACATAAGAATCCTTATCCACAAAATCTTGCAAGCATGAGAATATAATTTGACTTGAATAGATATCCTGCATACCCATGCCCCATTGACAATAACTTGAGAAATATTGTCCCTAAATTCACTGGGAACAATGCAACTACAACAGAGGAACACATAAGAAAATTCAATTCTTTTGTTCAAGATTTGGGCATGGAATAGGAAGATGTCCTTATGAGGCTATTCATGATGTCATTAACTAAAGAAGCAAGGGATTGGTTCAATAGCCTACCAGATGCTTCAATAACTTTTGCAATAGACTTCACAGATCAATTCTTAGAGAAATACGAGAATCAATGTGCTCCTAAATTTTCTTTACATGAGTTAATAAGAATTTAGAAGCATTAGAATGAATCTATTTTTTACTTCAACTAGATATTTTCCAATATTAATAACAAGATACCACATGGATCTAAATTATCCGACGCAGCAACTTTAAGCATTTATTTGAGAGCCTTTGATGCTTAAATAGGGTATGAGCTCAAAAACAAATTTCCTAATAGCTTGGCCGAAAGAAAAAAGGATACTATAACCATTGAAAACAATATGAAATCTACTCACATGATTGGTAGAAGAGATAACCTTAGGGTCCCATAAAATCCTAACAATCACTAAAATAGGCAAGAAAAACAATGTAGAAATGGAAGGTCAAGATTGCATGACATACCCTATAACACCACTTGGAAGGATGGATGAATAGTGTGTATGTAAAATTGGAAAGATACTCTAGATCCTTTGAAAAACATGGAGTACACGTAGTGGATACTACATCATGGTGTCCACCATGTCATAGACCCCATGCCCAAGAACACTGCATAGTGGCTCAAACTTTCCAGGAAGATGAATCAACACAAGAACAAGATAGAGATGGCCACACCATGAACATGTTAAGATGGGGGTCCCATTAGACCAATCATGGATATTCATCCTCTAAGGATGGGTGTGAATATGATGTCAACAATCAGATAAACAATATTAATATGGAGCAAGAAGTGTTCTTTGACTTAGAATAAAATATAGGAGAAACATCCTATGCATACAATACAATACCACAATTTCAAATGAGAACGCCAAGAAAAGAAGAGAAGAGGGATATCATAGCAAAATCTATGGTTGAAGCAAAAATAAATAGATACAAGCTAAGAATTAAACCTATAGATGTAGACAAGGGAACACCTAGAGGCATGTTTATAAAAGAATAGAAGAACAAGGAGAACATCTCATCTTATTGGACTCAAGCAACACTAAGATGGGTGAATAAGTGTTGTGCAATTTTTAACTTTATTAAACTGATCTCTGAAGTGTATATAACATTCAATCAAAAGAAAGATGCATGAACATAAAACAATAGGCCACAACACCATAACACAAGGATTTTTTACGTGGAAACCCTATTAGGGGAAAAACCATGGTGGGGCTCAATCCACAATTTGAGTACTCAAAATATAAGTGTTTTACAAAATGGGGAATGCACTTGCATTTAGGTACACTACCTAGAGCTCATTGCTCAAAATCAGGAAGGCTCATTTCCTTTCAAAAGATTTGGATTACATCTAAAGGTTGAACTAAGATAATAGCATTTACATATGCTTGATTATTGTTATGGTTAGGCTCATAGATTAGATTCTGGACCTTCTATCAAATTTTACACTTCTCTCTGCTCTTCCTTAATTCACTTCACAAAAATCTTCTTTTGTAAAAGTTAAAATCACTCAAATACTCTTCTAATATTGACATACACACCAACACATACATCAAAATGAATTAATGGATCTAATATATATATTTGCCACCAAGGATTCAATCACTATATGTTAGCTTCAATAAAGTAGAAACTATTTTCCAATTGTCGGCTCAAATCATGAATAACATTTAATGCACATCCATGAAATTTTTCCATAGCATAATGATGACCCAAAAAAAAATCTCCAACACAAAAGTACTCCAAAAAATTTCACCTTAAATATCCACAACACCCACATTCACTTAGTTGGCCTTCAAACAATGTTGAATAGAAAATTGAACGATCAGATCTCCTAACTCTTACACCAATTGATGTGATAGTATAAAAATTGAGAATAAGAAATTTCATATAACCAACAACCTTCCCTAAGATCCAAAACCAAAATTGATAAGCTAGTAATGCAAGCCACTTGACAAATTCAATTTCAGCCGGATACCCTATTTTTTTCTTTGTCTCCTAGTATGGTCAGATACTGAAGGGAAGACTAGATCAATGACTTAGGTTACCATCAATGACAACACTAGAAGCCATATTCCAACAATCTCCTCCTTTGGCATTGATGGCAACACTTAGTGAAAAATGACAAGTGTTGGAACCTTCAAAAACTTCAAAAGGCCATAGCTAACAAAACTCAAAAAAACTCCCCCTATGTTTGATAAGGCATTTTTCACTACTCTCTCTCCCCCTTTGACATCAATGACAAAAAGATAATAAAAGATTTTCTTTCTCCCCCATGAAGTGTAACAAAAAAAATTACTTATGCAAAAACTAATTCAAAAACTTGAAGATATACAACCGTTGCTTGTGTTAGAAAATTATTGTGTACTTTTCTTTCATTTTTGGAAGAAAATTCTTCCATGCTTTCACTGCAATCCTAGTGATTATGATCATGATATTGTTTTTATATGTCTAGTTGATAATCTTGATGAGAGATTTTGAAATGGTGAAGGATTCTTCCAATACTTATCCCTTAGTATCTCAATCAATTGTTCTAGCCTACATCGGTTATGTCCTTCACTTTCCAAAAAGTGTCAACAATTTTGTTCTTAGTGTTTTGAACACTTTTATGCTTTGACTATAATTCCTAGATCCTTTTCTTGATTGCACCATCATGATCTTGAGATATGTTAAAGTTTTTTTCCAATATTGTTCAACTCTATTTCAATTTGTTTCAGCTTCTCTTTATACTTGTTGATTGCATGAGGCCATTGAAGGAAATAGTTATAAATGTTGTTTTTTGTGCTTATGCATTTCCTTACCTCATTCATGTACTTTTTTAGCTTAGTGAGTGATAATCTATATTGTTTCTTCAAGTATAGGATTACTTCTTCTTCTTTCATATTCTGAGACTCATATTCCATGATTTCCTTGATGCATTCAATCATCTCTTCTGGAAAATTATTCTACAAACTCTCCAATTTGATTTGATTGTGCACAATATGAGAACTTAGTATGCTCGAGATCATGTCATGCTCATATGAAGGTTTGATAGACAATATGTTCCCAATTTTCTATATTCCATCTTCCTCATGAATAAGCTTCATTAGCTCTTCTTTGGTTAATTAGATCACCTTCTTCACACTTCCTTCTGCTAGTGATTTTTCTTGTTCAATTGTTACCAGTTCTTTTTCCAGGATGTCATCAATTCTCTTATCAGATTCCTCATCTATTATGTCCACAATCACTTGCTCTTTTCCTTTCCCTTTAACTTTTGAAGTATTGCATGTTGGTGGAGTACAGACAACAATTTATTTTTCTCTTCTCTTCTTACAAACTAGTTCACTCTCTTCCAATATTATGAACATAAAACAATAAGCCACAAAACCATAACACAAGTATTTTTTACATGGAAACCATGTTAGGGGAAAAACCACAATGGAGGTCAATCCACAATTTGAGTACTCAAAATATAAGTGTTTTAGAAAATGGGAAATGCACTTGCATTCAAGCGCATTGCCTAGAGTTCATTGCTCAAAATAAGGAAGGTTCACTGCCTTACAAAAGATTTGGATTACATCTAAAGGATGAAATAAGAGAATATCATCTACAAATGCCTGATTACAGTTTTAGTTAGGCTCGTAGATCAGATTCTGGACCTTCTGTCAGATTTTTCACTTCGCTTTGCTTTGCCTTAATTTGTTTCACAAAAATTCTCTTTTGCACAAGTGAAAATCAGTCAACTTCTTTTCTAATATTTTCATACACACCAACACATATTGAACTTTCACACACTCACACACCAAAATGAATTAACCGATCTCATATATATCCTCCACCAAGGATTCAATCACTATATGTCGGCTTCAATAAAGTAGAAAATATTTTCCAACTATTGGGTCAAATCATGAATAACATTTAATGTGCATCCACTAAAGTCAGCCATAGCATAGTGATGACCCAAAACAAAATATCCAACAAAAAAGTATTCCAAACAATTTCACCTTAAACATCCACAACACCCACACCCACTTAGTTGACCTTCAAACATTGTTGAACAAAAAACCAAATGATTGGATCTCCTAACTCATACACCAATTGATGTGATCGCATAAAACTCAAGAATAATAAATTTCATATAGCCAAAAATATTTCTTGAGATCCACAACCAAAACTGATAAGTTGGTAATGCAAACTACTTAACAAATTCAACTTCATTTGGATACCTTTTTCTTTACTTTGTCTTCTAGTATGGTCAGATACTGAAGGGCAGACTGGATCAATGACTTAGCTTACCATCAATTACAACACTAGAACTAATTTTCCAATGATCTCCCCCTTTTTCATTGATGGAAACACTTAGTGAAAAATGAAAAGTGTTGGAACCATAAAAAAGTTCAAAATTCCATACTTGAGAAAACTCAACAAAACTCCTAAGTTTGATAAGGAATTTTTCACTACTCTCTCTTCCCCTTTGACATCAATGAAAAAAAGATAGTAAAATATTTTCTTTCTCCCCCTATAAGGTGTAACCAAAAAAAACTTTACTTATGCAAAAAATGATTCAAAAATTTGAAGATATGCAATCGCTACTTGTGTTAATAAAATATTTTCTTTCTCCCCCTATCAAGTGTAACCAAAAAAAACTTATGCAAAAAATGATTCAAAAACTTGAAGATATATAGCCGCTGCTTGAGTTAGAAAATTATTTTGTACTTTTCTTTCATTTTCAGAAGAAACTTCTTCCATGCTTCCACTGCAATCCTAGTGATTATGATCATGCCATTGTTTTTAGATGTCTAGTTGATAATCTTGATGAAAGATTATGAAATGATAAAGGATTCTTCCAATACTTCTCCCTTCCTCAGTATCTCAATCAATTTTTCCAACCTACATTAGTTATGTTCTTCACTTTCCAAAAAGTGTCAACAATCCTATTCTTAATGTTTTGAACACTTGTATGTTCTGACTGTAATTCCTGGATCCTTTTCTTGATTGCACCATCATGATCCTGAGATATGTTAAAATTTTTTCCAATATTGTTCAGTTCTGTTTCAATTTGTTTCATCTTCTCTTTGTAATTGTTGATTGCATGAGGCCATTGAAGGAAATAGTTATAATTTTTTTTTGTTGTGCTTATACATTGACTTAGCTCATTCATGTGCCTCTTTTTTAGCTTAGTAAGTGATAATTTGTATTGTTTCTTCAAGTGTAGGATCACTTCTTTCATATTCTAAGATTCATATTCCATGATTTCCTTGATACATTAAATCATCTCTTTTGGAAATTTATTCTACAAACTCTCCAATTTGATTTGATTATGCACAATATGAGCACTTAGTATGATTAAGATAATGTCTTTCTCATATGAAGGTCTGATAGACCATATGTTCCCAATTTTCTACATTCCATCTTCCTCATGAATAAGTTGCATTAGCTCTTCTTTGTTTAAATCACCTTCTTCTCACTTCCTTCTACCATTTCCTTTTTTTGTTTTGGTTCAACTATTCCCAATTATTTTTCTAGGGTGTCCTTAGTTCCCTTATCAGATTCCTCATTTGGTATGTCCATAATCACTTGCTCTTTTCCTTTCCCTTCAACTTTTGAAGTCTTGCATGCTAGTGGAGTACAAAAACAATTTCATTTGCTCTTCTCTTCTTTCTCTCCAACTCACTATAGGAGGAACCAACTTCAAGTTCCCTTACTAGAATGAAAATACCAGTTGAGAAAAACTTCATTAGCAAACTCTTCAATAAAATTTCATACACTTCATCACAATTTTCCAATTTGTTAGAGTAAATGTAAATTTTCTTACAAACTAGTTCACTCTCTTCCCATATTATGAACATAAAACAATAAGCCACAAAACCATAACACAAGTATTTTTTACATGGAAACCCTGTTAGCGGAAAAACCACAATCGAGTTCAATCCACAATTTGAGTACTCAAAATATAAGTGTTTTAGAAAATGGGAAATGCACTTGCATTCAAGCCCATTTCCTAGAGTTCACTGCTCAAAATAAGGAAGGTTCGCTGCCCTACAAAAGATTTGGATTACATCTAAAGGATGAAATAAGAGAATATCATCTACAAATGTCTGATTACAGTTTTAGTTAGGCTCATAGATCAGATTCTAGACCTTCTGTCAGATTTTTCACTTCACTTTGCTTTGCCTTAATTTATTTCACAAAAATTCTCTTCTGCACAAGTGAAAATGAGTCAACTTATCTTCTAATATTTGCATACACACCAACACATATTGAACTTTCACACACTCACACACCAAAATGAATTAACCGATGACATATATATCCTCTAGCAAGGATTCAATCGCTATATGTCAGCTTCAATAAAGTAGAAAATATTTTCCAACTATTGGATCAAATCATGAATAACATTTAATGTGCATCCACTAAAGTAGGCCTTAGCATAGTGATGACCCAAAACAAAATATCCAACAAAAAAGTATTCCAAACAATTTCACCTTAAACATCCACAACACCCACACCCACTTAGTCGACCTTCAAACACTATTGAACAAAAAACCAAATGATTGGATCTCCTAAATCATACACCAATTGATGTGATAGCATAAAACTCAAGAATAATAAATTTCATATAACCAAAAATCTTCCTTGAGATCCACAACCAGAGCTGATAAGTTTGTAATGCAAACTACTTGACAAATTCAACTTCATTCAGATACCTTGTTCTTTACTTTGTCTTCTAGTATGGTCAAATACTGAAGGGTGGACTGGATCAATGAATTAGCTTACCATCAATGACAACACTAGAACTAATTTTCCAATGATCTCCCCCTTTTTCATTGATGGAAACACTTAGTGAAAAATGAAAAGTGTTGGAACCTTAAAATAATTCAAAATTCTCTACCTAACAAAACTCAACAAAAATCCTCCTAAGTTTGATAAGGCATTTTTCACTGCTCTCTCTTCCCCTTTGACATCAATGAAAAAAAGATAATAAAATACTTTCTTTCTCCCCCTATGAAGTGTAACCAAAAAACACTTTACTTAGGCAAAAAATGATTCAAAAATTTGAAGATATGCAGTTGCTACTTGTGTTAATAAAAGATTTTCTTTCTCCCCTATCAAGTGTAACCAAAAAAAACTTATGCAAAAAATGATTCAAAAACTTGAAGATATAAAGCCGTTGCTTGTGTTAGAAAATTATTTTGTACTTTTCTTTCATTTTCAGAAGAAACTTCTTCCATGCTTCCAATGCAATCCCGATGATTATGATCATGCTATTGTTTTTAGATGTCTAGTTGATAATCTTGATGAGAGATTATGAAATGATGAAAGATTCTTCCAATACTTCTCCCTTCCTCAGTATCTCAATCAATTTTTCCAACCTACATCAATTATGTCCTTCACTTTCCGAAAAGTGTCAACAATCCTATTCTTAATGTTTTGAACACTTGTATGTTCTAACTGTAATTCCTAGATCCTTTTCTTGATTGCACCATCATGATCCTGAGATATGTTAAAGTTTTGTCCAATATTGTTTAGCTCTATTTCAAAAAAATTCAACTTCTCTTTGTAATTGTTGATTGCATGAGGCCATTGAAGGCAATAGTAATAATTTTTTTTTTTTTGTGCTTATACATTGACTTAGCTCATTCATGTGCCTCTTTTTTAGCTTAGTAAGTGATAATTTGTATTGTATCTTCAGGTGTAGGATCACTTCTTTCATATTCTAAGATTCATATACCATGATTTCCTTGATACATTAAATCATCTCTTTTGGAAATTTATTCTACAAACTCTCTAATTTGATTTGATTATGCACAATATGAGCACTTAGTATGATTAAGATAATGTCCTACTCATATGAAGGTCTGATAGACCATATGTTCCCAATTTTCTACATTCCATCTTCCTCATGAATAAGTTGCATTAGCTCTTCTTTGGTTAGATCACCTTCTTCTTCACTTCCTTCTACCATTTCTTTTTTTTTGTTTTGGTTCAACTATTCCCAATTCTTTTTCTAGGGTGTCCTTAGTTCCCTTATCAGATTCCTCATCTGGTATGTCCACAATCACTTGCTCTTTTCCTTTCCCTTCAACTTTTGAAGTCTTGCATGCTAGTGGAGTACAAAAACAATTTCTTTTTCTCTTCTCTTCTTTCTCTCCAACTCACTAGAGGAACCAACTTCAAGTTTCCTTACTAGAATGAAAATACCACTTGAGAAAAGCTTTGTTAGCAAACTCTTCATGAAACTTTCATACACTTCATCACAGTTTTCAAATTTGTTAGAGTAAATGTAAATTTTCTTACAAACTAGTTCACTCTCTTCCCATATTATGTTTTTCGTCAAGGGTAAGCAATTCAAAAAATACATCACAAGGAATATAACCAAAGTACCAAACCTAAAAGGGAAACCTATCTCCTTTTTCAATTGCATGTTCTCCATCAATTGATCTTTAAGCAACCCACAAAGATCAAAATCTTGATCTTCCATTATCATCCTGTGTGAAATGTAAACAACACATGTTCAAGTTGCACATTTTCTATTTTCAAAAAATATTTTGTAGGATATTCCATATGGAATGTACCTTGTCACTAAATATTTAATTATGGATATTATCAATACCCTTTGATCTCTAGTTACTCTAGTTAGGGTTTCAAATTCTTTATTTTAGATTGATTTCTTTCTCGGCATATCCCTAGCCTTGCATAACCTAGTTACAGCTACAATCACTTCTTTCGAGATATGGTAGGGTTTATCTAGAGTTAGAATATCATCATTCAATCTTTCCAAAATAAACTCAATGAATTTTTCATTTCTGAAATAGGGGAATTCACTCCAAATATCCAAGATTTTTTGTTTAGCTTCTTTCAACCATTTCAATTCATCATGCAACAACATGTTTCTTTCAGCTCTAATAATCTCACTGCTATATTCATCTAATTTTACCATTCCTTTTATTTGTGCCTTTTTCTCTTTCATACACATGTTTTGAAAATAAGTTCAACCACACACCAAATTAGACTAAAATTTTAGAAGTACCTGATGGATTAGGGTTTTGCCATCAAATTCTCCTCACACTTTCAAAATTATGGTGCATAGTTTTCTCCTTCTTCTTTTCTTCAATACAAAGTTACAAATGAGGGTTTCAACTTGATTTTAATAACTCATATACCTAACATTTGTTGTAATAAATTCTTCTTCCCTAACTTTTCTGGATACCATATTTTCTCAAACAAAAACTTCTAGGGACCTTCAACTCAAAAAAATATCCTTTCCAACTATTTGAAAAAAAATTCTATAGATCATCAGTGCAACCACTACACTCATCCATATCTCGGTGTTAATTACCAATAGGGGGTTTGAAATATTTTCTTGACAGCTCCCCCTAGGCCAAAGGCCTAAAACTAATTCTCAGAGGAATTACCAAAAGTAGGTTCTTGTGCTAGCTCATTTCCTGTAATAGAGGAACTCTTCTTCACCCATGTCTTCTTCATTTGATCTCTTATTTCATCCATAGTTACTTTCCCTTTTCCTCTACCATTTTTCTACATATTTCCGCCTTTGTATGTCTGACCTCTTCTATCCATATTCTTATTTATGTAGAATCTTGCAATGTGACCATATTTGTTGCAATTGCAACACACAACACTTCCTTTTCCAAACCAGTCACTCCATTGATTTCTTCTTGATCTACATTGGTTATAAATATTCCCAAATCTTCTAGAGGTGTAACATTTAACATTCCTTCTATTAAAAAATTTGTTTGACATATTTATACATTCAATTAACTTATGACCAAACTTATTGCAATTAAAACATTGACCCAAAAGTGATGAATCACTTGATTTAATTTTTCTTCTACATTGAGCAGCTATATGACCAAATTTATTGCAAGAAAAATAGTATCCATTAAAATTTTGAGCATTAGGTTGTCTTACTGAATGCCTTTTTGCTTTGTTCATTTGATTACCTTTCCTAAAATTCCTTTGTCTAGATCTGAAACTTTCTCCTTTTCCATAACCAAGACCTCGCTTATCATTTACATTCTTATGTCCTTGAGTCAGCTCATCAAGCTTAAGTGATCTAATTTTGAACTTCTCCTTGTATTCATTTATAGTAGCAAGTTCATCCCTAAGGATAACAATCTATTTTTCAAGCCCTTCTTCATTTGTTCTAGATTGTTGCAGTTCCCTTTCCAACTAAATGAATTCACCATTAATTTTGATACATTCATTAGATCTCTCTTTTAGGGACTGAGCAAGATTTTCCTCATTCTTCTTTCTTTCTTCAATATCCTTAGTCATCTTCATTGCCATGGATTTTGTCTCATGCTTTAGGGTAGCATTGTCTCTGGCAAGCTTTTCACATTCTTCAGTTATTTCCTTCAAGGTTTGATTCAGTTCAACATCATCCATGCTTTTGTTCTCTTTTTTCTTAATTTGATTATAGAGATCCTTTCTATTCTCCCTAGACTTAATAATATGATTGTTCAACTTCTAAATGAATTTCTCGGCATCCTTCAGATTTTATCTCAATTCTTAGAGTTCTTCTTTATACTGATCTACATCATCAAGTGCCACCACAAGTTTCTATTGAAGACTACCATATTCCATTACATTCCAAGATCCACCTCAAGTTGTTAAACTTCTTCCAAGGAACTAAGCTCTAATACCAATTGTTGGACTCAATAAACATTGGGAGGGGGGAGTGAATCAATGTTGTGTAATTTTTAACCTTATTAAGCTGATCTCTCAAATGTATATAACATTCAATCAAAAGAAAGATGCGTGAACATAAAAAAATAAGGCACAAAACCATAACATAAGGATTTTTTACGTGGAAACCCTATTAGGGGAAAAACCATGATGGAGGTCAATCCACAATTTTAGTACTCAAAATATAAGTGTTTTACAAAATAAAAAATGCACTTACATTTATGAGCATTGCCTAGAGTTCACTACTCAAAATCAAGAAGGATCACTTCCTTGCAAAAGATTTGGATTACATATAAAGGTTTAACTAAGATAATAGCATCTACAAATGCCTTATTATAGTTTTGGTTAGGTTCATAGATTAGATTCTGGACATTTTGTTAGATTTTGCACTTCGCTCTACTCTGCCTTAATTTGCTTCACAAAAATTCTCTTCTACACAAGTGAAAATAACTCAACTACTCTTCTGATATTCTAATGCACTCCAACACATATTTAACTCTCACACACTCACACACCAAAATGAATTAACCGATCTCATAGATATCTGCCACCAAGGATTTAATCGCTATATGTTGGCTTTAATAAAGTAGAAAATATTTTCCAACTGTTGGATCAAATAATGAATAACATTTAATGTGCTTCCACCAAAGTTGGCCATAGCATACTGAGGACCCAAAACAAAATCTCCAACACAAAAATACTCCAAGCAATTGCACCTTAAACATCTACAACACCCACATTCACTTAGTCACCCTTCAAACATTGTTGAATAGAAAATCAAATGACCTGATCTCCTAAATCATACACTAATTGATGTGACAACACAAAACTTGAGAATAAGAAATTTCATATACCCAATGAACTTCCTTGAGATGCACAACCAAAACTGAAAGCTAGTAATGCAAACCACTTGACAGATTCAATTTTAGTTAGATACCCTATTCTTTACTCTATCTTCTAGTATGTTCAGACACTAAAAGGTAGACTAGATCAATGACTTAGCTTGCCATCAATGAAAAAACTAGAATCTATATACCAACACATCTAACCAAAAGAAGCCTCAGAAGATTGTCTCAAAAATAGGTTTCAAATATTGAATCTGAGAAAACACTAAATAATAACAAAGTTCAAATTGAAGGAAAAGGGGCTACTAAAAAAGAGAACATAGAACAAGGGATGAATTCCCCTTCATTTGACATTTCCAAAGTACTAACTGAGATAAAGATGATGAAAATTGATAAGTACAGAGACACAACCCTCAAAGTGATTTCCATAACATCTCACAAGCAATAGGATCAGAACAAAGAGGTCAATACCATTGTGTAGGAGACTAAAAAAGAACTAGAGGTCTATTTGGGTGATACCCTTACAAAAAATCCTCCCAGGTGGATCCATTTTACACCAAACTGGTGATCAAAAACAAATTAGTGAAAGTTTGTATGATTGAATTAGTGGAAACAATCAATATCATACCTTTGGTTGTCATGAAGGAATTAGGATTGTGGGTGAACACTTATGGAAAGTCCTACACTATGGATAAAAAATTAGTCCTAGTAGTTGGAGTGATATGGGACATAGAATTGAAATTAGCATCATACCTTGAGGAAACATATAGAACATACATCACTGTGGTGAACACTCCCCCTTACTATGGAATATTATTATCTAGAAAATAGACTACAACAATAGGTGGAAATGTCTAGCTAGATTTACATTATGCCACAATACCTTTGAATGGAAGAGAAGTCAAGTTGTATAGAGAACCTAGATCAGAACATGTCATTGAGCTCTTTGACCCTAATCAAATGAATTAATTTTGTGACGTGGACCAAAAGTTGGGAGTTTTAGAATTGAACATTCAAACACTGAATTACTATTTACCAAGATCCAATTGCTAGAGATGTTTCATGAAATGAACAAGGCATATGGAATATATATTTTGATGGAGCTTGTAGTAGAGAGGGGTGGAGCTGGAATTATTTTAATTTCACCCAATGGCACAACATTTGAGTACTCATTTTTGTTGACATATGAATGCACAAATAACATAGTAGAGTACGTGGCATTACTACTAGGTTTAAACATTGCCACAAAGAATGGGATCAAAGTGTTAACTATTTTTCAGGAATTCAAAATTAGTTGTTTCACAAGTGAGGTCAAATTATTCTACAAAAAATAAGATATTGAAGCAATATAAGCATGTTGTGTGGGATACAATAGAGCTCTTTGATGCCTTCTCCATTGACTGGGTTGATAGATCAAAAAAATTGATGGCTGAATTCTTGGTAAATGTAGCCTTGAAAAGAGATGACATTACCCTAGTAGGTATCTCACAAGTGGAACTCAAGACTAGACTTGTAATTCTTGACAATATTTACAATCGGTAGGTCTTCAATGATGACACAGATCTGATAAACTTCTTACACTAAATTGATTAGTATGAGGCCCAATAGATTTATTTCAATGCATTTGTTGAATAAGTGGATGGTAAAAAAACTATGTTTGGCCAAGAAGTAGTGCAACTCAAAACAAACAAGATTCCAAAAGGATTAGTAGCATTAGATAGGGTGTTCAATGGGAGTGACCAAGTAATTATGAAGTAATAAGGGAAGATATTGAAGACATTAATCTTGGGACTAAATTGGCTCCAAAAACAATGTACATTGGAAAGAAGATAAGCCCTACAATTAGAAATATGTTGAACACACTGTTGAGAAAATATAAGCATGTTTTTGCATGGTCATACAATGACCATAAAGCATCTAGAGAAGATCTATTTCAACATGAAATTCCACTCAATCCTATTGTAAAACCCTTCAGGCAGAAACAAAGACCAATAAATCCTACCCTAGAGCCCAAGGTGCATGAAGAACTCATGAAACTCAAAGGAGGAATTATTAAACCCATTAAACATTCTACTTGGGTTTCGAACTTGGTTCCTTTTAGGAAGAAGAATGGAGATATAAGGTTGTGTGTAGATTTTCAAAATTTGAATATCTCCTCCCTTAATGACAATTATCCTCTCCCAAACATGGAAGCTATGCTGAAAAGGGTAACAAGGTGTGAGTTATTGTCCATGATGGATGGTTTTTCGGGGTATAACTAGGTGAAAGTGAAATAATCAGAACAATATAAGACTTTGTTTACCATATCTTAGGGAACACATGTATATGTAAGAATTCCATTTGGTGTCACAAATGTTGGTGCCACCTTTCAGAGAGATATGGACGTTGCATTTGCTAACTTGATTTATACAATAATGGTGGTATATCAAGATGACCTCACAATATATTCTAAGAAAGTTAAATACCATATTGAACATCTAGGAAAGATATTCATCAAAGCTCTAGAGTATGGTATTTCCTTAAACTCTAAAAAGTTCCATTTCACTGTGACTAAAGGAAAATTGTTGGGCCTCATAGTGTCTAAGGATGGAATAAGAATTGATCCTAAGAGAGTGGAGGCTATAGATAAGATTCCTATCCCAAAAGTAAAAGTTATTCAATCTTTCTTCGGGTAGATAAACTTTGTAAGGAGGTTTATATCAAGTTTTGTTGAGATTGTCAAGCCTATTTCAAAAAGGTTGAAGAAATCAACCAAGCTTGATTAGACAAAAAAAGCGATTGATGCATTCATATCTATTAAAAGGGAAATCAAGGAGGCCCCAGTATTAAAATAACCTGACTTCAGTAAACCATTTCAGATCTTCTCATTTGCATCATACCATACTATTGCAGAAAAATGATGAAGGGCACAAGCAACAAATATCATTCTTCAGCAAGTCCCTTCAAGAAGTATAATTAAAGCATTCCATTACAAAAAAGAAACTTTATGCACTTGTGAAAGCTATAAAAGCCTCCAGACCTTATTTGATAGGTGCTTAGGTAATTGCATATGTTCCTAATGCTACAGTCAAGGATGTATTTGTACAAATTGAAGTTATAGGGAGAAGGTGTAGATGGATTAATAGAATTCAAGAGTTTGATATTGAAATCCAAATCACCAAATTGGTAAGATTACATGGGCTAGCTAAGCTCATGACTAAGTCAAATCTTGAAGCATCTCAAATCTATAACACAGGGGAGGAAGAAGGTATGATCACTAGCATTGAGCACACCCCATGGTACACTAATATAATGTATTATCACAAAAATCAGAAATGTCCTAAAGATTTGAATGAAAATGAAAAAAGACCTTAAAATTGTATGCCTCTATATAGGAGTGAATTTTCACCCCTTACGCAAATTCCCCTATTACACTTCCTCAACTTAGAAAATCAAATTTGAAGGAAAAATTCCACATCAGCCTGCTACCTTCATTCCACTTAGCATATTTTTTGTGTTGATAGAAGAATAACTGTGGGGGATTCCTGTATAACTAGCAGACATCTACACAATGTGCTTACATCCCTAAAAAAATTCTACATTTGAAGTTGGTAGAGGTGTTACACTTCCTATTGGGAATGAACTGTAACATCCCTCTTCAACAAACCAACCCAAAAGTGCCTTATTCTTGCTCATTATTCCTTCAAATTGCTCCATTCTTCATTCAACTAATCATTTTTTGCATCCTCTAAGCATTTAGTTTATCCCTTCACAATATTTTCACAAGCTCTTGTACTCTAGCACTCACTTCTTGAATTCTTAAGCATTCTCAATAGCACTTTGGCACTCCTTAGCTGCAGCAACAAAACTCCATCAACTCCATAGAGAAAGTGTGGAATAGATCATTGCAATAGAGGCTTGAGTCTTTTCTTTTCTCCTCCATTAGCTAGTTAGCTCTTGGTGGAGGTGGTGAGAATTTTTACTTCTCTCCTCTATGATTTGTTTGAGTAACACTTAATGTTTTGTATTGTTATTGTGTTCTTTGATTTCTTTCCTTCTTTATCATATATTTCTCCATCATTGCAATATTTGTTGTCTGTGGAGGTCGAAACATCAAAACGGGGGCCTAATTGAGGCAGGCCCCTATACAACCCCCCAAAAATTTTCCCTCTATCTCATGTGTAGGTGGACGTGCATTTGGAGCTAGCTATCAAATAAGTACCTTTGTGAGATCATTCTTGTCACCTTAACCCTCATATATTTTGTTTATCATATTCATTCATATCTTTCCTACTTCACAACTTTATTTTAGCCTTTATGAAGTGACTAACTTGGTCGTTAGCCTATTTTCTAGCGATTCATACTGTCTTTTTTGGTTCTCTGATCATATGGATTCCAGTGTGCCTGAGAGATGCTAGCATGTTGTGATGTCTTCCTAAACCTAGACTGTCATCCTTGGGAAGAGAGCTACCTGAGGTACAGTGTTGAATCCAATAACTAACTCACCTAGCCCCATCTTTGATTTTGAGTCTACACAGTGGTTGAAAGACCTTATAGTCCTCATCATTCTTGTACCATATTTTGAAACATCCCTTTAGAGTGAGGTAAGTTAGGGTAGCCTTCCACTCTTGGCTCTCCATGACCTAGGGCCTTGAATGTGGTTGGTCCCCCTCTCTAACATTTTTGGTGAACCCGACGTGAACCATTTTAGTTCCATTCTACGATACTAAAAGACCATTTCCTCACATTATAGGATCATTTTAGGTGTGATCATTGTGGGGATATTCACCTCACAACCCAACTTGCGACCCCTAGTAGGCATAGTTGGAAGGTTCCAAAAGTGCTACGGAACGAAACCTTAATTGGGTCATTGTCCTATCTTAGAACCTTTGGGGGACTTTGTGAAAGTTTCATTTATTGAATGCAATGGCATTTTTCCTACATCAACCTATCACCTCCATGCAACCTACCAGTAGTGTTACTGGTATAGCCTTCACTTCATAGTATCTGTCAATGGATTTTAATAGGGAACCATCTGGTGGAAAAACAAGGATGTACAACTAAGAGGGGGGTGAATCATTTGTCACAGAATATTTAAACTTTTCAAACTTTACTTAACTTAATCTTAGATCTGATGAATGAATGATAAAACATAAATAATCAACACATCAAAAACATAGAGAACACCAAGATTTTTTTCATCGAAACCCTATTAGGGGAAAAACCACGGTGGATGTTAATGCATAATTTTATACCCTATTAAAAGTATAATGAAAAATAATGGGAATGCACTTGCATTGAAGAAAACTGCCTAGAGCTCAATACTCAAATACAAGAGGGATCACTACCCAACAATACACAAAAATACAGATTAGATCCGTAGGGTATGAACTGAGAAAATATCTTCTACACAAGCTTGATTATAGTTCCAGTTAAGCACAAAAAAACTTCTCCACACTTCACTCAAACTTATTCTCACTCTGCTCTACAATCGAATGATTAGAACACTATTCACACATTTGCACTTTCTTTGGCATACATTCACTCTTATGCACACACAAACTTCACTCAAAAAATCACTCTTATATATCCACAACATGAAATTACATCAACAACCTTGTTGCCCCAAATTTACAAATAAATTTTCAATGTGGATCAAACACCATTGGCTAATATTGTGATGTGACCTAAAACAATATCCTCAAGCATTCAAAACATTCAAATTTAAATCTTCAAGGATCTGCAACACATTATAACCATCATGTCAGCCAAGAACATGAAAACCAAAACATACCAAGAAAAATAGTCGACCACAAGCATACTGATCAACATAGATGTACAACAAGGATAGAGAATGATCTAGAAGTATCCAAAAATAGAAATAACTAATAGAGAATCATCCATAGCAACAAAAAATACCAAAATCACATAAACTTCAATTAGGAACACTAACATAACCAACATGAATACTGTCATAACACAATTGATCATAGCATGATCAAATCTTCACGGGGACCTCTAAAACTTCTAGTAGATGAACTAGATACTCTTAGAAATAAACCCTTTAGTCCACAACAACTAATCTTCAATGTATAGAACAAGACACCTTCATGACCTTCATTGTTCTACTAGCAACCTACAACTCTTCTTTTAACAATTTTCTCAAAATCCTCGACATATATAACCTTCAATACAATAAAGCTAATAGTGTTGACATCAATGACAACCACATATCAACAGCACAACCACAACATCCAACAATCTCTCCCTTTGGTATTGATGGAAACACATGATGTGAAAAATACCATCAACACAGCTACACTTACTCTCCCTTTGGTTCTGACTCTTCTCCTTAATTGCTCTTCTTCCCCTCAAGGATTTTTCACATTTCTCTTCTTCCTCTTTGATATCAATGGAAAAGATAAGCATTATCTTCCCACATACAAGCTCTAAACCACATATATGTATGTCTGACTACTCCCCCTATGTAGCAACCACAAAAACATCAATCTAGATTAGGAATATCTATGAAGCACATATATTGATGCAAATAAATGCATCTCTAGTTCATATTAGGAGGGGTAATCATCCCTAGCATCCCTCTGAGATACTTAAAATTATCCTTTAGTAACAGTTTAGTGAAAATGTTTGCAACTTGTTCTTTGGTAGGCACATACTCTAGTCTGACTTCTTTCTCATTCACTTTTTCCCTCAATAAGTGAAACTTGATTGATATATGCTTGGTCTTAGAGTGTAGCACCAAATTCTTTGATATATTAATTTTACTTGAGTTGTCAAAGTATATGGAAATAGGTTCATCATATAAACTACTTTGATATCTTTCAACCTTTATTTCATCCACATTACTTCGGTATAGTTATTCACAACAACAATATAATCTACCTCAATAGTAGATAGAGAAATGAAATTATGATTTTTTCTCAACCAAGACACCATCTTCTTCCCTAGGAAGAAGGCACCACCACTAGTACTCTTCTTGTGATCAACATCTCCTTCCCAATCTGCACCAGTGTATGCATTCAAAGTAAGATCATCATCCTTAGGATACTAAAGCACAAAATAAATTGTTCCTTTTAGATACCTGAAGATTCTCTTTACAATAGTCACATGAGATTCTTTTAGATCAACCTGAAATCTAGCAACCATACATACAACATTCATAATGTCTGGTCTGGTTTGAGTTAAGTAGAGCAGGGTAAAAGTACAAACTTGTGTCACACTTTATAAAGGAATCAACCAACATGAGAAAAAGTTCTCAACTCCAACCACATAAAAATGGTATTTATGTTTTGAATTTCAAAATGATGTAAACTAATAAAGTGTACAACTTTTGTTGAAGTTTATTCCTATAATTTTTCAAATTTTTTAAAAAAAAATTGATATATTTTTGTCAATTTAAAAGCAAATTTTCTTATAATGAAAATTTCAAGAAAAAGTGACGTTCAGTGGACATCAAGAAACATACAAAAAAAATTCATTTTCTCCTAATTTTTTTCCCAAGATAGCTGACTTCAATATCTAGGGCATGGGAAAAAAAAAGAAATTTTGATGTATATTTTTCTTGTAATAACATTTTAAAGTCAAAATTACTTGAATTTGGTAGATTTTAGTTGACGTCAACATTTTTTTTTTCTAAAAGTAAAATATATCCTTTGGAAGAGGATTCTCTCCTCTAAGGCATCATATATTTTGCAATTTGTTTTATAATGATTTACTATTTTTTATTTAATTTTAACTGAGCCTTTTTTTTACTTTGAACAACCTACTTGCAATATTTTCAAATATTTATGGGTATGTACATGATCATCATGGAAAAAATAGGCCCTTAAAAGGCGATAAAATTTTAAAAAATTAGAGTTAGGCAACTTGACGTAAAAATTTGAATAAGTTATCTATATTATTTCAAAAATATGTAAGAATAGAATCTATAGAAAATTGAATGTAGTTTCTAAACTACTAGGTTTATTTTAAAAATATTCTATTTGGTGAAAATTTAAATTTCAATGCAGAGAACTTAAATTTCGGAAAAATAAGTAGGTGTTTGTCTAACCACCCTAACTACAATAAAATGATAATATTTTTTAATAATATTTTAGATATAAGTAAAGGACTCATGTCCTGATGTGATGCATATTTTTTTGTAATTTTTTTCTAATTAATTATGAATTTTTATTACAACTTTTAAAAAATATAAAAAACTCGTATGTCTGACCACCTTAACTTGGTCAAAACTTCATGAAATTCAATCTCTTTTTTTAATCCTATATTATGCAAAGCATAGAATGTGACACATGTTTCAAATTTAAAAATGTGATACCGTTTGAAAGCTATAGATGTTTTTCAATTAGCCTATCAATCAGAAATTTAGTCATAATTCAAATAGAAATTAACTAATAATTATTTATTAAATTCAACGTAAAACATAATTTATATTGGTGGAAAGTTAACAACCTCCTTTAAAAACCCTTTTTGTTTCATCAATTTTGAGTAAAGAAAAAGTTGTCAGCCACATACCCTACACATACCTATCATATCGCCAGTTTTTGGCCCATCATGATCTTGCAAATATCCTTATATACTAAAATTAATCAATATATATATATATATGTATATATATATATATACATATATATATATATATATATATATATATATATATATATATATATATATATATATATATATATATATATATATATATATGGATTCAACACTGTGATCTCTACAAAAGTGTATTCTTTATTTTTATTTAAAAATAATAATAATTGAAGAAATATTTAGTAGAAGTTGAAAATTTCTAGAAATTTGATAAAATGGTGATTTTTCTGCCATGTCACCTGCCATGTGGATGGATTTAGCCGAATTAGATTTGGTCGAATCCAAATCAGTTGAATGATGTTCGGCTGAATACTATCCAGCCAAATATTGTTCGACTAGATGGTATTCAGCTAAAACTATGATTTATTCGAATTTGATTTTTTAATTGTTTCCATTTTCATCAAATTTCTTTCTATTTTCATTGATTGTGTATTGAAACATAAAATGGCCAATCTTTTTATTTTTTGAATATGTTTTTTAGATTTTTCCTATTTTTTGTCCTGTTTTTATTGAATAACTATTTAAGTAAACTTTTACTAGTCTTTTTTTGGATTTTTCCATTTTTTATCCACTTTTTAATGAACTATTTCTATTATGATTTACTTTTTTCTCTTAAATAACTATTTAATATTGAACAACAAAATACTTTTCTAGTCATTTGCATTTGTTGCACAGTTGAATAGGAAAATCAAGCATCTAATACATAAAATTTGGTAATTTTTTTAATTTATTTTTTGTTCTAATGTTTATATATTCATTGCTAGATTATTTTATGTTCATGCTTATATTTTCATTGTGCTTTACTTGAATATTTGTAGCTAATGCTTGGAATAACAAGTGGTGTAGCTGCCGACTGTCAAAGACTAATATTGAAAAACTACAAATCTGTGGTTTTGCAAGATGTTTGGCCAAAGACCTTTTATTTTTGAAACTGATTATCTTTTGTCTTAGAACACATTTCAATTGGTGCATTAAAATGAACAATTGTCTTCCGCCATATAGATTTTACTAGGGAATGAATGAACACTATTTGTTATGCTTGAGATGGTAGGGAGTATGCTCTCACCCTATGCAAACTTGGTGATAAGAAACCAGACCCATCATTTATGGGTTTAATCCTTTAGAGGGCCTGCCTTAGTGGAAAAAAGTACTCACCCCAAGGGAATGACCCAACCGGTAACAGGCTAAATCCAAGCTACTTAAAGCTGGTATATAAAATGGGTGCTTGAGGAAAGTTTAAGTACCACAAGTGGAGATGTGTTATATTGACAAGTGAATCCCTATAAACCCTATAGAATGTAACCTCTATAGGTTGGGAATCCTCCTTATTGGACCTAATATTTCTGCATGTATAACCACTCAAATGGATGCCCTTACTAGACACCTCTTGTTTGTGGTTTCCAAATTCCTTTTCTATTTGTTCATGCAGCAATGGTCATTGTCAATGCATCCACATTATTGCAACTCTTAGTAGAGGTGAAGAGTCTATCATGTGAGTTTCTTGACGTCTCAATGCTTGGTTGACCCAAGAAGTGAGTGTTGTGGAGGGGATCCAATGTGGCCAAGCTTCTAAGTCACCTGCTAAGAATAAGTACAGTTGGGGAAACCCAAGTGGAATGTAGTGAATATAGTCCTTGTCAACCTTAGGATTTTTGCTTGTATTTTTAAAATCAAACATTTTGTCTACTATGTCTTGCATGTGTGTTCAAAAATAGACATAAAATAAACATCACACCTAGTAATTTGCAACACCTTAAACCTTGCAAAACCCCAAAATGTCAAACAACAAAAACATCCAAAATGAGCCTATCACTTAGATTTCTTGGGGCTATCAATCCTTAAGTTTTGATCTTTCAATCCTTGCATTACACCTAGTCCTTGTATATCCTCCACCCTTGCATATACACTATTTCTCGAACAAACCTTTAGCTTGCACTTAGACTACTCTTCCTAGGTCTTGAAATCAAACCATTAGCTATCTATCACCCGCATCACTTGAGATTCATCATCCTTAAGTTAGGGAATATACCATTATCCTTGAGTAGAGAAATCCTTTTGGAGTCCATCATCTCCTACATACCCTCTCTTGATCATTGGTCCTTGTCTCTATCCATCATAACACAAGTAAAGCATTTACATCATAACCAAATTTGGACCTAGAGTTTCCTTTGAGATCTTGCATTCTTAGCTTGTCATATCATACCATACCATTTTAATATCCCATATTAGAATCATATCCTTTAATTGCTTCATAGTATTAAGTCTCATGCATTATCTTACCTTAGATTGAATATTAGAACAATCACATATGACCCCTAAAACAAGAGAAAAAATGTTTGAAGAAGAAGGGAACCCTTGGGGAAAACAATTTAATGGGGAAGATCACATTAGTATTGCAACTAGTGAAACAAGTGAAATTGAGGATGAAGAAATAACCCAATCCACTATGAACGAAGCTCTTAATGATAATAGATTCAGTAAACATCTTACAGAGGTGGTCAAACGTAACCCATAGCAATACTTCTAGTTAAAGAACATACAAATGCTACCATGGATCAAATTTATATCCCAAATGATCAAGAAGAATCGAGCACGACGAATGATAAGGCCATAATATCCTATAAACTAGGATCATCCACTTTTATCAAATTAGGCTTTGTCATAGAGGATAAGATTCTAGACAACAGTTTCCACATACATAATGATGGGTTTACATCTTTTTTTCACTATAAAAAATAGTCATATCTCCATGATATTGGGGGACACTTTATCCAATACAAACATCAAAAAATTTGAATGCTGGTTATTTTTGTGTATACAAGTGAATTCAAACCTAAGAAATTTTTGATGGGGAATAAAAAGACAAGAAAAAGGTTGTATGATTGAAAATGAGATAGTAGAAATGTGGATGAAACTGAATCTTCTAAAGAAGAACCCATGGAAATTGATGATGACCAAGGATTACAGGTACCAAGACAAACTGAAGGTGGTCATAGAAATATTTTCCTTGGTATGGAAAATCTTATAGAGATGGATGAGGAATCCATTTTTAATAATATTTCATCTAAAGATATATTACCTAAAAGTACAATAAAATTACACTACAAAAGAATATGGGATGAATATTTTGAAGAAAAGTCTATAGTTGGAAGAGATAGTTATTTGCAAAATTATTTAGGAGGAAAGAAATTACCCCTGTTTTGGAGTTGTTAGGGGTTGATAATAAAAGAAAGCCATCAGGATCAGTAAAGAAAACAATAGTTGAAAACTTGCAAGAAGCATTGAATTATATTGAAAGCAAGAGTCGAGCTATTGATTTAAGTGTTGCACGTACAACAATGATGATGGTAATTTGTAGTAAGAAATTATCACATAAAAGAAAAGTTAAAGTAGTTTCTGAATTACTCAATGTTTCTAATAGAACTGTTCAAAGATATATCAAAAAGAGAAATAGATTGGATGGAAATCTTGAGAATAATTGGGTAAATATTTGCAAGGTTCCCCTAAAAGAAAAAATCTTAGAAGATGTAAAAGAACAAGTGATTGAATATTGGACTAGCCACTCTTATGTTTCTTCCAATAGAAGAGACACAATAAAAATAAAAGGTGCATATGGTAAAAAAATTTCACATCCAAAATATTTTATAGATACAACTCAAAGTGAGGTTTTTGAAGCATTCAAGCAAGAATTTTTAGATGTGAAGATTTTTCAAAGGATGTTTGAGAGACTATGACCATGTTTTGTATGTATAAATAAGATACGTGAGACTTGTCAAAATCATGTTAAATTTGATCTACACCTTTAGAAATATAGAAAAGCTATGGCAATAATCAATCCAAAAATAGTCATCCCTAGAAGTACAACACAATTTACAGTGAAGTCTCTTCTATGTGAAAAAATAGAAGATTCAAATGAATTTAAAGTGCAGTGTATAAAAAATATATGTAATGAATGTAGAAATTTGAAGAATCTTTTATAGGTTGACAATATTGATCATTCAATGCAAGTTATGTGGAAGAGATTTGAATATGAGAAATACTCAACAAAGTCAAGATTTGAGACCAAAAAAATTGTTATCTAAGAGAGTGAGTTGTCTTATAATGAGTTTATGAAAGAAAAATTGCAATATCATATATGCACATATTCAACATTGTCATGGTGCTAGATGGAAAGCTAAGCAATTTTGTGACTCAAAGAATTCCTTTCTAGTTGGTTGCATTCTCTCTATTTTTGACTTCTCTGAGAACTATTCATTTAGTCCTCAAAGTGAGACCCAAAGCCAATATTATCATTCAGAGAAAGTTGAAATATTTGTACAAGTTTGTTATAGGCATGTCGAAGAACATTTGGATGGTCTACAAAGTAGCAAAGATGAATGAATTATCATCAAAGAGGCTCACTTTTATATCAGTGATGATACAGGTCATGATAGAAGCTATGTAGTCCATTGTTTTGCAATGTTTTTTGAAGACCTGAGATGACATCAAATAGATGCTTCACAACACTGGATATGGTTTGATGGATGTGCTCGTAAGTGTTGATGTTTTTTTTTTTTTGAAATTATATGTTTATTTCTTTACTTAACTTGTTCAAACTTAATTAGTTGTACACATATAGTTTATTTTTACTGTCTTGGTTTTAAATAAAAAAAATTCTAATGTCATAGGAAAATTTAAATCTACAAAAGCTTTTAGTTGGTTAAGCCAACAACATATTAGATGTGAGAAAAAATTTGTGGAATTTCTATGAGAGTGGACATGGAAAATGAGAGCATGATGGAGCTAGAGCATGTGTGAAGTGTGCATTTCACCAGCACAAACTTACAAGTAACACCATATGGATTTTAAAAAAAAACCTATTTTTTTTTTTTGAGATCTGTCTTTTCCTTTCAACTACAAAACCTTTTGAAATTTCACCAACATGAACTTGCAAGTAATTCCATAAGGAATGCACATAATTTTTTTGAATGGTGCAAAATTAATTTTGTTTCCCATGACTCAATATACAACATACAAAATTTTTGGGAAGTTAAAGGTACATAAACAAATTTGTTTTATGAATTTCAATGTGTACATGAATTGAAATTGAAATTTTGTACACTTTTTAATTGGATACATTTGAAATTTACAGATATTGATCAATCAACTCTTACTAATTTTCAAACAATTAGTGGTATTAGAATTTTGCATCAAATCATGATAGTAGGACATAGTAGGCCTCCAATAATTCAATTGAGAGAAAAATCATGTTTTTGTGTTGATTGCATTAAGAACAATGCAAATACTCTACAATATGAGAATATTAGAGATGGGTATGTTTCACAATGGGGAACAAAACAATTAGTGGACACATCAAACCCTTTTGAAGATAATGACATTGTCGATATCTATGATACTCTGTATTCAGCTGATTACAGACATGTATTAGATTTAGTTGTTATAGGTATATTTTAAATTTTTAAATTGAATTTTATTTCTAACAATTGATAATTTATATTCTACCTTTGAGCATAGTTTACTACATGGTGTGTATAGGAGATATTTTTGTTGTTCTTGTAGATCCTGACAATGTAGAACATGTAGATTACTATCTACTAAGATGTACACAACCAAAATGAAAATTTTTAAAATCAATGGTAGATGGTGATGAACAAGAGTATCCTAATGGATCAGTGGTTGTTGAAGGAACATACTATCAACAAACAAAGATAGATACAAATGGAACTAAATTTATTGATTATATGTTAGGCCAAAATGTTTTACATTATAGTCATTTAGCTATAGCAACAAGATTGAATCTTAAAAATTTACCAAAAAGAGGGCGTGCCAAACAAAGGTGGAGGTTACCTATTGAAAACCATGAAAAGATTTTAGATATAATAAAAGATAGAGAGGATCCAAATATATGTACCAAGAACTTTAAGATATTTTTGTACATATATATTTTCTATGACAATACATACATGTAACATTTTGGGATGAGGTCCCCATTTGTGACCTCACCGGTTTGTAGCTTTGGGTCAAAAGCATTTACCCCTTGAATAAAAATAAAACATTTGGACCTAAATTTGACTTTTACTTTATTTTATGTTGAATTCAAATAATTTCAATCAATAGTATCCCATGAAGCTTTATTTTTTGTGATCTTATTTTCCTATAAATATTTCTTAAAATGTATATTAAAGGGTCCATTTTATTTCTCCCACATTCTTACATCATATAGCCTTCAATTTTTAGGAGACATTTCATGATAGTCTATAGATTTAATTATGGTTGTACTTCTAGAATCCAATATTTTGGTGCTATAAGGATCTGACTAAATCTATGTTCTATGTATGTAGGACATAAAATAGTGGTGATTATTTGGGAGCTTACATCTTTTCTATCATAATCTATTGTATTTTAATCCTACATTTAAAAATAAAATAAAATAGGTGTTTTGCAGTTAGCTTAGAATGGTAAGATTTAACAAAAGTTAAGTACATACATAGTTTAAATTTCATTAATTATATTAAACTTCAACACATTATGCATATTCCAAAACTTCATTGAAATTTTCTATTAAATTACAATCCAATTATGTTTGAACAAAATTATTCAAATTAACTTTAAAATCAATTTTTCTATGAGAATTTAACTTTATTTTTCTTATTAAACACACAATCTCACCTATATATTTATTCAATGTTTTTTATCCTTTCTCACCTAGATGCGATCTAATCTTTGATGTCAAAACATCAAGCATATCAAATAATTAATCTATATGATCAAAAGTCATGGCATAGTTGGATTAAGTAGTACCATGAACGTGCAACACATCAAATAGTGTCTTCATTGTTCCATCACTAAAAAATAGTGTCTTAATTGTGGAAAATAACTATTTTGGATGTGAAAGGAGTAAAAATTTTTAATTAGAGGTTAGGGATTTTTGAGACAAAAGGAAACATAAATAATTTTTGAAAACTTTTTCATTTTCCCTATTTCTCTCTTCCCTCTCCTCCATGGTGTGAGCTATTATTTTGCAAAATTATTGTTTACAAATTTCTTGTGGATTAGGATATTTAGGTTGGATCTAAAAGATTGTTGCCAAAGGATTGTTTGCATTACATTCAAGAAGGATAATCTTTGTTGTTGAGGGTTTTGATTTGTGAATGTATTATTCTATTTTGATTTATACAAACATTCTTAGATAGTTTTCATATTAAATTTCATCCTTCACCTAAGGAGATTGTATGCCTTTCCATTTGTAGTATGCTAAGTTTGAATCAAGATCTATATTTTTACTTGTAAATTTTATATTTGTAAGTTTATAGAATTGGAAAATTACATTTTATGTTAGATCTATATTTTTATTTATTTTTAAATCATTACCATTTGAAACTTGAGTAATCTCCTAATTTGATTTCTCAAAAGGGTATATTCCATTTTAGTTTTTTATTTATTTTTAGCATTGAAAATTTTCCAAAACTCATTAATGATGTTTTTTGGGAAGTTTGTATGTTTTTCTTTAAAATATCAAAATTGAGTTGTAGACCATATTAAACCTTTTTGTTTTGTAGGATGAAAATTCAACTTATGGAAATGAATTTATCTATCTTTTGGATATGAGTGTCTTTTTTTTTTACCTCAATTTATGTGTCACAATATTTTAATCACTTTGGACCTTTTGGTGTTAGGATTTAACTCTAGAGTTAGGAGTAGAGTGAACTTTTATTTCCATTCAAATTTGAATGGTAAACTAGAGGAGCTTGAGAATGGATAAAATATAAAAATGTAATTTAAAATGAGATCAAATAAACATAAACATAATTAAGACTCAAGACATTATCATCATATATTCACATGTTTATATCCAATGTGTGTACATAAATATATTCACATGATTATTGGTTGTCCTTTCCATTCTAATTGTATGTTATTGATTTTTATTTTCATTTTCACTATTTGATTATTGGTGTTTATCACCATTTCAAATATTTTAATTAGTAGTTATCATTATTTACTTTGTATGTTATTAGCAATTATCACCATTTATTTTGTGTGTTATTAGTGGCTGACACAAAACGTTATTGTTGGATTCCATTATTTGATATTATTTTTTCAATGCGTATTCTATTGGATGGCTCAAGTATGATATGGAATTAGTATGTTTGATTATTCAATCACTTTGTTTTGTGTGAGTGTTTTTGGACTACCTAATCAATATGCTCCTAGTACAAAGGGGTGGGCCTTATGGTCACACATTATTGGGTGTTGTTGATCATTATTAGGTCCATATGGATTCTTTGATATGTTTGTTGGAGGGTGTGGAATTATCTTGTTTTATCTTGTTAGTTGTATATTTATATATATATTTTCTTGGAAAAGTTGTAAAGATGGATCTTGTAATCCTTGATTAGCTTCAAGAATTTCTATTTCCATAATAAGATGAACCATAATGTGAAACCATAATGTAAAATGTATATACTATAAAAAATAATAAGATGAACCATAATGTCAAATGTATATAATGTGAAGATCATCATCTAAGAAGCATAATGTGACAAATAAAAATATAAAATTTATAACAAATCATGTATCTGAATTATGTAAAATAAATCAAAGTGGAGGATGCCTAATATAAATATGGATCGATCTCTCTCCTGATCCCTGTCTAGATCCATGTCCTAATTCTCTGGATCCATGGCCTGATGCCTCTCTTGATCCTCATCTCGATCCATGTCCCAATATGTCTCCTTGCAAAAGAAAGTACATTAATTAATTTAATGTACACATGTGTAAATGTATTAAAGTCATCTTAAAGTTATGTACTTTCAATGTTTGAATGTATTAAGTACTTTAAATATTATAAATGTGTACCTCAAATGTACCATGCATAGTATCATTTGCATCCTCAAAATCTCCAAAGCCTAACAAACCATTGTTTTGCTACAAATTTAAAAATACTAGATTTTAATGAAGAGTGAGAACTACTTTAAAGTCAATTTTATTTTATATATGTATGTGAATTTTTAGAATGCAAAATATATCTGATTATTTGAAAGTACTTGCATCTCACTCTGGAGCACTCTACCAATGTCACTAATGTCACAAGAATGCATAGTCAAATCAGGGACACCTGTATTAGGTAGAGGACCAGTTCCAAAGAGAAGTGAGCTATATGTGCCATGTACATCATGTGCAGTAACCTCAAGGGTTGTAGGCTGGTCTAGAATATGTACATCTTGTGAAGCCACCTCACCCTAACCTGATTTTCTACCAAAATGTTGTCTAATATGAGCTGCTACACCATCTAAAGGAATCCATACTCATCACTAATAAAATGGTATGATGATAGTAAATCAACAATGGAAACTGAAGCAATATTACATATAGTGGCTTCACTCATCTAGGCCACATCTGATGGTGATGGTAGCTCTTCTCGAATGTAGGGATCATAATTGGAAAATGTAGCCTTAGTAGGAGGAAGGCTAATCCATGGATGTAATAACTATCTACCTACATGATCAGATGACATCTAATCAACCTAAGTATCAATGACAAAAATACTATCAAAAAGGTCAGCTCAGGTAGGTGTTGTTGCTACACTTCCTGCTATTGCTAGTTCCAAATGTTTTAGAAGAACCAAAAGGTTTGGACCAACTAATACCCCCTTGTTGATGAGCAGTCAAAAATCTGCACGTCTAAATTGAGATTTGACAACAAACCTCCCTTTTAATTTTCCAACATGTGAAGGAATAGATGTGTATTCCACTGCTAACCCAAAATGAAGCTTAGTATATAGTTGTTTGCAAAAATAAAGTGGCAACTCATCATTATGAAGCCATCTATGATGGGTTGCCAACCATCTAGGATATATAAAAGGAGCAACAAGCTCATCTGTACATCTAGTAACAACATATCCTCTAAATTTCTTTTGTCCCATGTCATGAGGGAACATGTTGTGCACATTATGTGTTGAAACTCTACTAGTAATAAAATCAATTTTCTCTATGCCAACAACACTATTGGTAAGGGACCTGTAAAACTCCTCTATGTTGACCTCATCATAAGGATTATAATATCGAATCATGTGAATCATACGATGGATCTCTTGTTGAATGCTAACTAATCTATCTCTATTAATGATATTAGAGGAGTTAAGTATTGTTTTCTCCAAACATCTCAAAGAATTCTCTAATCTCCTAATGTTGTCGCGATATAAATTAGACCTAGACTCAGGTTGTTGTTGATACTAAGTGGAATGATGTGATCCCTGATCATCAACCATATCTATATAAATATGCAAAGATTTGCAAATTTAATTAAAATAAAAAAATTACAAATATTTACTAATTCTATCTCTCTAATTTAGTAAAATATATGCAATAACCATTTTTCTAGTTAGATGCTCCATAGGAAATTATAAAATAGTAAATACATGAGCAATGAGTGGCTTGAACTTCATGAAGTAATTTAATAAGAACAATTTTAATTTCATTCAAATATCTATCAAAAAGAGGGAGAAAGGGAGAAAGTAGGATTATAAAAATTTTCCTATAAAAGAAGTGGTACTAAAATATCCTAATGAAACATTCACATGTAAAAGTAACAAATAAGCATATAAATACATAATCTTGAATGAAATTGTCATGCCCATAATTTTATGTTAGAAAAAAAAACCTAACTTTTTTTTTAAAATAAAACACTCATTAACTTCATATATGAATTAATGCATGTTCTAAGTGTCATTACAAAATTTTAATGTATGGAGAACATGGTTGGAGCTATATTCAAGATGTTATCATAGTTATAATTCACAATTCCCTTATTATTCTTTAACCACTAAGCTTAAAAATAATATTATTATTATCAAATCTAAACATTAAGGAGGATATTATTATTAAGTTAATCAATAGTGCATTTATTATTTAGCCATAATTTAATTGTTAATAAAAAATTATTATTATTAATTAACTCCAAAGAAAATTTTCATGATAATCAACATTAATTATTTAATAATAGTGTTATTATTGTTCCATCAACCAATCAATAATATTATTTTTACTTAACCCTCGTTTACACCATTATTGTTATTGGATTCCAAGAATGTTGCTATGTAATTAATAAAGGGACAATAATCAAATCATTATTTGTCAAATTAATAATCAAACAATAATCAAATCGTTTTTTTTTTTTTGACAACTTGAACAATAGAATAAGGATATGTTGATATTTAATTACTAATATAAATACTTGAACAATAATATTATTAAGAAACAAAACAAAACAATCTTAAAGATAATAATATTATGAATTCATAATAATGGTCATGTTTAATGGAACTTGAGAAGTTTGGAATAATATTTTCATTTAACCCCTTCAAATAATAAAATATATTTTTTTACTGTACAATTGACCTCTAGGGAAAAGATATTACCATTTGACTGTTATCTTCCCAAAGATAATATTAAAATATATTTAAAATAATATTTAAGTTTTATTAAAAATATTTTAAAAAATAAAATAAAAAGCAGAATCTCGAACAAAGCTGATAGCTTTCATAAAAAGAAAACTATTTTTTTAAAATTCATTTCAGGACGTTAACAATAATAACTGCTTTTTATTCCAAAAGATAAGAAGATAAGATTTAATAGTGCATGTCATTTGAACGCCAATTTCTACCCAAAGAGTTTCTCCTTACACATTGCTTTTTTGAAGGATGCCATTGTATAAGCCTCTGGCCTAATTATCTTAACTCAAGTAATATGTTAATATTATATTTCAGATGAATATTACTTCCCTTCATTCTTTTGTTTTCAAATAATAAATATTAATAATATTATTTATTATCATTTAATTAACCCTTAAGCTTATTCATAATACTATGATTATTTAATCAAAATCCCAATTCTTATTTCATCAATATTATTATTTATATACTAATTGATCCTTAACAATAATAACAAATATATTATTACTAATTATTCCTTTTAACTTTATATCCTATAATTTTATTAAATTTTGATTTCTTGAAATTTTGATTTACTCTAGCCATAAATGTAGATGCAACATTGAAGGCTTCCATTAATAAATTTTCTCTTTTAATAAAATGCTAATATTAATCCTATAATTATTATTAATAATAAAAAAAATATAATTTTAATAAACATTAATATGCATATTTTTTTTTATTAAAAAGTTCATCCTAATTTATATTTCCTTATTTGATAATAGTGTAACATCACTACTTATTTACCCAACTAAATTCCCATCATCTCTAACATAGCAAGTCCAATAAATAAATTTATTTCTCCTGTATTATCATTTCACCACTTCTAATTTATGCACTAGTATTTTTGGGGAAACGAGAAGTTAAACCCCATTTTATACAGCTTCAAATGCACTTCAAAGATTAATTCAAGTGCCCTAATATTGATGTATGAGGCAAACCCAAATATAATTTTAAAATTTGTATTCTTTATATTTTGTGTAGGGTGAGGAAAGCATGGCAGCTAGAGCAGTGAGCAGACCTAGAACAAGTTTACACTATATTCATTTATTTATTTGTAACCCTTTTTATGCTTGCAGCCTATTTTATTTATTCTTCCAGCTTACAAATGAGAAAGGTTTACAATTTTACTGTACATCCAGATTGTGGAGAATTTTTTTTATCTGGTGAAAGAATAACCAAAGAATTTTTTTTCTCTTAACTAATAGAAAATAGCAATGTGTACATAGATTAGCTAATTATCCATTTATTCTCCAATAGCTAAGTTCTGTCCAAATATATATCTGGCTCATGCAGCAACTTGCTATCCATTCTCCTATTGTTTCCTATTTTATGACAAAAGAAAAATAAGCAACAAGGATTGTTATTACATAGAAGAGTTGTTGATTTCTAGTTTATTTATATTGATAAATTTTTGTTTTATTAATTGCATAATATGGTTGTGTTTATCCTTAACTAAGAATTCTTTACCTTAAGTTCTACACAATATTTAATAATATATATAATATATATATATATATATATTTTTTTTTTTTGAAAATTTATATAAATAAAATCTGTTGAAGAGGGGAGTGAGGCAGTGCCTTTGGCAACCTGCTATGGCTCCCCACAAGGAGGTTGCTCACAAAAAAAAATGGGGTCTGCAGTGGGGTTGGAACCCTTGCCACTACCCATTTCCATTTTTTTTTTATTATTTCAAAATTTAATCTTCTAATATACTTTTTCTTTCCTCTTTTAAATTTTTATAATATAAATTATATATATAGAATATAAAATATATATTATATATAAGTTGTGACAAAAACATAATCATATTTAAAATTTTCTATTATACTTTATATTTGGGCATATTTAAAATATAAAACATGACAACATACATCAAATAGTTGCTTTATATTTCATAAGATTTATACAGCCAAACCTACCTTTGAATTCATTTTTATTTGGTTTATTTATATATTAATAGTAAAACTAAAAATAATGTTTTGTGGGCTTAAGGAAATATTGTTATTTTTCTTCCAAATACATATATATATATTCTTGTACAAAACAAAATATCTTTCTTTAGTAGAAATACAAGGGAAACCACAAATAAACTAATATCACATTTCTTCTTCTCATTTTTATTTTAAAATGAAATATTTTTTTTTGTTCGATAAATTTCTAAGGAGCATGCTTTAGAATGTATCTCCTTGTTATACATAGTAACAAAATACAAGTTCCATCATCTATGCTTTCCACAACACAAATGACACATAAAAAAAAATGAGTGGGACATAAAAAAAAAATGAGACAAGTAACATACCAATAAACAAGACTTAGTCTTTTCACTCTTTCATTTTACAACCATATATTAACCTTCAATATTACAAACAATAATAGGAATACAATTATTAACACATACAAATGAATAAAGCTTGCTCTAATACACATTTCACTCCTAAATACTATCTTTCTATATTACAACAATATCTAAGATTAGAATAAATACACACAAATGAATAAGGTTTGATCTCCAACCTTCCATAAATGGCATCATGAAGCCTCATAGGGCTCTAGCCATTCCCCCGAGCAAGAAAATATCTACCAAATGGTTTTGGTATTAAAACTAAACAAAATACTACCCATTTCACCCAACATACTCTCAATCCACATACTCATAAATTTGAACTTATCTTTTCAAACAATAACAAAATAACCTAGCAAATCTTCTAATTAAACTAGCTCTATAACACTAAGGAAAGAATGACTTATCTTCGTAACCATAATCTTTGAACACCTCCATCATATGTGAAAGCTCATTTCCTCTCACCATCCTTCTATTTTCTTTTGCACTCCACACACACAAGCGTTCTCCAAAAGGAGAAGTGCGTAACACATTTTTAACTCTTCACCAAGAAGATATATAAAAAATTCAACTTGAATATCTTTTAATGAGGGAGTGACACTTGTCACTCTCTCATTCAATCTTTAAGCATGGTCTCCCACAAGTACTCTCACATGTGTGAGTAAATTTGGGGAAATGGGAAGAGAAGGAGTGTACTCCACTCCATCTCAAAAGTCTCCATCTTCATTAAGAGGGGGATGGAGTACTTGGTTACTCCCTCTCTCATTTCACATCTCATACTTGGTTTTTTTTTAGACCAAGACCTTTCCCTTTTCCCCAAATCCGCCACTTTTCAAAAAGAGCAATAAATGAGGGTCATATCTTGGATATGGTCCAAGATATGGCTGTAATTAAACCCCCAACCATTAGGTACCTATCCTAGGACCTTAAAAAATATGTGACCACTTAAAAATATGCATTTTAACCCCTTTTAAAACCATCATAAAGAATGCATCCGAGTTTTAACTCCAATTGAGTGTTTGCAACCCCTAATTTCTTACTCACCCTCTCAAGACATCTTAATACATAACCCCAACCATTAAACCCTCAAACACAATCACTCCAACATTAAATACTGACACTTCTTTCCTTTTTAATTACAAGGGTTCTTTACTTAGGTCTATATGGCCCTCCCTTTATCCTTGACATAATTTTTATACCTCCACATTAGCTCACACCATTTATATCCAACTAAAAATCTATCTTAAATCAGTAAATACTACAATTAGAAAGAATCATTCATCTCTCCACTTAATTTACTTTAATCTAATTTATTCATAATTGTTGACTATAACTCAATTAAATATAGAATATGTTTTACTCACCTCTACCACATGCTTGTGGTCTTACCATGCTTGATCGATGTTTCATACATGCATATTGGGTTGTAGTCAACCAACCTTTGTGTTCCATCATATGCGAGCCATAAATCTTCTAGTCACACTCACTATCAATATCCACCTTAGGAGACATAAAACTCATTAGTATTTGTCAAGTAAGATCTAACTCCAATATCCCTCCTAGCTTCATATTAAATCAACTAGTTCATTGAAATTTAATTTGTAAATCGTAATCATCTCCACCATAACAAATTAACCCTAGTTAGACTAGATGTTAATTTTTTTTAATTTACATATCATTAAATAAATCATCATAACTCTATAAGATCAAAATTTAAGAAGCTAGAGATTCAAATTATAATCATTTAACCTAGATAGCAATCCTTAAAAAAGGAACAATATATGATACAATGGTTAATTATTCCCCTTATTGAAACAATTCAAAATCCAACAATTCTATTTTTTTATATAAACATGTTCTCATTTTGATGTATTAGAGAGTCCAAATAGGTTTTTTAATATAATACATTAATAATAGTACACTTCATTCATCATCTTCGATGTGATTCACTAATAATCAATATAATACATGTAGTACGTTAGGGTTGTATTAGTTATATACAAGGTGAGGCCTTACATCCCCCTCCCTTTAGTTTAGACTTCCTCTTGGAAGTCACTAAGGTTCAAGGTCATAACCTCATAATACCAAAGCATGTAAATCCATTAAACATACCAATTATTTTACTTTTTCTTTTTTTGATAAAAGAAATCAAAACATTACACTGTAAGCACACATTAGTGACATCTTCTCTATGGATTACTCATCTAAATTTATTAAGAATTTTTTTCACAATGGAACATTTATCCAATCTACTCTCAATGCAACAACGCTAACAATTATCCATGTAGTTACAATTTATTGATATTGTGACCAACTCTCATTACACAAGAATATACCAATCAAGTTAAAATCCTTTGGTACACCACAAAATCTCCTTGCACCATAAATATCACTCATGATATTAGAAACTATTACTATTTCAATGGCCAATCATGTCTCAGAATTATTAGTTTCACATTTTGTCTAAAGATGTCCTTACGAGAAAATTTTACGTTATAATCATGACACTCATACCATGTCCCAAAAAAAATATTATCTTGCACTAATTGTTACTTTCTTTCTCACATAGATCACATGTATATCACAACACATTTATTTATAATTCCACATGTACAAACAATAATAGAAAGGATGCTCTTCCTGATGGGGTGCGCCTATCCTCATACAAAATATGTTGTTCTCAATTTAGGTAAGACATTCCTCATACAACCAAATAATTTACAACACAAGGTTCACATAATGGGGTTTACAAGGATCAATATTCTTGGATACCATAGACATTATGAAAGATGGTCTCGAGGCCCTTCTCTAAGGACCCTTCCATACATTTCCTAGTACCTTCCCATTGTTTTTTAAGGTGGTTAGCCTCCAAAAGGAAGGTACAATAAGAAAAATCATAGAACTAGGGAAAGAATGGATTAATGACTGTCCCATACCGGTCCCATTTGCAACCCTTATCAAATAATTCATAATTCCCTAGTGCATCTACTCCCCTATACAACCTATCAAAGAACCCTTACAGGATTATGGTAAATTACAGAGTGTCACCTACACACAATCTCAAAAATGAGATTAAACAAGTCCTTATTCAGACTATAACAACCTTCCAATGGCTAAATAGCCTAATAAAATAAATGTAGAAACACTGCTAGCACATAATAAAATAAAACATCAATCAAGAATCACCAATAATTCATACTATAATAATAAAATTTACACATTATGAGCACCATACTTTGATAAGCCACCTAAGGGGAGGAGGGGAATGGTGGTTATCTAACCACATAAGTATAATATCATGTAATAACTAGTGGTCCCTAACCACATAAATATGATAATGTGCAACATATGAACCTTTCCACATCGTATCAATGTCTTCCATTAAAGTACCCAAAATTTGTAATCATAAAATTCAATTCCCCATCAATGGTCCAACATCCTTTAATGGGTTTAAACATCAAGGAAGAGGCTTGAACTATGAACCAACAATCATATGTAAGTACCAATCAACGTCCATAGGAGGATCACAATCTCAAAATACTTTATTAGGACTTACACATGGGTATGTGTCTCTCAACCCCTATTTACACAGTTGGAATTTCATGTACCATACACTACACATTTTACAATAAGACTAAGAGTACATCACCTATACACACTTGCACACTTAACACATTTACATAAATCACAACTAGCTAGCTTACATAAAGGCCATCAAAAAGGGTACACATAGAGGATCATACTAGATGTCCACCACCCTTATCCTAATTCAGATATCCTAAGTGGGCCACAACACATTTACTGGTTTTCACTTCGCACGTCATAACATGATACACTTTATGAAATTCAATATGCAGAGAAAAATCAATTCACTTAATAACAATATTCATTTTGTCATAATTTTGTAAATATCTACTCACTTTTCACATAAAATAAATCACTCTAGCTGATGCACAAATGATGTATATTACTCTATTTTCCTAGAATTTAACAATACATGGTACACCACACTTCCCATCTTACTAATTTATGAAATCACATTTGATCAAGATTGGTTTTCTATATTTATCCATCATTCTTCCTCTTCCATTCAACCAGGTTTGTTATGTTCACTAATATGAAATTCTACTATAATTTTCACATGTTAGAGAATCAGTCAACTATTTTTTTTGAAATTGCAATATGAAAAAGGAAATTTTCTATATTTATCCATACCATTATTCCTCTTCCATTCAACCAGGTTTGTTATGTTCACTAATATGTCAATATGGTTAGAGAAGGTTTCACTTAATAAGGAAGATAGTGAAGCATTGCAGCACACTCAATTCATAAAGCACATGATAAATCATGAAATAGTAATTCTCACAACTCATTAATATCCTTTTACAAATCTTGCATTTTACTATCTATGGTTGAATCATTTATTCACATGTTTTAATCATCATTTTTTTTATGATCATGGTTCCATCTAACCTCATGAAACGCACAATGAGTAAAAGTTTTTTTTTTTAAGTTTTATCCACCTTTAATTTTTATTTGTTTTCTCCATTTAGGTGTATTGTTTCCCCTCAAAGAGTATTAACAGTCAAAAGTATAAATGCAAAAAATTAGTTGCAAGTTTTACAAGTCTACTTAAGTGTCCTTATCTATGTCGTTAATTTTCTAATCACTTAATACACTCGAACACACATAATTCATTACTCAAGAAAAAAGTTCAATCATTGATTATTAAATTTCTTTGTCACATCCACAATTTCAAGGTCAACACCTAGTTGAATACATTACTACTTACTAGATGACATCTACTCCTTTCTTATTTTGGTACCAACAAGTCTTTAGTCCTTAGATATGTATAAAGAAATAGTTATAGCATGTTTCCTAGATAATGTTGTAACTCCAATACATATTTTGGCAGGGTCTCCTTGCAATGGTTTTATTTATTTTCATTACTAGAAGTAATTATTTATACAATATCCAAATCGATCTTCACCCATCTTAACTTATATGTAACTTTCTACACATTCACTTTAACTTGAATTTTACTGATCATGTTCTTTCACTTGCTATTTTAATATTTAGATAAAACAACACAAGGGTTTGGTAGGTATCATGTTTCTATTCTACTAGGTTACCATTTACTTACAAAATTGTTTTAAATTTAACTTTAAAGTTTTACTGTTTGATTAAAGGTAAGATTCAATTTTGACCACCTATTCTAAATTGGATTTACTATGTTTTACAAATATTTGATCCTTAATTGATGCCACCATAACTTAAATTTCTCCTATTGACCATAAGATGAATCTAACCATATGAGTGCTTAAATTTCTCATAATACACAGTTCAAGGGTTTCTATTATTGCATTATTGTTGTCAATTTGATTTAATTAATTAAGGGCTTAGATATTTAATCTTATTAAACCACAACCTTTAACACATTAATCCTCTTTAGAGGTTCATATAGTTCCTCCCTTTATCTAGTGATAAGTCTTCAAAAGTATATTTTTCATTCTTTATTTGTGCTAAGGTTCCTATAAGAAAATACGTTGCTCCCAAAACCACCATAACTTCAATAAGTAGCATGACTATTGTATTTTATAATTATAGACTTAGGAAACCAACTAAATAATGTTTAATAATACACATCATGATGTCCTATAACACTATTTAGGCACTTTATAAAAAGACTATGTTTCAAAAATCAAATATAATGTTTTAAGGTTTAAGAAAATTTAATGCCAAAAGACTAGATTAATACCATAACCTTGGTTAACTAGACAAATATGTGACTCAAGTCATTTGGCATATTTTATTGAATCAAGAGACCATGTTTAGATTGAGTTTACTTTAAAATCTGAATGTCATTAATTATCTAATTGCTTGACCCATCTATAATGGCCAATTCTTGACCAATGGGTACATTACAACCCTATTTAGGTTGGATAGCTAGATGACTATGTTTTTATTTTCTATACAATTCAGTCTCTTTAAAATTTTCCTTTCAAACAATTTATTCTAACAAACATTCAAAGTGGGTTGCACATTTAGCTATGCACACCCAATACTTAATGCCCAACTAATTCCTAGAGTTCCCTAGAGTTGCAACCTAAGGCTCTGATACCAAGTGTCATGCCCGTCATTTTATGTTAGAAAAAAAAACCTAACAATTTTTTTTAAAATAAAACACTAATTAACTTCATATATGAATTAATGCATGTTCGAAGTGTCAAATTGACGAGGGAGCAAACCCGAGACACAAAAACAATACTCACAACTAGCAAAATTGATTATTATTCAATAAAGAAAATCTTACATGCAAAAGATCACAAATCTTCGAGCTCTATGATACATGCAAGCTACAAAAGTTTTAGAAAAGAATTACAGAATTACAAAAAATCCCCTTTTCGCAGCATGTGAACTCTCTCTCCAAAAAGCTACCCAAAAATCAGAAACTAGCCCATAAATAGCCCCTCTTTGGCTTTGGAGCCAAAAACAACATTCAAGATATGAGTTTTGGCGGTTTGGTACCAAAATTACAATTTGAAATTCAAGTTTAAATTCACAGTCAAAAATTAGCACATTTCTAAAATATGCACCAACTTCGGGCAGCCATAACTTTTAATCTGACCGTCGGATCTTCAATGATAATACCTTTTCAGAAAGCTCTTGAAAAGATGATTTTCTATATAGTAGGCCTTTGGTGAACTACTTTGGCATTTCCACAAATTTTCAGGCCCATCTGGGATCGTTTAGTGCCTCAAACTGAGCTCGAAAGGTTTTTTAGGGCAAAAAGCAGAAATTGAAACTTGAATAACTTTCAAATCGTGAATGATCTTGACCTAATTCTTTTGCCAAATTGTGTATTTTTACATCCTGAACCTTCCCATAAATTTTTGTCTTCCCACGCCTTCAAATTCAAACCTACTAAAAATAGCAGTTGAGCAGAAAAAGCAGAAAAGCAGTTCTGAAAGTTGGAAACTCTTATCCGATGAAAACAGTATCCAAAAATGCAAAAATATCTACAAAAAGAAAACAACAGGAACAAAAATGGAAATCATCTTTTTAGGTGATGCAAGATTACCCTCACACCACTTGATGCTCCTACATCAGACACCTAGGGTAATTTGAGAAGTGACCCCATCACGTCTTAGATGATTGAGGAAAACCCAAACAGTCAACCTCTGCCTTAGACAGCTAGGATGAATCTTCCACAGACCTTCCTCTCCACTTCACCAAATATTCTTCATATTGCCTGTTTCTGGTACTCCTTCCCACACGGCTATCCAGGATTTCTTCAATCTGCTTCGTCTCTGAAGTAGGTGCTGGAATGCCACACTGTTCTATTGTTGGTACTTCCTCTGTGCCACCATCATGATACTCTGTCAAATCTAAAATATTAAATACAAGGGAAATATTGACTCCATCTGGAAACTCTACCTCATATGCATTCTCTGATTCATGCCTCTTTACAATTTTACAAGGACCGAACTTCGTCATCTTCAGTTTTTTATAGGTTCCCACTAGAAACCTTTCTTTCCTTAAGTGGACCATCACTTCATCACCAATCTAAAACTCCTTATACCTCCTCTTCTAATCTTCCTTAGCCTTATACTGCATATTCATCTTGTTAATATGTTCTCTTACCTTCTCATGTATATTCTTGATGTGCTCTGTAAAGTTTTCAGCTTCAGGATTAGTCTTCTTCTCTTGGTCCATCTTCCTCAATTCTGGAGCGGTCTTGGGACTACCTCCATACACAGTCTGGAATGGTGATCTACTAGTGCTTCTGTTGACAGAATTGTTGTAAGAAAATTTTTCCTAGGGTAAGATCAAGTCCCATCCCTTGGGTTTATCTCCTACCAAGCATCTTAGTAGGTTACCCAAACTTATGTTCACAACCTCAATCTGCCCATCAGTTTGTGGATGGTGTACAAAACTGAACTTCAACTCTATCTTCAACTTTTCCCACAAGGTCCTCCAAAAGTATCCCACAAACTTGGTATCACGATCTGAGACTATATTCTTTGGCAAACCATGTAATCTCACCACTTCTTTGAAGAACAAGTCAGCAATGTGGACTGCATCATGGGTCTTCTAGCATGGGATGAAATATGCCATCTTTGAAAACCTGTCAACTACCAGAAATACTGAATCATTCCCTCTTTGTGTCCTTGGAAAACCAAGAACAAAGTCCATACTTATATCTTCCCAAGGCCTCTTTGGTATAGGTAAGGGTTGATACAACCCCGTATTCTGGCTCACTCCTTTAGCCATCTAACATACCCTACAACTCTACACAAACTTCTTCACATCTTGTGATAACTAAGGCCAATAATAACGCTCATTGATAATGGCAATGGTCTTATCCCAACCAAAATGTCTTGCCATTCCTCCACTGTGCTTCTCCTTTATCAGGTTCTCCCTCATGGAACTCTTCAGAATACACAACTGACTTCTTTTAAACAACATGCCATCCTGGATTATGAAATCTAGCCACTTCGTCCTATCAAATGTAACAGGCTCCTTGCAAGCTTTCAAAGCTTCTGCAAAATCAAGATCTTTAGGGTACAATGTCTTTAGTTCATTGAACCCAACCACTTCAATCTGCATCTCAGTCAACAATGTTTGCCTCCTACTTAAGGAATCTACAACCCTATTTGACTTGCCACTCCTATGCTTTAAAACAAAGGTATAACTCTACAAAAATTCTACCCATTTCATATGCCTCTGATTTAATTTTCACTGACTACTTAGGTACTATAATGCTTGATGATCAGTAAATAAATCAAACTCCTTTGGCAACAAATAATGTCTCCATTTCTTTAATGCTTGAACTATTGCATAAAATTCATGATCATATATAGAATACTTTCTCTTTGCATCATTTAACTTTTCACTAAAATAGGCAATGGGCTTACCTTCTTGGCTCATCACTGCTCCAATGGCACAACCACTGGCATCACAATCCACCTGAAACAACTTATTGAAATTTAGGAGGGCTAAAATTGGTTGCTCTGTCACCTTCTACTTCAAGAAATCAAAACTCTTCGCTACTCCGGTGCTCCACTTGAACTCTTTTCTATCCCCTCTCATTGTTTCAGTCAAGGGTGCACAAATACTACTAAAATTTCTAATGAAATTTCTGTAAAAACTTGCCAAACCATGGAAAGATCTCACCTCAGTAGTAGTTCTTAGGGTAGGCCATTCTAGAATAGCCTTCACCTTCTCTGGGTCCATCTTGAGACCTTCTGCTGAGACAACAAACCCCAAGTACACTAACTCCTTCACAAAACTACACTTCTTCAGATTAATCAACAATTTCTCTTCTCTCAACTTTTCAAAGACTCTACGAATATACATCAAATGCTCACCTAGGGGCTTACTAAATATTAAAATATCATCTAAGTACACAATGAAAAAATTCCCCAAAACCTCTTTCAGTACCTTGTTCATGAGCCGCGTGAATGTGCTCAGTGCATTGGTTAGCCCAAAAGGCATGACTAACCACTCATAAAGGCCCTCCTTGGTCTTGAAGGTAGTCTTCCATTCATCACCCTCTTGAATCCGGATCTAGTGATATCTACTCTTCAGATCAATCTTCGTGAGGTACTGTGCTCCACTCAAACAGTCCATCAGGTCATCCATCCTTGGCAAGGGAAATATGTACTTGATTGTTATCTTATTTATGGCTCTGGAGTCTATACACATCCTCCACTCCCCATCCTTCTTTGGTGCTAGTACTGCAGGTACTGCACATGGGCTTAGACTCTCTCGAATCAAACCCTTTCTCAACAAATCTTGAACTTATCTGTTCAACTCCTCATTTTCTACAGGAGTCATTCTATGAGTTGCTTTATTTGGAAAAATAGCTCCAGGGATCAAGTCAATCTGATGACTGATCTTCCTCATTGGTGGTAGACCCTCAGGTACATTATCAGAAATAATCTCCTCAAACTCATCCAATAGTCCAGAAACTTCTACTGGCACCTTCTCACTATCTTCCTTTTCCATTCTAGGAATCAATGCATAACACATATGCTCATGCTTCATGCCTTATAAAAATTTCCTTCCATCAACAAAAAAAATTCTAGCACTACTACATACCTTTTCTTCGTCCTTCTTCAGGGGTTTCAACTTATGACGAACTCCATCCTTCATTAGAGAAAAAGTGTTTGCATGGCCATCATGTACAACATGCCTATCGAACTACCACAGCCTCCCCAACATGTGACATGCATCCATGGGGATGATATCACAGAGTACCTCATCACGATAGCTCCCGATCTTGAACTTCACCAAGCACTGCTCATTGACTAGAACTTTGTGGTCTTTCTACAACCAAGAAATCCAATATGGATGTGGATGCCTTTCTCTTTTCAGCTTCAACTTCGTAGCCATCTCTTCTTACACCAGATTATCGATGCTCCCACTGTCAATAATGACATCACAACATTTGTCTTCACACTTGCACCTTGTGCGAAATAGATTCTTCCTCTATTTTGGCTCCTTCTCTTCAGTCACCAGGGATCTTCTAATGACTAGGGCTTCTCCCCTCTTTGCATCATCTGAATGCTCTTACTGTGCCTCCTCATCTGGATGTGTAACCCTTCCACAACCTTTTAGCCTTCTGTTTGTCCTTCCTTGGTGTTGTGGACATTCATAGGCCCGATGCCCTTCTTCACCAGAATGGAAACAAGTTCCTCTGAAACCACCTCTTCTAGGCCCTAGCCCAGATCTTCCTCATCCTCTACCTCTTTGATCACTACTGTTTTGATCACGAGGGTGGTAGAAGTTATCATTCCTCTAGCTTCGACTAGTACCCACATCTTCATTTTTCCTTCCATCCTCATTTCGGCTCCCAGAATATCTTCCACTACTTCTTCCACTTTGACTTCCTTGGCCTTTTTTCTTGCTGTCAAATCTTTTGTTCATCTTCTCCTCAACTTTCAGAGAAAGTTGGTATGCATCCTCAATGGTGGTCATTCTGACTAGGCTTAGCTCCTCTTGAATGCTCGATCGTAACCCATTAAGATAACGAGCTACCTTCTTGTTGGCTTCTGCATGGCCTGTTCTAATGATCATCTTGTGAAAATCTTCTGTATATTATTTCACAGATCTACTTCCTTGCTTCAACCCTTGCAATTTCTTCAACAGATCTAACTCATAGTCTACTGGTATGAACTGCTTCTTCTATTTCTTCACCATGTGATCCCAAATGTTGATCTTTCCTTTTCCTCTTCAATTTCTCTCCAACTAGACCTCTTTCCACCAAATATTGGCATGGCCCTTCAACTTTGTTTTTGAAAACTTAACTCGATCTGGGTCCTCTACTTCTTCATACTCAAAATATTCTTCTAGCTCATTGATCTAGTCGATCAACTCTTCTAGATTCAAAGTTATGGAATAACTGGGGACTTCTATTCTGGGTCTTTTTTTGATCTTCGAAATGGCCCTAATCAGCTGCATTTGATCTCGATCAATAGCCTCTTCTTCCTCTTCTACATCTATATCATCCACCTCTTCTTCATCCTCGCTTTCTCCTCTCCTTCTCGGGTCTAGCCCTCTTCTCATTTGTTCCTACAATGCATCAATTTGTCTCTGGAGAGCTCTGAAACCCTCAGCTGCAAATGGATCTCTTCCACCAACATTTCTGCAATCTCTACCACCTCTAGCACCACCATGCCTACCAAGCATCACTCTTGGAGGCATTTTGAATACCTCAAACCCACAACCATGGTCCTGGTGCCAACTGCCTCATGATCGGCAATCTGTCCACACGCTTAAGAAAACTTGGCTCTGATACCACCTGACGAGGGAGAAAACCTGAGACACAAAAACAATACTCACAACTAGAAAACTTGATTATTATTCAATAACGAAAATCTTACATGCAGAGGATCCCAAATCTTCGAGCTTTGTGATACATGCAAGCTATAGAAGTTTCAGAAAAGAATTATAGAATTACAGAAAATCCCCTTTTCGCAGCATGTGAACTCTCTCCAAAAAGCTACATAAAAATCATAAACTAGCCCATAAATAGCCCCTCTTTGGTTTTGGAGCCAAAATTATAATTTGAAATTCAAGTTTAAATTCACAGTCAAAAATTAGCACATTTCTAAAATATGCACCAACTTCTGGCAGCCATAACTTTTAATCTGACTGTCAGATCTTCAATGATAATACCTTTTTGGAAAGCTCTCGAAAAGATGATTTTCCACAAAGTAGGCCTTTAGCGAACTACTTTGGTATTTCCACAATTTTTGAAGCCCATTCGGGACCGTTTAGTGCCTCAAACTGAGCTTGAAAAGTTTTTCAAGGCAAAAAGAAAAAACTGGAACTTGAATAACTTTCAAATTGTGAATGATCTTGTCCCGATTCTTTCGCCAGAGTGTGTATTTTTGCATCCTGAACCTTCCCATAAATTTCTGTCTTCCCATGCCTTCAAATTCAAACTTGCTAAAAATAGTAGTTGAGCAGAAAAAGCAGAAAAGCAGTTCTAAAATTTGGAAACTTTTATCCGACGAAAAGGGTATCCAAAAATACAAAAACATATACAAAAAGAAAACAATAGGAACAAAAATGGAAATCATCTTTTTGGGTGATGCAAGATTTCCCTCACACCACTATATGCTCCTACATCACAAATGTTACAAAATTTCAATGTATGGAGAACATGGTTGGAGCTATATTCAAGATGTTATCATAGTTATAATTCACAATGGCGTTATTATTCTTTAACCACTAAGCTTAATAATATTATTATTATTATTAAATCTAAACATTAAGGAGTATATTATTATTAAGTTAATCAATAGTGCATTTATTATTTAGCCATAGTTTAATTGTTAATAAAAAAATTATTATTATTAATTAACTCCAAAGAAAATTTTCATGATCTAATCAACATTAATTATTTAATAATAGTTTTATTATTGTTCCATCAACCAATCAATAATATTATTTTTACTTAACCCTCGTTTACACCATTATTGTTATTGGATCCCAAGAATGTTGCTATGTAATTAATAAAGGGACAATAATCAAATCATTATTTGTCAGATTAATAATCAGAAAATAATCAAATCGTTATTTTTTTTTGACAACTTGAAAAATAGAATAAGGATATGTTGATATTTAATTACTAATATAAATACTTGAACAATAATATTATTAAGAAACAAAACAAAACAATCTTAAGGATAATAATATTATGAATTCATAATAATGGTCATGTTTAATGGAACTTGAGAAGTTTGCAATAATATTTTCATTTAACCCCTTCAAATAATAAAATATATTTTTATGGTACAATTGAACTCTAGGGAAAATATATTACCATTTGACTATTATCTTCCCAAAAATAATATTAAAATATATTTAAAATAATATTTAAGTTTTATTGAAAATATTTTAAAAAATAAAATAAAAAGCAGAATCTTGAACAAAGCTGATAGCTTTCATAAAAAGAAAACTGTTTTTTTTTTTAAATTCATTTTAGGAAGTTAACAATAATAATTGCCTCTTTTTCAAAAGATAAGAAGATAAGATTTAATAGTGCATGTCACTTGAACGTCAATTTATAGCCAAAGAGTTTTTCCTTACACATTGCTTTTTTGATGGATGCCATTGTATAAGCCTCTGGCCTAATAATCTTAACTCAAGTAATGTGTTAATATTATATTTCATATGAATATTACTTCCCTTCTTTCATTTTCAAATAATAAATATTAATAATATTATTTATTATCATTTAATTAACCCTTAAACTTATTCATAATACTATGATTATTTAATCAAAATCCCAATTCTTATTTCATCAATATTATTATTTATATACTAATTGATCTTTAACAATAATAACAAATATATTATTAATAATTATTCCTTTAAACTTTATATCCTATAATTTTATTAAATTTTGATTTCTTAAAATTTTGATTTACTCTAGCCATAAATGTAGACGCAACATTGAAGGCTGCCATTAATAAATTTTCTCTTTTAATAAAATACTAATATTAATCGAGTAATTATTAATAATAATAATAAAATATAATTTTAATAAACATTAATATAAATATCTTTTTTTTATTAAAAAGTTCATCCTAATTTATATTTCCTTATTTGATAATAGTATAACATCAGTACTTATTTACCCAACAAAATTCCCATCATCTCTAACACAAGTCCAATAAATAAATTTATTTCTCCTGTACTATAATTTCACCACTTCTAATTTATGCACTAGTAGTTTTGGGGAAATGAGAAGTTAAACCCCATTTTATACAGCTTCAAATCCACTTCAAAGATTAATTTAGGTGCCCTAATATTGACGTATGAGACAAACCTAAATATCTTTTTACAATTTGTATTCTCTATATTTTGTTTAGGGTGAGGAAAGCATGGTGGCTAGAGTAGTGAGCAGACCCAAAACAAATTTAGGGGTTGGCTGAAAGATGTAATACTCTTCAGGAACCAATTTTCTCTATGCAGTGGTGAGGGATGTGTTTATAATATATTTATTTGTAACCCTTTTTATGCTTGCAGCCTATTTTATTTATTCTTGTAGCTTACAAATTAGAAGGGTTTACAATTTTACTAGACATCCGGATTGTGGAGATTTATTTTTATCTGGTGAAAGAATAACCAGAGAATTTGTTTTCACTCTTAACTAATAGAAAGTAGCAATGTGTACACAGATTAGTTGATTATCCATTTATTCTCCAATAGCTAAGTTCTGTGCAAATATATATTTAGCTTATGCAACAACTTGCTATCCATTCTCCTGTTGTTTCCTATTTTATGACAAAAGAAAAATAAGCAACAAGGATTGTTATTGCACAGAAGAGTTGTTGATTTCTGGTTTATTTATATTGATACACTTTTGTTTTATTAATGCCATAATATGGCCGTGTTTATCCTTAACTAAGAATGCTTTACATTAAGTTTTACACAATATGTAATATATATATATTGAAAATTTATATAAATAGAATATGTTGAAGAGGGGAGTGGGGCAGTGCCTTTGGCAGCCTGCTATGGCTCCCCATAGGGAGGTTGCTCACCAAACCAAAATGAGGTCTGCAGTGGGGTTGGAACCCTTGCCACTACCCATTTCTATTTTTTTTTATTATTTAAAACTTTAATCTTCTAATATACTTTTTCTTTCTTTTTTTAAATTTTTACAATATAAATTTTATATATAGAATATAAAATATATATATTATATATAAGTTGTAATAAAAGCATAATCATATTTAAAATTTTCTATTATACTTTATATTTGGGCATATTTAAAATATAAAACATGACAACATACATCAGATAGTTGCTTTATATTTCATTAGATTTCTGCAGCCAATCCTACCTTTGAATTCATTTTTATTTGGTTTATTTATACATTAATAGTAAAACTAAAAATAATGTTTTGTGGGCTTAAGGAAATATTGTTATTTTTCTTCCAAATACATATATATTTTCTTGTACAAAACAAAATATCTTCCTTTATTACAAATACAAGAGAAACCACAAATAAACTAATATCACATTTCTTCTTCTCATTTTTTTTTTTAAATGAAGTCTTTTTTTTGTCCTATAAATTTCTTGGGTGCAAGCTTTAGAATGTATCTCCTTTTTATTCATAGTAACAAAATACAAGTTCCATCATATATGCTTTCCATAACACAAATGACAAAAAAAATGAGTGGGACATAAAAAAAAATGAGACAAGTAACATGCCAATAAACAAGACTTACTCTTTTCACTCTTTCATTTTACAACCATATATTAAACTTCTATATTACAAACAATAATAGGAATACAATTATTAACACATACAAATGAATAAAGCTTTCTCTAATACACATTTCCCTCCTAAATAAAATACTATGTTTCCATATTACAACAATATTTGAGATTAGAAAGAATACACACAAATGAATAAGGTTTGCTCTCCACCCTTCCATACATGGCATCATGAAGCCTCATAGGGCTCTAGCCATTCCCCTGAGCAAGAAAATATCTACCAAATGGTTTTGGTATGAAAACTAAACAAAATACTACCCATTTCACCCAACATACTCTCAATCCACATATTCATAAATTTGAACTTATCTTTTCAAACAATAACAAAATAACCTATTAAATCTTCTAACTAAACTAGCTTGATAACACTAAGGAAAGAATGACTTATCCTCATAGCCATGCTCTTTGAACACCTCCATCATATGTGAAAGCTCGTTTCCTCTCACCATCCTTTTTTTTCTTTTGCACTCCACACACACAAGGGTTCTCCAAAAGGAGAAGTGGGTAACACATTTTTCTCTCTTCACCAAGAAGATATATAAGAAATTAAACTTGAATCTCTTTGAATGAGGGAGTGACACTTGTCACTCTCATTCAATCTCTAAGCACAGTCTCCGACAAGTACTCTCACATGTGTGAGAAGATTTGGGGAGATGGGAAGAAAAGAAGTGTACTCCACTCCATCTCAAAAGTCTCCATCTTCATTAAGAGGGGGATGGAGTACTTGGTTACTCCCTCTCTCATTTCGCATCTCATACTTGGTTTTTTTTTAGACCAAGACCTTTCCCTTTTCCCCAAATCCGCCACTTTTCAAAATGAGCAATAAATGAGGGTCATATCTTGAGTATGGTCCAAGATATGGCTATAATTAAGCCCCCAACCATTAGGTATCTATCCTAGGACCTTAAGAAATATGTGACCACTTAAAAATATGCATTTTAGCCCCTTTTAAAACCATCATAAAGAATGCATCCGAGTTTTAACTCCAATTGAGTGTTTGCAACCCCTAATTTCTTACTCACCCTCTCAAGACATCTTAATACATATCCCCAACCATTAAACCCTCTAGCACAATCACTCCAACATTAAATACTAACACTTCTTTCTTTTTTTATTACATGGGTTCTTTACTTAAGTCTATACAGCCCTCCGTTTATCCTTGAAATAATTCTTATACCTACACATTAGCTCACACCATTTATATCCAACTAAAAATCTATCTTAAATCAGTAAATACTACAATTAGAAAGAATCATTCATCTCTCCACTTAATTTACTTTAATCTTATTTATTCATAATTGTTGACTATAACTCAATTAAATATAGAATATGTTTTACTCACCTCTACCACATGCTTGTGGTCTTACCATACTTTATCGATGTTTCATACATGCATATTGGGTTGTAGTCAACCAACCTTTGTGTTCCATTATATGCGAGCCATAAATCTTCTGGTCACACTCACTATCAATATCCACCTTAGGAGACATAAAACTCATTAGTATTTGTCAAGTAAGATCTAACTCCAATATCCCTCCTAGCTTCGTATTAAATCAACTAGTTCATTGAAATTTAATTTGTAAATCGTAATCATCTCCACCATAACAAATTAACCCTAGTTAGACTAGATGTTAATTTTTTTTAATTTACATATCATTAAATAAATCATCATAACTCTATAAGATGAAAATTTAAGAAGCTAGAGATGGAGATATTCTATTGTGATTGAGGTCTTAAAAAAAATTATGCTTTGATCATTACACACATCTAGGCCTTTTTAGATGCTTCACTAAGTGAATGTATAATACCATTCTTAGTGATTGTGTACATGAAATTAATTGGATTTATGTGAATGGATAAGTGTATCTAGTTATAGTAGAAATTTCGGTGCCTACAATGTATTTTAGGATATGACTTAAACAACTCTATAATATCATTTAAATGCATGCTTTTATAAATATATTTAGGTAGTGTATTTAAATGAAATTATATAGTCTAAAAACTTTCTTGCATTAAGTTGTAAGTCATATATCCTAAAATACATTGTGCTAGGCACCAAAATTTCCATTATAGCTAATTTCACTTATGTGAAAGGATAAGTGAAACTAGTTATATAGTAGAAATTTGGGTGCCTACAATGTATTTTAGGATATGAATTTCAACTAGATCTATAATTTCATTTAAATGCATGATTTTATGAATATATTTAAGTGGTGTGCATTTTAATGAAATTATAGTCATACTCTTGCATTAAGTTGTAAGTCATATCCTAATTTATACATTGCCCTAGGCACCAAAATCTCTACTATGACTAGTTTCACTTATCCATTTACATAAACTCCAATTACTACCCTTCCAAGATTATTTCAATAAAGTATTTGACTAATCAATTATTATATTGAATGTAAACCATCACCAAGCATGACCTATTAAACATTCACTTAGTGTGAGGCATCCAAAAAGCCCAATTATTACCCTTCCAAATTATTTCAATAAATTGTTATTTAATATTCTTCTATATTTGATTGGCATTTTGCACGTTCAATGAATTGACTACATTTGAAGGTTGATATGTCAAAGAGTGAGTCTAGAAATATATTTTGAACCCAATTTTTCTCACATTCAATACATTAAATGATCAATCAAATACAAAAGAATATTAAATAACCATTTATTAAAATAATTTGGAAGAGTAATAATTGGTGCTTTTCACCATTCTCCATGATGGTATACATTGAATACAATAAATGATCAATCAAATACTTTATTGAAATAATCTTTGAAGGGTATTAATTGGAGTTATGTGAATAGATAAGTGAAATAAATTTTGTTGCCTAACACAATGTATTTTAGGATATGACTTACAACTTAATGTAAGAGTATGACTATAGTTTCATTTAAATGCACCACTTAAATATATTCATAAAATCAATGCATTTAAATGAAATTATATCTAGTTGCAAGTCATATCCTAAAATAAATTGTAGGCACCAAAATTTCTACTCTATAACTAGTTTCATTTATCCATTCACATAAACTCCAACTACTTACCTTCCAAGATTATTTAGATAAAGTATTTGATTGATCAATTTTATTGAATGTACACCATCACCAAGAATGACCTATTAAACATTGATTTAGTGTGAGGAATCTAAAAAGGTCAATTATTACCCTTCCAAATTATTTAATATTCTTCTATATTTGATTGGCATTTTGCATGTTCAAGTGAATTGACTACATTCAAAGGCTGATATGTCAAAGAGTGAGTCTACAAATAAATTTTGAACCAAATTTTTCCCACATTGAATACATTAAATGATCAATAAAATACAAAAGAATATTAAATAACAATTTATTAAAATAATTTGGAAGAGTAATAATTGGCCCTTTTTGCCATTCTCCATGATGGTATACATTGAATACAATAAATGATCAATCAAACACTTTATTGAAATAATCTTTGAAGGGTATTAATTGGAGTTATGTGAATAGATAAGTGAAATAAATTTCGTTTCCTAACACAATGTATTTTAAGATATGAGTTACAACTTAATAAAACTATGACTATAATTTCATTTAAATGTTTAAATGCACCACTTAAATATATTCATAAAATCATGCATTTAAATGAAATACATTGTAGGCACTAAATTTTTTACTTTGACTAAATTCACTTACCCATTTACATAACTTCAATTTAATAACTCCAATTACTAGGTACGTTAAAGTAATTAGAGTTATAATAAAAAATTTGTTGCCTAACACAATGTATTTTAGGATGACTTACAACTCTATAATTTCACAATGCATAAAATTATAGAATTGTAAGTCATATCTATAATTTCTACTAGGCCTACATCCTAAAATACATTGAATAGACAACAAAATTTCTACTATAACTAGCTTCACTTAGGGTTGGTGTTTGTGAGGTTTCATTTTTTCATCAATTTTTAATAACTCTTTTGCTTGATCTAAGTCTCTCATAGATTTTGAGTAACATAGGTTATGGTTTAGGTTGTGTACAAAAAAGGTTTCATTTTTAAAATCTAATATCTCATAGATTCTTCTATTTTTTTAAAATATGAAATTGGTTAATATTACCATGTATTTCTACTTTTATTAATATGGTCAACAAGAGAGCATTAGTTGGTCTAAATTTTTTAGAAAAATTCAAATTTTTTGGATGAACCAAAAGGTTTGGACCAACTAATGCCATGTTATCAACAATGCCATATTTCTTATTTTTAGATTTATCTCATTGCATTTATATTATTGTAATAAATTTATTTGAAAATTAATGTGTGATGTTCAAAATTATTTAATCAATGAGTTTTTTCATAGTGTGCAATAGAAAGCATGAAAATTGAGTTAGTGACACATTGAGATTGGGCTTCACGCAAGGGTGGGTTGCATGGTCTAGGAAACCACTTGTTAGGTTTTGTGATGTTAATGCAAAACTTATATGGTTGTTCATCTATGAGTTAATATTCAATTCTTATGTTGCATATTTGTGGTTTATCTATATGTTCAAATCTATAGGTTTAAATCTCCATAGTAGACCAAGTATTGGGTCTCAGATCCACTTACACCTTAAGTGAGACTACCTGATGAGGGTGCAACCCGAGACACAGAAAATAAGCCACAAATAAGAGAATAATTTTATTATTCAGAAAATGGAGCTTCTTACATGCAGAGGATCTCAAATCCCCAAGTTCTACAACACATGCAAGCTACATAATAACCCTTTCGCAATATGTGAGCTTGTCCCCAAAAAGTTACCCAAAAATTAGAAAACCCACCCATAAATAGAGCTCCTCATTAGTTTGGAGCCAAAACAACATTCAAATTGAATTTAGGCAGTTTGGTGCCAAAAATTAACAACATAAACTTCAAATTTCAAAAGAGCATTTGCAATGGTATCTTCTAGAAAGTGCGCCAACTTCCTGGGGCCATAACTTTTGATCCGAGACTTTGATTTGTGAACCGTCTGAATTGTTGGAAAGGTCTCGAAGTCAAGAACACGCTCAAAATCTACTACACCGATTTTGGCAAGTTTCAGGGCCGATCTAGGAGATCTAAGTGCCTCAAATCCCACTCAAAAGATTTTCAAGTGCAAATCTAGGAAACTAAAACAACAATATCCTTCCACCCATGAACAAAAAATAAAAACCGTAAATTGGGAATTTCATTATGACGAAAAGGGTATCCAAAAATGTAAAAACATCTAAAAACTGAGAAAATTGAAATTTAACTATATTTGGGTGATGCAAGATTGCCCTTACACCACTGAATGCTCCTGCATCAGACACCCAGGATAATTTTCAGAAGTGACCCCGTCATGTCTTAGATGGTTGAGGAAAACCCAACTAGTGAAACACTGTCTTAGATAGCTAGGATGAATCTTCCACAAGCCTTCCTCTCCATTTCACTAGATATTCTTCATACTGCCTATTTCTGGTACTCCTTCCCACATGACTATCCAAGATTTCCTCAATCTCCTCCTTTTCTGAAGTAGGTGCTGGAATCCCACATTGTTCTATCATTGGTACTTCCTCTGTGCCACCTTCATGATACTCTGTCAAATCTGAAATGTTGAACATAAGGGAAATCTTGAATCCATCTGGCAACTCTACCTCATATGCATTCCCTGAATCATGCCTCTTCAAAATTTTATAGGGACCGAGCTTCTTCATCTTTAATTTGTTATATGTTCCCACTGGAAACCTTTCTTTCCTCAAGTGGACCATCACTTCATCACCAATTTGAAACTCTTTACACCTCCTCTTCTAATTTTCCTTAGCCTTATACTACATATTCATCTTGTTAATATGTTCTCTTACCTTCTCATGTATATCCTTGATGTGTTCTACAAAATCTTCAGCTTCAGCACTTATTTTCTTCTCTTGGTCCATCTTCCTCAATTCTGGAGCTCTTCTGGGGCTACCTCTATACACAATCTGGAATGATGATCTACCAGTGCTTCTATTGACAGAATTGTTGTAAGAAAATTCTGCCTAGGGTAAGATCAAGTCCCATCCCTTGGGTTTATCTCCTACCAAATATCTCAGCAGGTTACCCAGACTCCTGTTAACAACCTCTATCTACCCATCTGTTTGTGGATGGTGTGCAAACTGAACTTCAACTCTGTCTTCAGCTTCTTCCAGAAGGTCCTCCAAAAGTACCACACAAATTTGGTGTCACAATCTGAAACAATACTCTTTGGCAGACCATGTAGCCTTACCACCTCTTTAAAGAACAAGTCAGCAATGTGGACTCCATCATGGGTCTTCTGACATGGAATGAAATGCACCATCTTCAAAAACCTATCAACCACCACAAAGACTGAATCATTCCCTCATTGTGTCCTTGCAAACCAAGAACAAAGTCCATACTTATATCCTCCCATGGCCTCTCTGATATAGGAAAGGGCTAATATAAGCTTGTATTCTGGCTCACTCCTTTAGCCATCTGACATACTCTACAACTTTGTACAAACTTCTTCACATCCTCTAACAATTGAGGCCAATAATAATGCTCACTGATAATGGCAATGGTCTTATCCTGACCAAAATGTCCTGCCATTCCTCCACTATGCTTCTCCTTTATCAGGTTCTCCCTCATAGAACTCCTCAGGATACACAATTGACTTCCCTTAAATAACATGCCATCCTGGATTATGAAATCCAGCCACCTTGTCCTGTCCACTGTAACAGGTTCCTTACAAGCTTTCCAAACCTCCGCAAAATCAGGATCTTCTACGTACAGTGTCTTAAGTTCATTGAACCCAACCACTTCAATCTGCATCTTTGTCATCAATGTATGCCTCCTACTTAAGGCATCTACAACCCTATTTGAATTCCCACTCCTATGTTTCTAAACAAAGGTATAACTCTGCAAAAACTCTACACATTTCATATACCTCTGATTTAATCTTCCTTGACTATTTAGGTACTACAAGGCCTGATGATCAATATATAGAACAAATTCCTTCGGCAACAAATAATGTCTCCACTTCTTTAATGCTTGCAATATTGCATAAAATTTTTGATCATATACAAAATACTTTCTCTTGGCATCATTTAACTTTTCACTAAAATAGGTAATGGGCTTACCTTCTTGGCTCAAAACTGCTCCAATGGCACAACCACTGGCATCACAATCCACCTAAAACACCTTGTTGAAATCTAGGAGGGCTAGAACAGGTTGCTCTGTCACCTTGTGCTTCAACAGTTCAAAACTTTTTGCCGCTCCATTGCTCCACTTGAATTCTTTTCTATCCCCTCTCATTGTTTCAGTCAGAGGTCCACAAATACTACTGAAGTTTCTGATGAACTTTCTATAAAAACTAGCCAAACAATGGAAAGATCTCACCTCATTAGTAGTTCTTGGGGTAGGCCATTCTACAATAGCCTTCACCTTCTCTGGGTCCATCTTGAGACCTTTTGTTGAGACAACAAACCCCAAGTACACTAACTCCCTCTTCACAAAACTACACTTCTTTAGATTAATCAACAGTTTCTCTTCTCTTAACTTCTCAAAGGATCTCTGAATATGCATCAGATGCTCATCCAACGTCTTACTGAAAATCAAAATATCATCTAAATACACAATAACAAAACTTCCCAAAAATTATTTTACTACCTCATTCATGAGCCGCATGAATGTGCTCGGTGCATTGGTTAGCCCAAAAGGCATGACTAACCACTCATACAGGACCTCTTTGGTCTTAAAGGCAGTCTTCCATTCATCTCCCTCTTGAATCGGAATCTGGTGATATCCACTCTTCAGATCAATCTTTGTGAAGTACTGAGCTCCACTCAAATAGTCCATCAGGTCATCCATCCTTGGCAGGGGAAATCTATACTTGATTGTTATCTTGTTTATGGCTCAGGAATCTGTACACATCCTCCACTCCCCATCTTCTCTGGGTCTTCTGCTCTGGGTCTTTTCCTGATCTTTGAAATGCCCCTTATTAGCCACATTTGGTCTTGATCAATTACTTCTTCTTCCTCTTCTACATTTGAACTTTCTTCCTCTCCATCCTCACTTTCCTCCCTCGGGTTTAACTGTCTTCTCAACTGCTCTTGTAATGCATCAATCTGTCTCTAGAGGGCTGCCAGTGCATCTCTTCCAGCAACATTTCTATTGCCTCGACCACCTCTGGCACCACCATGCCTACCAGGAATCACTCTTGGAGGCATCTTTCTTGACCTTGACCCACAACCACGGTCCTTGTGTGAACTACCTCACGATCAACGATCTGTCCACATGCTTAAGAAAACCTGCTCTGATACCACTTGATGAGGGTGCAACCTGAGACGCAGAAAATAACCCACAAATAAGAGAATAATTTCATTATTCAAAAAATGAAGCTTATTACATGTAGAGGATCTCAAATCCCTAAGTTCTACAACACATGCAAGCTACAGAAAGCTATAGAATAACCCTTTCGCAATATGCGAGCTTGTCCCCAAAAACTTACCCAAAATTTAGAAAACCCGCCCATAAATAGAGCTCCTCATTAGTTTGGTGCAAAAACAACATTCAAATTGAGTTTAGGCAGTTTGGCACCAAAAATTTACAACTTGAAGTTTAAATTTCAAAAGAGCATTTGTAATGGTATCTTCTAGAAAGTTCGCCAATTTCTGGGGGCAATAACTTTTGATCTGGGACTCCGATTCGCAAACTGTTTGAACCGTTGGAAATGTCTCAAAGTCAAGAACATGCTCAAAATTTTCTATGCCAATTTGGGAAAGTTTTAGGGCTTATCCGGGAGATTTAAGTGCCTCAAATCCCACTCATAAGTTTTTCAGGTGCAAATCTAGGAAACTAAAACTACAATATCTTTCTACCCAGGAACAAAAAATAAAAACCATAAATTGGGAATTTCATTATGATGAAAAAGGTATCCAAAAATGTAAAAACATCTAAAAACTGAGAAACTTGAAATTTAACTATATTTGGGTGATGCAAGATTGCCCTTACACTACTGGATGCTCTGCATCAGACACCTAGGGTAATTTTCAGAAGTGACCCCGTCACGTCTCAGATGGTTGAGGAAAACCCAACCAATGAAACACTGACTTAGATAGCCAGGATGAATCTTCCACAGGCCTTCCTCTCCATTTCACTAGATATTCTTCATACTACCTATTTCTAGTACTCCTTCCCACATGACTATCCAAGATTTCCTCAATCTCCTCCTTTTCTGAAGTAGGTGTTGGAATCCCACACTGTTCCATCATTAGTACTTCCTCTGCACCACCTTCATGATACTCTGTCAAAATCTGAAATGTTGAATCCATCCAGAAACTCTACCTCATATGCATTCCCTGAATCATGTCTCTTCAAAATTTTATAGGGACTAAACTTCATCTTTAATTTGTTATATGTTCCAACTGAAAACCTTTCTTTCCTCAAGTGGACCATCACTTCATCACCAATATGAAACCCCTTATACCTCCTCTTTTGATCTGCCATAGCCTTATACTGCATATTCATCTTGTCAATATGTTCTCTTACCTTCTCATGTATATCCTTGATGTGTTCTGCAAAATATTTGGCTTCAGCACTTATTTTTTTCTCTTGGTCCATCTTCCTCAATTCTGGAGCTATTCTGGGGCTACTTCCATACACAATCTAGAACAATGATCTACCAGTGCTTCTGTTGACAGAATTGTTCTAAGAAAATTATGCCAGGGGTAAGATCAAGTCCCATCCCTTGGGTTTATCTCCTATTAAACATCTTAGTAGGTTACCCAAACTCCTGTTAACAACCTCTATCTGCCCCTCTTTTTGTGGATGGTGTGCAGAACTGAACTTCAACTCTGTCTTCAGCTTCTTCCACAAGGTCCTCCAAAAGTACCCCACAAATTTTCGGTCACGATCTGAAACAATACTCTTTGTTAGACCATGTAGCCTCACCACCTCTTTGAAGAATAAGTCAGCAATGTGGACTACATCATGGGTCTTCTGACATGGAATGAAATGTGCCATCTTCAAAAACCTATCAACCACCACAAAGTCTGAATCATTCCCTTGTTGTGTCCTTCACAAACCAAGAATAATGTCCATACTTATATCCTCCCATGGCCTCTCTGGTATAGGTAAGGGCTTATATAAGCCTGTATTCTAGCTCACTCCTTTAGCCATCTTACATAATCTGCAGCTTTGTACAAACTTCTTCACATCTTGTGACAATTGAGGCCAATAATAATACTCACTGATAATGGCAATGGTCTTATGCCAACCAAAATGTCCTGCCATTCCTCCACTATGCTTCTTTTTTATCAGGTTCTCCGTCATAGAACTCCTCAGGATATACAATTGACTTCCCTTAAATAACATGCCATCCTAGATTATGAAATCTAGCCACCTTGTCCTGTCCACTGTAACAGGTTCCTTGCAATATTTCCAAGCCTCTGCGAAATTAGGATCTTCTACATACAGTGTCTTAAGTTCATTGAACCCAACCACTTCAATCTGCATTTTTGTTATCAATATATGCCTCCTACTTAAGGCATCTACAACCCTATTTGACTTCCCACTCCTATGTTTCAAAACAAAGGTATAACTCTACAAAAACTCTACCCATTTCATATGCCTCTGATTTAATCTTCCCTGACTATTTAGGTACTGCAAGGCCTGATGATCAATATATAGAACAAATTCATTTGGCAACAAATAATGTTTCCATTTCTTTAATTCTTGCACTATTGCATAAAATTCCTGATCATATACAAAATACTTTCTCTTAGCATCATTTAAATTTTCACTGAAATAGGGATTGGGCTTACCTTCTTGGCTCAATACTGCTCCAATGGCACAACCACTAGCATCACAATCCACCTGAAACACCTTGTTGAAATCTGGGAGGGCTAGAACAGGTTGCTCTATAACCTTCTGCTTCAACAGTTTAAAACTTTTTGCCACTCCATTCCTCCACTTGAATTCTTTTATGTCCCCTTTCATTTTTTCAGTCAGGGGTCCACAAATACTACTAAAGTTTCTAATGAACTTTCTATAAAAACTAGCCAAACCATGGAAAGGTCTCACCTCGGTAGTAGTTCTTGGGGTAGGCCATTCTAGAATAGCCTTCACCTTCTCTTGGTCCATCTTGAGACCTTCTGCTGAGACAACAAACCCCAAGTACACTAACTCCCTCTTCACAAAACTGCACTTCTTTAGATTAATCAACAGTTTCTCTTCTCTTAACTTCTCAAAGGCTCTCCGAATATGCATTAGATGCTCATCCAACCTCTTACAGAAAATAAAAATATCATCTAAATACACAATAACAAAACTTCCCAGAAATTCTTTTAGTACCTCATTCATGAGCTACATGAATGTGCTTGGTGCATTGGTTAGCCCAAAAGGCATGACTAACCACTCGTACAGGCCCTCTTTGGTCTTGAAGGCAGTCTTCCATTCATCTCCCTCTTGAATTTGGATTAGGTGATATCCACTCTTTAGATCAATCTTTGTGAAGTACTGAGCTCCACTCAAACAGTCCATCAGGTCATCCATCCTTGGTAGGGGAAATCTGTACTTTATTGTTATCTTGTTTATGGCTCAGGAATCTGTACACATCCTCCACTCCCCATCCTTCTTTGGTGCTAGTACTACAGTTACTGCACATGGACTCAAACTATCCTGTATCAAACCTTTTCTCAATAACTCTTGAACTTGTTTGTTCAACTCCTCATTTTCTACTAGAGTCATTCTATGAGCTGTCTTATTTAGAAAACTGGCTCCAGGAATCAAGTCAATCTGATGACTGATCTTCCTTATTGGTGGTAAACCCTCAATTACATTATCAAAAACAATATCCTAAAACTCATCCAACATCCCAGAAACTTCTTTTGGAACCTTCTCACTATCCTCCTTACTCACTCTAGGAATCAATGCATAACATACACACTCATGCTTCATACCTTCTAAAAATTTTCGTCCATCTACATAACAAATTCTAGCACTACTGCATACCTTTTCTTCCGTCTCCTTCAGGGGTTTCAACTTGTGACGAACCCCATCCTTGTCAAGGAATAAGTGTTTGCATAGCCATCATGTACAGCTTGCCTATCAAACTACCACAGCCTCCCCAACAATATGTGACATGCATCCATGGGGATGATATCACAGAGTACCTCATCATGGTAGGTTCTGATCTTGAACTTTACTAGGCACTGCTCATTTACCAAAACATTATGGTCTTTCTGCAACCAGGCAATCCGATACAGATGTAGGTGCCTTTCCCTCTTTAGCTTCAACTTTGTGACCATCTCCTCTAACACCAGATTATCGGTGCTCCCACCATCAATAATGACATCACAACATTTTTCTTCGCACTTGCACCTTGTGTGAAATAGATTCTTCCTCTATTCTGGTTCCTTTTCCTTAGTCACCAAGGCTCTCCTAATCACTAGGGTTTCTCCCCTTTCAGCATCATCTAAATATTTAGATTGGGCCTCCTCATCTGCATGCTTAACCCTTCCACAACCTTCTAGTCTTTTATCTGCCCTTCTTTGGTGTTGTGGACATTCATAGGCTCGATGCCCTTCTTCACCACACTGGAACACATTCTTTTGAAACCACCTCTTCCAGATCCTTTGGCTTTGGCTAGTACCCACATCTTCACAAGTTTCTTCTCATCATCATTTCAGCTTCCTGAAGGTCTGCCACTGCCCCTTCCGCTTTGACCTCCTCATCCTTTTTGCTTGCCATTAAATCTTTTGTTCAGCTTCTCTTCCACCTTTAGAGCAAACTGATACACATCCTCAATGGTGGTCATTCTGACTAGGCTTAACTCCTCCTGAATGCTCGGTCGTAACCCATTAAGATATCAGGCTACTTTTTCCTTATTGGCCTCTGTGTGGCCCATTCTGATGATTCTCTTGTGAAAATATTTAGTATATTCTTTCACAGATCTTCTTCCTTACTTCAACCCTTGTAATTTCTTCAACAGATCTAACTTGTAGTCCACTGGTATGAACTGCTTCTTTAGTTTCTCTACCATGCGATCCCATCTGGTGATCTTGACTTTTCCTCTTTGATCTCTTTCCAACTGGACCTCTTTCCACCAAATACTAGCATGGCCCTTTAGCTTCATTTTCTCAAACTTAACCCGATCTAGGTCCTCTATTTCCTCATATTCAAAATATTCTTCTAGCTCATTGATCCAGTCGATCAACTCTTCTGGGTTCATACTTCTAGAATAATTGGAGACTTCTGCTCTAGGTCTTTTCCCGATCTTCAAAATGGCCCTTATTAGCCACATTTGGTCTTGATAAATTACTTCTTCTTCCTCTTCTACATTTGAACTTTCTTCTTTTCCTTCATCCTCACTTTTCTCCCTCGGGTTTAACCCTCTTCTCAAGTGCTCTTGTAACACATCAATCTGTCTCTGGAGGGCTGCCAGTGCATCTCTTCCACCAACATTTCTGCTGCCTTGACCACCTCTGGAACCACCATGCCTACCAGGAATCACTCTTTGAGGCATCTTTCTTGACATCCACCCACAACTACGGTCCTGGTGTGAACTACCTCATGATCGATGATCTGTCCACACACTCAAGAAAACCCGCTCTGATACCACTTAATGAGGGCGCAACCCGAGACATAGAAAATAACCCATAGATAAAAGAATAATTTTAATATTCAAAAAATGGAGCTTCTTACATGCAGAGGATATCAAATCCCCAAGTTCTACAACACATGCAAGCTACATAAAGCTACAGAATAACCCTTTCGCAATATGCGAGCTTGTCCCCAAAAAGTTACCTAAAAATTAGAAAACCTGCCCATAAATAGAGCTCCTCATTAGTGTGGAGCCAAAACAACATTCAAATTGAGTTTAGGCGGTTTGGTGCCGAAAATTTACAACATGAACTTGAAAATTCAAAAGAGCATTTGCAATGGTATCTTCTAGAAAGTGTGCCAAATTCCCGGGGCCATAACTTTTGATCTGGAACTCCGATTCATGAACCATTTGAACCGTTTGAAAGGTCTCGAAGTCAAGAACATGCTCAAAATCCACTATGCCAATTTTGACAAGTTTCGGGGCCAATTCGGGAGCTCTAAGTGCCTCAATTCCCACTCAGAAGATTTTCAGGTACAAATCTGGGAAACTAAAACTTCAATATCTTTCCACCTAGGAACAGAAAATAATAATCATAAATTGGAAATTTCATTATGATGAAAAGGGTATCCAAAAATATAAAAACATATAAAAACTAAGAAACTTGAAATTTAACTATATTTGGGTAATGAAACATTGCCCTTACACCACTGGATGCTCCTGCATCAGACACCCAGGGTAATTTTCAGAAGTGACCCTGTCACGTCTCAGATGGTTGAGGAAAACCCAACCGGTGAACCGCTGCCTTATATAGCCAAGATGAATCTTCAACAGACCTTCCTCTCCATTTCACTAGATATTCTTTATATTGCCTGTTTCTGGTACTCCTTCCCACATGAATATCCAAGATTTCCTCAATCTCCTCCTTTTCTGAAGTAGGTGCTGGAATCCCAGACTGTTCCATCATTAGTACTTCCTCTGTGCCACCTTCATGATACTCTATCAAATTTGAAATGTTGAACACAGGGGAAATGTTGAATCCATCCGGCAACTCTACCTCATATGCATTCCCTGAATCATGCCTCTTCAAAATTCTATAGGGACCGAACTTCTTCATCTTCAATTTGTTATATGTTCCCACTAGAAACCTTTCTTTCCTCAAGTGGACCATCACTTCATCACCAATCTGAAACTCCTTATACCTCCTCTTCTGATCTGCCTTAGCCTTATACTACATATACATCTTGTTAATATGTTTTCTTACCTTCTCATGTATATCCTTGATGTGTTCTGCAAAATCTTTGGCTTCAGCCCTTATTTTCTTCTCTTGGTCCATCTTCCTCAATTCTGGAGCTCTTCTGGGGCTACCTCCATAAACAATCTGGAACAGTGATCTACCAGTGCTTCTATTGACAGAATTGATGTAAGAAAATTATGCCTAGGGTAAGATCAAGTCCCATCCCTTGGGTTTATCTCCTACCAAATATCTCAGTAGATTACACAGACTCCTGTTAATAACCTATGTCTTCCCATCTGTTTGTGGATGGTGTGCAAAACTGAACTTCAACTCTATCTTTAGCTTATTCCACAAGGTCCTCCAAAAGTACCCCACAAATTTGGTGTCATGATCTGAAAAATTACTCTTTGGCAGACCATGTCGCCTCGCCACCTCTTTGAAGAACAAGTAAGCAATGTGGAGTGCATCATGGGTCTTCTGACATGGAATGAAATGTGCCATCTTCGAAAACCTATCAGCCACCACAAAGACTGAATCATTCCCGCATTGTGTCCTTGGCAAACCAAGAACAAAGTCCATACTTATATCCTCCCATGGCCTCTCTGGTATAGGTAAGGGCTGATATAAGCCTATATTCTGGCTCACTCCTTTAGCCATCTGACATAATCTATAGCTTTGTACAAACTTCTTCACATCCTGTGACAATTGAGGCCAATAATAATACTCACTGATAATGGAAATGGTCTTATCCCAACCAAAATGTCCTGCCATTCCTCCATTATCCTTCTTCTTTATCAGGTTCTCCCTCATAGAACTCCTCAGGATACACAATTGACTTCCCTTAAATAGCATGCCATCCTAGACTATGAAATCCAGCCACCTTGTCCTATCCACTATAACAGGTTCCATGCAAGCTTTCCAAGCCCCCGCAAAATCAAGATCTTCTGCCTATAGTGTCTTAAATTCATTGAACCTAACCACTTCAATCTGCATCTTTGTCATCAATGTATGGCTCCTATTTAAGGAATCTGCAACCCTATTTGACTTTCCACTCCTATGTTTCAAAACAAAGGTATAACTCTACAAAAACTCTACCCATTTCATATGTCTCTGATTTAATCTTCCCTGAATATTTAGGTACAGCAAGGCCTGATGATTAGTATATAGAACAAATTCCTTCAGCAACAAATAAAGTCTCCATTTCTTTAATGCTTGCACTATTGCATAAAATTCTTGATCATATATACAATATTTTTTCTTGGCATTATTTAACTTTTCACTAAAATAGGCAATGGGCTTACCTTCTTGGCTCAACACTGCTCCAATGGCACAACCAATGGCATCACAATCCACCTGAAACACCTTGTTGAAATCTGGGAGGGCTAGAATAGGTTGTTTTGTCACCTTCTACTTCAACAGCTCAAAACTTTTTGCCACTCCATTGCTCCACTTGAATTCTTTTCTATCCCCTCTCATTGTTTCAGTCAGGGGTCCACAAATACTACTGAAGTTTCTGATGAACTTTCTATAAAATCTAGCCAACCTATGGAAAGATCTCACCTCGGTAGTAGTCCTTGGGGTAGGCCATTCTAGAATAGCCTTCACCTTCTCTAGGTCCATCTTGAGACCTTCTGTTGAGACAACAAACCCCAAGTACACTAACTCCCTCTTCACAAAACTGCACTTCTTTAGATTAATCAACAAATTTTCCTCTTAACTTCTAAAAGGCTCTCCGAATATGCATCAGATGCTCATCCAACATCTTACTGAAAATCAAAATATCATCTAAATACACAATAACAAAACTTCCCATAAATTCTTTTAGTACCTCGTTCATGAGCCACATGAATGTGTTCGATGCATTGGTTAGCCCAAAAGGCATGACTAACCACTCGTGCAGGCCCTCTCTGGTCTTGAAGGTAGTCTTCCATTCATCTCCCTCTCAAATTTGGATCTGTTAATATCCACTCTTCAGATTAATCTTTGTGAAGTACTGAGCTCCACTCAAACAATCCATCAAGTCATCCATCCTTAGCAGGGGTAATCTGTACTTGATTGTTATCTTGTTTATGGCTCGGGAATCTATACACATCCACCACTCCCCATCCTACTTTTGTGCTATTACTGCAAGTATTGCACATGGACTCAAACTCTCCCATATCAAACCCTTTCTCAATAACTCTTAAACTTGTTTGTTCAACTCCTCATTTTCTGCTAGAGTCATTCTATGAGCTGCCTTATTTGGCAAATTGGCTCCAGGAATCAAGTCAATCTAATGACTATTCTTCTTTATTGGTGGTAAACCCTCAAGTACATTATCAGAAACAATATCCTGAAACTCATCCAACATCCCAGAAACTTCTTCTGGAACCTTCTCACTATCCTCCTTACTATAAGAGTCAATGCATAACATACATGCTCATGCTTCATACCTTCTAAAAATTTTCTTCCATCTACATAACAAATTCTAGCACTACTGTATACCTTTTCTTTGGTCTCCTTCAGGGATTTCAACTTGTGACGAACCCCATCCTTTGTCAATGAATAAGTGTTTGCATGGCGATCATGTATAGCTCCCCTATCGAACAACCACAGCCTCCCCAACAACATGTGACATGCATCCATGGGGATGATATCATAGAGTACCTCATCATGGTAGCTTCCGATCTTAAACTTTACTAGGCATTGCTCATTTACCAAAACATTGTGGTCTTTCTGCAACCATGCAATTCGATACAGATGTGGGTGCCTTTCCCTCTTCAGCTTCAACTTTAGGACCATCTCCTCTGACACTAGATTATTGGTACTCTCACCATCAATATTGAAATCACAATATTTTCCTTCACACTTGCACTTTGTGTGAAATAGATTCTTCCTCTATTCTGGTTCCTTTTCCTCAATCACCAGGGCTCTCCTAATCACTAGGGCTTCTCCCCTTTCAGCATCATCTGAATGTTCAGATTGGGCCTCATCATCTATATGTGCAACCCTTTCATGACCTTCTAGCCTTTTGTTTTCCCTTCCTTGGTGTTGTGGACATTCATAGGCTCGATGCCCTTCTTCACCACACTGGAAACATGTTCCTTTGAAACCACCTCTTCCAAATCATTTTCCATATCTCCCTTGTCCTCTAACTCTTTGATCTCACCACTATTTTGATCACGAGGGTGGTAGAAGTTGACATTCCTTTGGCTTTGGCTAGTACCCACATTTTCACTTTTCTTTTCATTATCATTTCGGCTTCCTGAAGGTCTTCCATTGCCCCTTTCGCTTTGACCTCCTCATCCTTTTTGCTTGCCATCAAATCTTTTGTTTAGCATCTCTTCCACCTTTACAGCAAACTGATACACATCCTCAATGGTGGTCATTCTGACTAGGCTTAACTCCTCCTGAATGCTCAGTCGTAACCCATTAAGATATCAGGCTACCTTTTCCTTATTGGCCTTTGTGTGGCCCATTCTGATGATTATCTTGTGAAAATATTTAGTATATTCTTTCACAGATCTGCTTCCTTGCTTCAACCCTTGCAATTTCTTCAACAGATCTAACTCACTGGTATGAACTACTTCTTTAGTTTCTCTACCATGCGATCCCATCTGGTGATCTTGACTTTTCCTCTTTGATCTCTTCCCAACTGGACCTCTTTCCACCAAATACTGGCATGGCCCTTTACCTCCATTTTCACAAACTTAACCCGATCTGGGTCCTCTATTTCCTTATACTCAAAATCTTCTTCTAGCTCATTGATCCAGTCGATCAACTCTTCCGGGTTCAGACTTCCGGAATAACTGGGGACTTCTGCTCTGGGTCCTTTCCCGATATTTGAAATGGCTCTTATTAGCCACATTTGGTCTTGATCAATTACTTCTTCCTCTTCTACATTTGAACTTTATTCCTCTCCTTCATCCTCACTTTCCTCCCTCAGGTTTAACCCTCTTCTCAATTGCTCTTGTAACGCATCTATCTATCTCTGGAGGGCTGCCAGTGCATCTCTTCCACCAGCATTTCTACTGCCTCGACCACCTCTGGCACCACCATGCCTACCAGGCATCACTCTTGGAGGCATCTTTCTTGACTTTGACCCACAACCACAGTTCTGGTGTGAACTACCTCACGATTGGCGATCTGTCCACATGCTCAAGAAAACCCACTCTGATACCACTTGATGAGGGTGCAACCTGAGTGTTGGTGTAATTAAATGTTTTGTACCTTGTCCTAGGTCATAATTACACCTTAGTTAAGTTTACTTAGGGACCACATAGGAGGTTGTTGGTGATTTTCCACTTTTGGTGGACTTGACATGTCATTATCTCATCACTTCCACCTTTTGTGGACACATCATGTGATTATCTCTCCACCTTAAGTGGAGTGATAGCTCTTCATAGTTGTCTCATGTCATAAGATTATGACACTTGTCATAATCTTATGCCCTACTATGTTCTCACCTTGGCTATATAACCAAGGGGTCTCTCTCATTGTAATAAATCAGAATAATCATAATCATAATCAGAATTATCATATCAATGACATTGAATACAGTTTATTCTTGTCATGTCATATTCACTCTCTTTTCTTGTGCTTTCCATTTGGTCCATAGATCTTGGGTGGCAGCCATAGCCAATTCTAACATGGTATTAGAGCGGGTTGGGTGCAATTGGAGAGTCTTATTCTGAAGAGAGATTTTAGATCTAAGTAGGTTTTGTTCGTGGGTCTTTGTTACAGGTTCACATCCAAGCTTCCTAGAGCAAATCTGAGCTCACCATTGTGTCCAAAAGGTTTGAGAAAGTTGATTTTTCCTTTTGTTTCATCCAAATCAGACATATGAGGCCAAATCTAAGAGGGTTTGAAGCTGAAGAGTGGTTGCCAGATCCAGAAGGTAGCTGCAATTTTGGAGCATTTTGGGTCAAATCCGACCCTGCCATTGCGTCCAAAAGGGCCAAAAACCCTAAGATCAACTGTCAAATCGTCCAATTTGGAGCAAGTCATCAAGTGAAGCAAAATTTTGTTTACCCGAGAACCGTACGGTCCCCAGGTCGTCATAAATACCGATGGTACGATTTCTTAAAATTAATTAAAAATTTTAGAAATTTTTTGAAATTTTTTTTATGAAAAAATCATTTGTACCGATTGAAATTTATTTGTAAAAGTTCTGATTTATTTAAAAAAAAATCAAAATAAAAAAAAGAGAGCAGAAAAATTTCTGCGTACCCGTTGTAGGGTACTGTGTACCCACGGAGTACATAGATCCCACGTGGCCTGCGGCCTGTGGCCCACGCAAGCCCCCGCGGGCCCCCTATCTCCATCTACCAGCAGGCACCATTCAACGCTGGCAGGGTTAAAATCCCGACCGCATTTCAAAAAATAACAGTGGGCTGTTCTCTTTCGGTGGGCAGTCAAATCAGTAAATCCGGTGTGCAGAATAGCGGAATATTCTGAGAGATTCCCTCAAAGATTCTGTGCAGATTCCAGGATCAGGCCAACCAGTGACACCCATGTACAGCCATCAATTTCAAATCAGCGGATAGGAGAATATTCGTTTTTGATGGGCCGCTAACCGTCAAATTTAATCCCATGGTTTGCATGCATCAGCAATATGTCAGCAGTTGTTTGAAAAATTTCCCCCTCTCACAGATTGCATTTTCAATTTTGCAGTTGATCTTTGAAGCGTAATATCTTGCTCATATTGACTCCTTTATTCAAGCAATTTTTTTTGATTTGGGCTAATTTTTCATGCTCTACGCACTGGTGCAATCAATTTTTGGTTTTGGTGCCTGGTTTTTCTATAATTTTCAGATTCTCATAGGTGTTGCTGCTTCATCCTCATTTTGGGAACTTTAGGAGCTCATCTTGCTCCTACGGTAACATTTTTTAGTGCAATTTTTTTTTAAAGTGCATGATTTTTTGTGTACTTTTCAGTAGTAGGATTATATTGATCTCATTTTTTACCAAAAATTGTACTTGATACTGTGGCCTATTTTGGCATTTGTAAGCACTAAGATCAAGTCTAGCTTGCTGTTTTTGGCATCTAGCAACTGTAAACGCACTAAATATAAAGTGCCAAATCAGATATTGCTTGGGGGGTTTCTTGATTGAGTGATTTGGGGGGGGGTCTCTTGGTGCATTGATTTGATCTGTTTGCTTTGCTCTCTCATTCTCATGGATCATTCTAAGGTTCCTTTGCTCACATCATATAATTATTCAACATGGCATCAAAATGCATGGAATATTCTAATGACAGAAGGTCACTCTTTATATGTTGAAAATAAGGTACCTGAACCTATAGATGATGAGAAAAAGTTAAAATGGATGATCAAACATGCCAAAGCTCTTCGGTGTCTTTGTAGACTAGTTTCTCAAGATTTGTTGTTCCAAATTGAATCATGTAAAAATTCTCATGAAGCTTGGGAAAAATTGAAAACATTGTATGGTACAAAAGATGAAGAGGCTATCAAATTGATAATGATTTGATGAATCTTGATCCTAATAACTTTGACAACATCTAGGACTACATCACTAAGGTTAATGATCTAAAAGAGCAATGCAAAGCATGTGGAATTGATAAGAACAACATCCAGTTGGTGTACAATACAATGAACAAACTTGGTCCTGATTATGCTTCTTTTGTTTCTAGCTTTCATACTCATAGATTGACTTTGGGGTCTGCATATACTACACCTTCATTTGCATCATTTTTTGAGATGTTGATACATGAGCAACAAAAGCTTATCTCAATGGGTCTCATCAAGACTTCTAAATCTCAGGCATTGTTGGTTAATCAAGTGAAAGAATCATAATCAGATAAGAAATAGAAGAAAGCAAAGAATAATCAACATTCAGATCAAGTAAATCCACATTCAGATCAATCAAAGAAAAAATATTCTTCAAAAGGAGAATCATCTAAGAAGGAGAGGCCTTTTTGTGCATATTGCAAGAAGGATGAACATGAAGAACACTATTGTTATAAGAAGGATATTGATGAGTTGAAAAATCTTCTCAAAAAGAATCACATTGATTTTCCTTCTAGAATGTCTAAATCTTCTTCTCCTTCTACTTCAAAATAGTCTAAAAAGGACAAAGGTCAAACATCAAGATATAAAGGACAAGCTCTTTGTGCTCATTCAAGTCCAGGATCATGGAGATGGCTTCTAGATTCAGGAGCATCTCATCATATGGCATCTTCACAAACTATCTTCTCTTCATTTCAGCCTTGTAGTATGTCTCCTATCTTGATGGGAAACAATACATATATGAGTGTAACAGGGAAGGGATCTATTAGCATTGGGGAGAAAACTTTTCAAGATGTCTTGTGTGTTCCTGATTTGATGAACAATCTACTTTCCATTTATCAGATTACACATGGTGGAGATGGGAGAACTATGGAGTTCACTCCTGATTCAGTTATCATTTGGGACTTGGAGACTTGAGAGATCATTGCTACTGGGGTGGTTGATCATTCATCTCGGTTGGATTCCTTTGCACAGTTTGCTTCTGATGGTGACAATGTTCCTTCGACTGTTGATCACCAATACTATGATTTTGCAGAGACATTTGGCTTTTTGAACTTGGGCATACTCACATTAGATCCAGTCCTTGATCCATGCACTTCATCTCCTCCATATTCTATTGTACTTAATGATACTTGTGTTGCTATAGTTTTGGCTCCTAGTGATTCAGTGCAACAGGACATTCATAGTCTTCCAGATATGGCTACTTTGGATGGCTTCCTAACAGGTATTTCGGACTTGTTTATGGAGTCTCATCTTGTAGATTTGGTGGACAATCTTGATAGCATCCATCTTCTCTTTGATGAAGATGAACCTTCTTCATTTGTTGTGAGGGAACACTTTGACCCTCTTGTTCATTCTCTACATGATCATTCTTCACAAATTGGCATGAGTGTGGATACTTTTGGACAGCATTTGGAGGAGGCTTCTTTGTCTTCAGAGGGGATATATTTGTCTTTGGATAGTGCTCTACATTCTTCTCTACTAGATGTTTGGTTTTCCTCTTCAGCAGTGTGGCCTAGAATGCCTAATTGGAGTGTGTCAGCTTTCGGCATCGACATGGAGACACTTGAACATGCTTCAGAGACATCATCATCTATCACCCATCTTCATGATATCCTGCATACATCCTTGGTTTTGTTTCTTCCCAAGGGGAGGAATGTTGTTCGGCAAGGTTGGATCATCTTCAGCATTCAATGTCGAGCTTCTACCATCATTGCAGGAGACTCAACATTGAGGGGGGGCAACCTTGTCTCTCTTCTACTTCTCTCTTATGGGGGGGTATTTTTCCTCACAGGGGGTTTTTACCTTCTCATTCTTCATTGAGAGTATTGTATTTCACTTTTTGTATTTCATCTCTCTTTTGAGGGGGAGTTTTTCCCATGAGGTTTTCTCCCTTTCCTCGCTTGTGAGAGATTGCATTGATTGCATTGTGTGTACATGGGTACCTAACATGGCCTAGTAGCTAGGACCCATCTTGCATTGTTTGCATTTGTGTACATTCTTCCTAAGTTGCACTTAAGCGGGGTGTTGGTGTAATTAAATGTTTCGTACCTTGTCCTAGGTCATAATTACACCTTAGTTAAGTTTACTTAGGGACCACATAGGAGGTTGTTGGAGATTTTCCACTTTTGGTGGACTTGACATGTCATTATCTCATTACTTCCACCTTTTGTGGACACATCATGTTATTATCTCTCCACCTTAAGTGGAGTGATAGCTCTTCATAGATGTCTCATGTCATAAGATTACAACACTTGTCATAATCTTATGCCCTACTATGTTCTCACCTTGGCTATATAACCAAGGGGTCTCTCTCATTGTAATAAATCAGACTAATCATAATCATAATCAAAATTATCATATCAATGACATTGAATACAATTTATTCTTGTCATGTCATATTCTCTCTCTCTTTTCTTGTGCTTTCCATTTGGTCCATAGAACTTGGGTGGCAACCATAGCCAATTCTAACACCGAGACACAAAAAATAACCCACAAATAAGAGAATAATTTTATTATTCATAAAATGGAGCTTCTTACATGTAGAGGATCTCAAATCCCCAAGTTCTACAACACATGCAAGCTACAAAAAGCTACAGAATAACCCTTTCGCAATATGCGAGCTTGTCCCCAAAAAGTTACCCAAAAATTAGAAAACCTACCCATCAATAGAGCTTCTCATTAGTTTGGAGCCAAAACTACATTCAAATTGAGTTTAGATACTTTGGCGCCAAAAATTTACAACATGAACTTCAAATTTCAAAAGGGCATTTGCAATGGTATCTTCTAGAAAGTGCGCCAACTTCCCGGGGCCATAACTTTTGATCCGGGACTCTGATTCGTGAACTGTTTGAACCGTTGGAAAGGTCTCAAAGTCAAGAACGTGCTTAAAATTTGCTATACTAATTTTGGCAAGTTTCAGGGCTGATCCGGGAGCTCTAAGTGCCTCAAATCCAACTCGAAAGATTTTCTGGCGTAAATCTAGGAAACTAAAACTGCAATATATTTCCACCCAGGAATAGAAAATAAAAATCATAAATTGGGATTTTCATTATGACAAAAAGGGTATCCAAAAATGTAAAAAAATTTAAAAACTAAGAAACTTGAAATTTAACTATATTTGGGTGATGCAAGATTGCCCTTGCACCACTGGATGCTCCTGCATTAGACACTCAGGGTAATTTTGATAAGTGACCCCATCACATCTCAGATGGTTGAGGAAAACCCAACCAGTGAACCAATACCTTAGATAGCCAGGATGAATCTTCCATAGGCCTTTCTCTCCATTTCACTAGATATTCTTCATGCTACCTATTTCTGGTACTCCTTCCCAAACAATGATCCAAGATTTTATCAATCTCCTCCTTTTCTGAAGTAGGTGCTGGAATCCCACACTAGTCCATCATTGGTACTACCTCTGCGCCACCTTTAGGATACTCTGTCAAATCTGAAATGTTGAATACAGGGGAAATGTTGAATCCATCCGGGAACTCTACCTCATATGCATTTCCTAAATCATGCCGCTTCAAAATTTTACAGGGACCGAACTTCTTCATCTTCAATTTGTTATATGTTTCCACTGGAAACCTTTCTTTCCTCAAGTGGACCATCACTTCATCACCAATTTGAAACTCCTTATACCTCCTCTTTTGATCTACCTTAGCCTTATACTGCATATTCATCTTGTTAATATGTTATCTTACCTTCTCATGTATATCCTTGATGTGTTCTGCAAAATTTTCAGCTTCAACACTTATTTTCTTCTCTTGATCCATCTTCCTTAGTTCTGGAGCTCTTCTGAGGCTACCTCCATACACAATTTGGAATGGTGATCTACCAGTACTTCTATTGATAGAATTGTTGTAAGAAAATTCTACCTAGGGTAAGATCAAGTCCCATCCCTTGGGTTTATCTCCTACCAAACATCTCAGTAGGTTACCCAGACTCCTGTTAACAACCTCTGTCTGCCCATCTGTTTGTGCAGGGTGTGCAGAACTAAAGTTCAACTCTGTCTTCAGCTTCTTCCACAAGGTCCTCCAAAAGTACCCCACAAATTTGGTGTCATGATCTGAAACAATACTCTTTAGCAGACCATGTAGCCTCACCACCTCTTTGAAGAACAAGTCAGCAATGTGGACTGCATCATGGGTCTTCTAACATGGAATAAAATGTGCCATCTTAGAAAACCAATCAACCACCACAAAGACTGAATCATTCCCTTGTTGTGTCCTTGGCAAACCAATAAAAAAGTCTATACTTATATCCTCCCATTGCCTCTCTGGTATGGGTAAGGGTTGATATAAGCTTGTATTCTGGCTCACTCTTTTAGCCATCTAACATACTTTGCAGCTTTGTACAAACTTCTTCACATCCTGCGACAATTGAGGCCAATAATAATGCTCACTGATAATGGCAATGGTCTTATCCTGACCAAAATTTCCTCCCATTCCTCCACTATGCTTCTCCTTTATCAGGTTCTCCCTCATAGAACTCCTTGGGATACACAATTGACTTCCCTTAAATAACATGCCATCCTGGATTATTAAATCCAGCCACCTTGTCCTATCCACTGTAACACGTTCCTTGCAAGCTTTCCAAACCTCTGCGAAATTAGGATCTTCTACGTACAGTGTCTTAAGTTCATTGAACCTAACCACTTCAATCTGCATCTTTATCATCAATGTATGCCTCTTACTTAAGGCATATGCAACCTTCTTTGACTTCCCACTCCTATGTTTCAAAACAAAGGTATAACTCTACAAAAACTCTACCCATTTCATATGCCTCTCATTTAATCTTCCTTAACTATTTAGGTACTGCAAGGCCTGATGAATAGTATATAAAAAAAATTCCATCGGCAACAAATAATGTCTCCATTTCTTTAATGCTTGCACTATTGCATTAAATTCCTGATCATATATAGAATACTTTCCCTTGGCATCATTTGACTTTTCACTGAAATGGGCAATGGGCTTACCTTCTTGGCTCAACACTGCTCCAATGGTACATCCACTGGCATCACAATCCACCTGAAACACCTTGTTGAAATCTGGGAGGGCTAGAATAGGTTGCTCTGTCACCTTCTGCTTCAACAGTTCAAAACTTTTTGCCGCTCCATTGCTCCACTTGAATTATTTTCTATCCCCTCTAATTGTTTCAGTCAGGGTTTGACAAATACTACTGAAGTTTCTGATGAACTTTCTATAAAAAATAACGAAACCATGGAAAGATCTCACATCGTTAGTAATCCTTGGGGTAGGCCATTCTAGAATAGCATTCACCTTCTCTGGGTCCATCTTGAGACCTTCTATTGAGACAACAAACCCCAAGTACACTAACTCCCTCTTCACAAAACTGCACTTCTTTAGATTAATCATCAGTTTCTCTTCTCTTAACTTCTCAAAGGCTCTCTGAATATGCATCAAATACTCATCCAACGTCTTACTAAAAATCAAAATATCATCTAAATACACAATAACAAAACTTCCTAGAAATTCTTTTAGTACCTCGTTCATGAGCCGCATGAATGTGCTCGGTACATTGGTTAGCCCAAAAGGCATGACTAACCACTCGTATAGGCCCTCTTTGGTCTTGAAGGCAGTCTTCCATTCATCTCCCTCTTGAATCCGGATCTGGTGATATCCACTCTTTAGATCAATCTTTGTGAAGTACTGAGCTCCACTCAAACAGTCCATCAGGTCATCAATCCTTGGCAGGGTAGATTTGTACTTGATTGTTATCTTGTTTATGGCTCGGGAATCTGTACACATCCTCCACTCCCCATCCTTCTTTGGTGCTAGTACTGTAGGTACTGCATATGGACTCAAACTCTCCCGTCTCAAACCCTTTCTCAATAACTCTTGAACTTGTTTGTTCAACTCCTCATTTTCTGTTGGAGTCATTCTATGAGCTGCCTTATTTGGCAAACTCGCTCCAGGAATCAAGTCAATCTAATGACTAATCTTCCTTATCGGTGGTAAACCCTAAGGTACATTATCAGAAACAATATTTTGAAACTCATCCAACATCCCAGAAACTTTTTCTGGAACCTTCTCACTATCCTCCTTACTCACTTTAGGAATCAATGCGTAACATACACGCTCATGCTTCATACCTTCTAAAAAATTTCTTCCATCTACATAACAAATTCTAGCACTACTGCATACCTTTTCTTTGATCTCCTTCAGGGGTTTCAACTTGTGACGAACCCCACCCTTTGTCAAGGAATAAGTGTGTGCATGGCCATCATGTATAGCTCACCTATCAAACTACCACGGCTTCCCCAACAACATGTGACATGCATCCATGGAGATGATATCACAGAGTACCTCATCATGGTAGCTTCCGATCTTGAACTTTACTAGGCACTGCTCATTTACGAAAACTTTGTGGTATTTCTGTAACTAGGCAATCTGATATGGATGCAGATGCCTTTCCCTCTTCAGCTTCAACTTTGTGACCATCTCCTCTGACACCAGATTATCGGTGCTTCCACCGTCAATAATGACATCACAACATTTTCCTTCACACTTGCACCTTGTGCGAAATAGATTCTTCCTCTGTTCTGGTTCCTTTTCCTCAGTCACCAACGCTCTCCTAATCACTAGGGATTCTCCCCTTTCAGCATCATTTGAATGTCCAGATTAGGCCTCCTCATCTGCATATGCAGCCCTTCCACGACCTTCTATCCTTTTGTCTGCCCTTCCTTGGCATTGTGGACATTCATAGGCTTGATGCCCTTCTTCACCACACTGGAAACATGTTCCGTTGAAACAACCTCTTCCAGATCCTTGTCCATATCTCCCTCGTCATCTAATTCTTTGATCACCACTGTTTTGATCACGAGGGCGGTAGAAGTAGTCATTCATTTGGCTTCGGCTAGTACCCACATCTTCACTTTTCTTTTCATCATCATTTCGGCTTCCTGAAGGTCTTCCACTATCCCTTCTGCTTTGACCTCCTCGTCCTTTTTGCTTGCCATCAAATCTTTTGTTCAACTTCTTCTCCACCTTTAGAGAAAACTGATACACATCCTCAATGGTAGTCATTCTGACTAGGCTTAACTCCTCCTGAATGCTCGGTCGTAAACCATTAAGATATCAGGCTACCTTTTCCTTATTGGCCTCTATGTGGCCCATTCTGATGATTATCTTGTGAAAATCTTAGTATATTATTTTACGGATCTGCTTCCTTGTTTCAACCCTTGCAATTTCTTCAACAGATCTAACTCGTAGTCCACTGGTATTAACTGCTTCTTCAGTTTCTCTACCATGCGATCCCATCTGGTGATCTTTACTTTTCCTCTTCAATCTCTTTCCAACTTGACCTCTTTCCACCAAATACTGGCATGGCCCTTTACCTTCATTTTCGCAAACTTAACCTGATTTGGGTCCTCTATTTCCTCATACTCAAAATATTCTTCTAGCTCATTGATCCAGTCGATCAACTCTTCCAAGTTCAGACTTCCAGAATAACTAGGGACTTCTGCTCTAGGTTTTTTCTGATCTTTGAAATGGCCCTTATTAGCCACATTTGGTCTTGATCAATTACTTCTTCTTCCTCTTCTACATTTGAACTTTCTTCCTTTCATTCATCCTCACTTTCCTCCCTCAGGTTTAACCCTCTTCTCAACTGCTCTTGTAATGCATCAATCTGCCTTTGGAGGGCTGCCAGTGCATCTCTTCCACCAGCATTTCTGCCACCTCGACCACCTCTGCAACCACCATGCCTACCAGACATCACTCTTGGAGGCATCTTTCTTGACCTCGACACACAACCATGGTTCTGGTGTGAACTGCCTCATGATCAGTGATCTATCCACATGCTCAAGAAAACTCGCTCTGATACCACTTGATTAGGGCGCAACCCGAGACACAGAAAATAACCCACAAATAAGAGAATAATTTTATTATTCAGAAAATAGAGCTACTTACATGTAGAGGATCTCAAATCCCTATGTTCTACAACACATGCAAGCTACAGAAAGCTACAAAATAACCCTTTCGCAATATGCGAGCTTGTCCCCAAAAAATTACCCAAAAATTAGAAAACCCACCAATAAATAGGGCTCCTCATTAGTTTGGAGCCAAAACAACATTCAAATTTTGTTTAGGTGGTTTTGCACAGAAAATTTAAAACATGAAGTTTAAATTTCAAAAGAGCATTTGCAATGGTATCTTCTAGAAAGTGCGCCAACTTCTCGGGGCCATAACTTTTGATCCAAGACTCCAATTTGTGAACCATTTGAACCATCGGAAAGGTCTCAAAGTCAAGAACATGCTAAAAAATTTCTGTCAATTTTGGCAAGTTTTGGGGCCGATCCGGGAGCTCTAAGTGCCTCAAATTCCACTCGGAAGATTTTCAGGTGGAAATCTGAGAAACTAAAACTGCAATATCTTTCCACCCAGGAATAGAAAATCAAAACCATAAATTGGGAATTTCATTATGATGAAAAGGGTATCCAAAAATGTAAAAATATCTAAAAACTGAGAAACTTGAAATTTAACTATATTTTGGTGATGCAAGATTGCCCTTACACCACTGGATGCTCCTGCATCAGACACCCAGGGTAATTTTGAGAAGTGACCCCGTCACATCTCAGATGGTTCAGGAAAACCCAACCAGTGAACCGCTGCCTTAGATAGCCAGGATGAATTTTTCACAGGCCTTCCTCTCCATTTCACTAGATATTCTTCATACAGCCTATTTCTGGTATTCCTTCCCACATGACTATCAAAGATTTCCTCAATCTCCTTTTCTAGAGTAGGTGCTAGAATTCCACACTGTTCCATCATTGGTACTTCCTCTGCGCAACCTTCATGATACTCTATCAAATCTGAAATGTTGAACACAAGGGAAATGTTGAATCCATCTGGCAACTCTACCTCATATGCATTTCCTGAATCATGCCTCTTCAAAATTTTATAGGGACCAAACTTCTTCATCTTCAATTTGTTATATGTTCCCACTAAAAACCTTTCTTTCCTCAAGTGGACCATAACTTCATCACCAATCTGAAACTCCTTATACCTCCTCTTTCTATTTGCCTTAGCCTTATACTGCATATTCATCTTGTTAATATGTTCTCTTACCTTCTCATGTATATCCTTGATGTGTTCTGCAAAATCTTTAGCTTCAACACTTATTTTCTTCTCTTGGTCCATCTTCCTCGATTCTGGAGATCTCTTTTTGGGGCTACCTCCATACACAATCTGGAATAGTGATCTACTGAGCTTTTTGTGAATTGTTGTAAGAAAATTCTACCTGGGGTAAGATCAGGTCCCATCCCTTGGGTTTATCTCCTACCAAACATCTCAGTAGGTTACCCAGACTCCTATTAACAACCTCTGTCTACCCATCTGTTTGTGCACGGTGTGCAGAAATGAACTTCAACTCTATCTTCAACTTCTTCCACAAGGTACTTCAAAATATCAGTGTCACCCGATCTGAGGGAACAATGCTCTTTGGTAGACCATGTAGCCTCACCACCTCTTTGAAGAATAGAATGACAATGTGGACTGCATCATGGGTCTTCTGACATGGAATAAAATGTGCCATCTTCGAAAACCTATCAACCACCACAAAGACCGAATCATTCCCTCGTTGTGTCCTTGGCAAACCAAGAACAAAATCCATACTTATATCCTCCCATGGCCTCTCTGAAATAGGTAAGGGCTGATATAATCCTGTATTTTGACTCACTCCTTTAGCCATCTGACATACTCTGCAACTTTGTACAAACTTCTTCACATCCTGTGACAATTGAGGCCAATAATAATGCTCACTGATAATGGCAATGGTCTTATTCCAACCAAAATATCCTTCCATTCCTCAACTATGCTTCTCCTTTATCAGGTTCTCCCTCTTAGAACTCCTCGAGATACACAATTGACTTCCCTTAAATAACATGCCATCCTAGATTATGAAATCTAGCCACCTTGTCCTGTCCACTATAACAGGTTCCTTGCAAGCTTTCCAAACCTCCGCGAAATTAGGATCTTCTGCATACAATGTCTTAAGTTCATTGAACCCAACCACTTCAATCTGCATCTTTTTCATCAATGTATACCTCCTACTGAAGGAATCTACAACCCTATTTGACTTCCCACTCCTATGTTTCAAAACAAAGGTATAACTCTGAAAAAACTCTACCCATTTCATATGCCTCTGTTTTAATCTTCCCTGACTATTTAGGTACTGCATGGCCTGATGATTAGTATATAGAAAAAATTTCTTTGGCAACAAATAATGTCTCCATTTCTTTAATGCTTGCACTATTGCATAAAATTCCTGATCATATACATAATACTTTCTCTTGGCATCATTTAACTTTTCACTGAAATAGGCAATGGGCTTACCTTCTTGGCTCAACACTGCTCTAATGGCACAATCACTGGCATCACAACCTACCTGAAACACCTTGTTGAAATTTGGGAGGGCTAGAATAGGTTGGTTCGTCACCTTCTGTTTGAACAGTTCAAAACTTTTTGCCGCTCCATTGCTCCACTTGAATTCTTTTCTATCCCCTCTCATTGTTTCAGTCAGGGTTTGATAAACACTACTGAAGTTTCTGATGAACTTTCTATAAAAACTAACCAAACCATGGAAAAATCTCACCTCGGTAGTAATCCTTGTGGTAGGCCATTCTAGAATTTCCTTCACCTTCTCTGGGTCCATTTTAAGACCTTCTTATGAGACAACGCCGAGTACACTAACTCCCTCTTCACAAAACTGCACTTGTTTAGATTAATCAATAGTTTCTCTTCTCTTAACTTCTTAAAGGCTCTCTGAATATGCATCAAATTCTCATCCAACGTCTTACTGAAAATCAAAATATCATCTAAATACACAATAACAAAACTTCCTAGAAATTCTTTTAGTACCTCATTCATGAACCGCATGAATGTGCTCAGTGCATTGGTTAGCCCAAAAGGCATGACTAACCACTCGTATAGGCCCTCTTTGTTCTTGAAGGTAGTCTTCCATTCATCTCCCTCTCAAATTCAGATCTGGTGATATCCACTCTTCAGATCAATCTTTGTGAAGTACTGAGCTCCACTCAAATATTTCATCAGGTCATCCTTCCTTGGTCGGGGAAATCTATACTTGATTGTTATCTTGTTTATAGCTCGGGAATCTGTACACATCCTCCACTCCCCATCCTTCTTTGGTGCTTGTACTGCGAGTACTGCACATGGACTCAAACTCTCCCGTATCAAACCCTTTCTCAATAACTCTTGAACTTGTTTGTTGAACTCCTCATTTTCTGCTGGAGTCATTCTATGAGCTGTCTTATTTGGCAAATTGGCTCTAGGAATCAAGTCAATCTGATGACTGATCTTCCTTATTGGTGGTAAACCCTCATGTACATTATTAGAAACAATATCTTGAAACTCATCCAACATCCCAAAAGCTTTTTCTGGAACCTTCTCACTATCCTCCTTACTCACTCTAGGAATCAATGCATAACATACACACTCATGCTTCATACCTTCTAAAATTTTTCTTCCATCTACATAACAAATTCTAGCACTACTACATACCTTTTCTTCGATCTCCTTCAGGTGTTTCAACTTGTGACAAACCCCATCCTTTTTCAAGGAATAAGTGTTTGCATGGCCATCATGTATAGCTCACCTATCAAACTACCACGGCTTCCCCAACAAAATGTGACATGCATCCATGGGGATGATATCACAGAGTACCTCATCAAGGTAGCTTCCGATCTTGAACTTTACTAGGCACTGCTCATTTACCAAAACATTGTGGTCTTTCTGCAACTAGGCAATCTGATACAGATGCAGGTGCCTTTCCCTCTTCAGCTTCAACTTTGTGACCATCTCCTCTGACACCAGATTATCGGTGCTCCCACCGTCAATAATGACATCACAACATTTTCCTTCACACTTGCACCTTGTATGAAATAGATTCTTCCTCTGTTCTGGTTCCTTTTCCTCAGCCACCATGGCTCTCCTAATCACTAGGGCTTCTCCCCTTTCAGCATCATCTGAATGTTTAGATTGGGCCTCCTCATCTGCATGCGCAACCCTTCCATGACCTTCTAGCCTTTTGTCTACCCTTCCTTGGTGTTGTGGACATTCATAGGCTCGATGCCCTTCTTCACCACACTGGAAACATGTTCCTTTGAAACCACCTCTTCCAGATCATTGTCCATATCTCCCTCGTCGTCACGTCTTTGATCACCACTATTTTGATCACGAGGGAGTAGAAGTTGTCATTCCTTTTTCTTCGACTAGTACCCACATCTTCACTTTTCTTTTCATCATTATTTCGGCTTCATGAAGGTCTTCCATTGCCCCTTCGCTTTGACCTCTTCGTCCCTTTTGCTTGCCATCAAATCTTTTATTCAGCTTCTCTTCCACCTTTAGAGCAAACTGATACACATCCTCAATGGTGGTCATTCTAACTAGGCTTAACTCCTCCTGAATGCTCGTTCGTAACCCATTAAGATATCGGGCTACCTTTTCTTTATTGGCCTCTGTGTAGCCCATTCTGATGATTATCTTGTGAAAATATTTAGTATATTCTTTCACAGATCTACTTCCTTGCTTCAACCCTTGTAATTTCTTCAACAGATCTAACTCGTAGTCCACTGGTATGAACTGCTTCTTCAGTTTCTCTACCATGCGATCCCATTTGGTGATCTTGACATTTTCCTCTTCGATCTCTTTTCAACTAGACCTCTTTCCACAAAATATTGGCATTGGCCTTTACCTTCATTTTCACAAACTTAACCCGATCGGTCCTCTATTTCCTCATACTCAAAATATTATTTTAGCTCGTTGATCCAATCGATAAACTCTTTCGGGTTCAGACTTCCAGAATAACTAGGCACTTCTGGTCTGGGTCTTTTAATCGAAATGGCCCTTATTAGCCGCATTTTTTCTTGATCAATTACTTCTTCCTCTTCTAAATTTGAGCTTTCTTCCTCTCCTTCATCCTCACTTTCCTCCCTTGGGTTTAACCCTCTTCTCAACTACTCTTGTAACGCATCAATTTGTCTCTGGAGGGCTGCCAGTGCATCTCTTCCACCAGTATTTCTACCACCTCGACCACCTCTGGCACCACCATGCCTACCAGGCATCACTCTTGGAGGCATCTTTCTTGACCTCGACCCACAACCACGGTCTTGGTGTGAATTGCCTCACTATCGGCGATCTGTCCACACGCTCAAGAAAACTCGCTCTGATACCACTTGATGAGGGTGCAACCCAAGACACAGAAAATAACCCACAAATAAGAGAATAATTTTATTATTCAAAAACTAGAGCTTGTTACATGCAGAGGATCTCAAATCCCCAATTTCTACAACACATGCAAGCTACAAAAAGCTACAAAATAACCCTTTCACAATATGCGAGCTTGTCCCCAAAAATTAGAAAACCCACCCATAAATAGAGCTCCTCATTAGTTTAGAGCCAAAACAACATTCAAATTCAGTTTAGGCGGTTCGGCGCCAAAAATTTACAACATGAAGTTCAAATTTCAAAAGAGCATTTGCAATGGTATTTGCTAGAAAGTGTGCCAACTTCCCGGAGCCATAACTTTTGATCCGGGACTCCGATTCGCGAACCGTTTGAATCGTTGGAAAGGTCTCGAAGTCAAGAATGTGCTCAAAATTGCTATGCCAATTTTGGAAAGTTTTGGGGTTGATCCTGGAGCTCTAAGTGCCTCAAATCCCACTTGGAATATTTTCAAGTGCAAATCTAGGAAACTAAAACTGCAATATTTTTCCACCCAGGAATAGAAAATAAAAACCATAAATTGAAAATTTAATTATGATGAAAAGGGTATCCAAAAATGTAAAAACATCTAAAAACTGAGAAAATTTAAATTTAACTATATTTGGGTGATGCAAGATTGCCCTTACACCACTAGATGCTCCAGCATCACTACCATGTTCAAGATTGTTTCTTTTAGAATTCTAGTGCTTAGTTTGTTAATGCTTTACCAACAAGATCATTATGCATAGAGAGAGGAAATCCTATTTATCAAGCTTCATTTCCTAACTCTTTATATTGGTTGATTTTAGCTATATATATGGAATTTAATTTACATTTTTATTTAAAATCAATTATATAATATCAAATTAGCTTTCATTTACCAGTGTATGAAGGATTGGACCTAAGTTGTGTTAAACTCTTACAAAACTTAAACAAATAATCTATGGCTCCTAAAAATCGTCTTTCAATAATGATTTGAGCAATAATGAATTCCTCCAATAGTCTTTTTGGTATGGGTGCTCCATTGAAATGTATAACACAAAAAATCATGTAATGAGAAGCATATACCAAGTGAGTTAAAGCAATGCTTACAATATCAAATCCAGATATGACAAAAGAACAAGTAATGTTAAATGCATACATCAAGTTCTTAATTACCTTTGATAATATGAATATGAGAAAGTAAAGTATAAAATAATTTGAAAAAGAACATAAAATATAACTGAGACCTATGAAGGGAAAGATAACTATATCCTTTATTTAATGCATTTGTGGATAAAGAGTCACCCTATGCATACATTAGGTTCTTAATTAAATTTGATAATATGAGAAATTAAAGTATAAGATAATTTGAAAAAGAACAAAGTGAGGCCTATGAAGGGAAAGATAACTATATCCTTTATTTAATGCATCTATGGATAAAGAGTCACCCTATTTATAGATGGAAATTAAGAACTACTTGAAGCTACATTGAAACTCACATGCGATTGAGGAGAAAACAGTCTTAAAGATATATAAGAAGTATGTGAAAGGTCAAAACAATTGAGCAGAAGTGTCCATTAATATTTATTATTTTCAATTTGTTAAGATGCAATGAAAGATACAAGTTTCATGGAAAATTGATATTATGTTGGATATAAAGTTTATATATTTAGCTCAATACCTACTCCACTTAGAAAGGAAATCATTAGGTTGAAACACCATATTTTCACTTTTAAAAGGTAAATATAGAAATCACAAAGGTAGATATAAAAATAATGTCTGGATATTGAATTCCAAGAAAATCTATTAAACCTGTAAATAAATAGACATGGACATGGATCATTAATATTGTTCCAATGTGATGTGTTATAGACATTGATTTGAATAGTTTGAACATCTTATGCAAAAGTATTTGAAGAATAAAAATCAAAAGAAGAGTAGAAATAAATGAAATTATATTAGATTAATGCCCATGGATGAGTTAAACAAGTTAGTGGGGTTGAGAACATTATCAAGTAATAAGTGAGAATGTCTAGAATTGATGCATCCATGATATTAAGGAGATTAAAAAACTTATAAAGAAAATATTGAGTGACAAAGAAGCTAATTGCTTTTTTTATAAGATAAACAACATTATTAGTGAGTATCTAATGTAGAATGTCCACTAGAGTGTCCTAGAGTTTTAGGGCATTGTGTGTAATATTTTTATGGAATCAAATAATTTCCATCATGAGCTAAATATATAACATTCCTAAAATCTAAGCATGAATGATCCTTGGTAACAGTGAAATGGTTGGTAAAATAACAATAAAATGTTCCTCCACCTCTCTATATGTTGGGTCTTAGAGTGCAGGCTAGCATTTAAGTAGTCAAGTTGAAAGTTCAATTTTTCTATGATATTTATGGTAAATATTCATCATAGCTACAATGAGATGTTCATATGACTTTCATGCTTGCTCTCATGGGTAAAACACAACATCTGTTATTATACAACGGATAGGCTATATAACATAGTGTTTGTTAATGAACTAGAAGATAGATTAATTGCTACTGCAAATCATCAACTTTAACATATCCACCCTTCGCTAGAATGCAAAGAGTACTATTAAACTCCAACCAAGCAAGGATATAACTAGTTGTGGGTCTCAGTTATTTATCAATTTGAGGATGTGTTTTCTCATGAACCTTGTGCTACCTGCGCTATGATTTCACATTAAGTTTTGAGTACAGATCTTTGATTGCTACAAGCATGGTAAACATCCATCTATATAAAGTAGATGAATGTAGGTATGAACTACTATATGGGATTCAAAACATTCTAAACCACATGATGGATATAAAATCATGGAATTATATATTTTCTTGTATTCTATTTATTAAATTATTTGTTGTTGTCAAGGTTGAAGGGCAATGTAGATACAACCCAGAGCCAACCACCTATATGTTTCTTTGAGATGGGGATAGCTTGTTGAGATAGGAGAGAACCAAGAGTCAGAATACAATCTTCTATGATACCATGGTTCACTTTGGATAACACAAAAACCTTCTATTCAACAGATATAGAGACAAAATTTTTAGTAGTAGATTTGGTAATGTAAATAGCTTATCAGGTTGACACAAAATAAAACTGAGTAGCTTCAAGAAACATGAATTTTAATTGACCATACCGATACATGATGAGTCATGTGGTATTAGATTAGGGTTTTGTTTATGAATGTGGAAGATCAAATCATTTGTTAGTGGACTATGTAGTCACCATTCATAAACATTATGGGTGAAGAGTATAGTGCAAAAACTTAGATTGTAGAGAAACCAGATATGTAGGGTTTTCACAATGCATGTGATTTTAGGGGTTTATAAATAAAACCTTAAAATAACATAAGAAAACCCCTAATTTGAAGCTCATAATACATTCTTTAAACTATGGCATGCACAAAGCTAAAAATTCCCACCAAATACTCCAATGAGGGAAAAACCCAAAAAAATTCTAAACCAATATTCATAGCCTTTTCCAACCTTTTACAACCTTTTCAATATTCACAAAAATTTATTTGCAATGAATACTACAAATAGAAATAAAATACCATGATACCCTAACTTTCACTTGCAATGAATCAAATCATTCTGAACAAACAGTAAAACACAACATGAAAACAAATGAACTCTCAACTATTGAAACATCACTAACCAAATGAAGTGATTGAATGCGAAAAACCTGGGTTCGATTGTTTTTATAGAACTATTGTTCACACGACCAGTCTTTGACCACAACCTTTTAGGGTGAACATGCAAAATGAGCACACTCAACTCTTTTTTTCATTTATATTAATCCCCTTTAGTCAGAAGGGATTCGACTAAGTAGGTTTCAACCGAAACCCACTTGACCAAAACATGGATACCGCATAGGCACCATGTCATCACCACATGGGTTCAGACGAAACCTACTTGGTTGAATCCCTTCTAGCCAAAATAGGTACAATGAAATTTGTACGCTTGGCCATAAGGGTGACATAGGTTTGTACTTTTACCCAACAATCCACAAATCATTGACCTATATCTTATTTAATTTTCCTTAGGAGAATCATCATTCTATGTTAACTTGCATCCAATTACCATGGGAGTACCAACAAGTTTTGAGTCATCCATGCCAAACTTCTTCAACAGCTCTCTCACATATATGGACTGAGATATGGAAATTCCCTTGTTTAATTGAGTAACTTGTAATCCTAGAAATAACTTCATCTCTCCAATCATACTCATCTCAAATTCATTCTTCATTTCATCAACAAACTTCATATATAGATTATCATCTCCTTCAAAATAATGTCATCAACAAAGACCTCAATAATTAACGCTTTGTCATGATCCAATTTGAAATACAATTTTTTGTCAGCAGTACCTTTATTGAGTCCAAGCTTTAGTAATTATTTTTCCATTCTAGCATATCAAGCTTTGGGGGCTTTCTTGAGTCCATATAGATCTTCCTTCAATCAAAAAGCCATGTTTTCCTTATCAGTCAATTGAAATCCATCTGGTTGTTCAATATATAGTTCTTCTTCTAGCTCACCATTCAAAAAAGAAAACTTCGCATCCATTTGATAGAATTTATAGTTATTATATGCAACATAAGGAAGAAATAATCTTACAATTTCAATTCTAGCAACAGGGGCAAAGGTTTCTTCAAAATCAATACCTTCCATTTGTGAATACCCTTTACATACTAGTCTTGCTTTATTTTAGACTACTTCACATTGTTTATTCAGCTTATTCTGAAAGACCCATTTAGTACCAATCACATTTTTGTTTTTAGGTCTAGGAACAAGTATCCATGTATCATTATTTTCAATTTGTATCAATTCTTCTTTCATAGCTTCCATCGAGTGTTCATCATTACAAGCTTCGTTGACATCTTTAGGCTCAATCTTGGAAATCAGGTAATACTCTTCAACAATCATTCTTCTAGCTTTCACACCTTTATTCTTGTCTCCTATAGTTTTATTTTTAGAATGATTTAGCTTTACATACCTCAGAGTTTTAGGATTTTCGCAATCTTTTGGTTCTTCTGTTCTTTCTTCTGCACTTGCACTTGTCTCTCTTTCCTGAATTACTTGAATAATGAGAATAAATTGAAGTTATTTTACTGGAACATATGGCACAATTTGAAGTTGATTCTATGTTTGAGCATCCTTCCTTTTGTTTGTGATGTCTTCCTGGTCATCTGAATTATATCCACAATATCTGGATGATTTAGTAGAATCCTCATCAATTCTGACATTTGCACTCTCAACCATTTTTCTTAGTCTTTTGTTATAGCACTGATAGGCCTTCCTTCTAGTAAAGTAACCTAGAAAGATTCCTTCATCACTTCTTGCATCAGACTTACCTATATCCTCATCTCTCTTGATGTAACACTTGCTTCCAAAGATCTTGAAATATCTAATAGTAGGCTTATAATTGAACCATAGTTCAAAAGGAGTCTTACCAAAATTACTATCTACATTTACCCGGTTCAAAGTGTACACAAAACTGCTTATAGCTTCACTCCAATAGATGTGAGGCACATTTCCTTCTATCATCATTGTTCTAGCAACATCTAGAATTGTTTTATTCTTCCTCTCTACAACTCCATTCTATTGAGGGGTTCGGTGAGAAAATAATTGTCTTTTGATTCCATGCTCTTCATAGAAAGAATTAAACCCCCTGAAGGTGAACTCACCACCTCTATCTGAACTTAAGCATTTTATTTTTAGACCTTTCTCATTTTCTACCATGGCCTTGAAACTTTTGAACTCTTCTAATGCTTCACATTTTTCTCTTAAGAAAGCAATCCATATTATCCTAGAGTAATCATCAGTAAGTAACATAAAGTAAATTTCTCCATGAAGACTTTTGACTCTAGAGGGACCACATAGATTAGTATGTACCAGCTCCAGTAACCCATTTGTATGATGTTGTTTTCTCTGAAAAGAAACTCTAGTCTATTTTCCCATCTGACATTCCTTACATATTGTGTTAGTAGGCTTCACTAGCTTAGGTAGATCTCTTACTGCTTGAGTAGAACTTACTTTGACAATGTTATCAAAATTCACATGACACAACCTCTTATGCCATAACCAACTTTCATCTACTTGAGCAATTCAAAAACATTCACTACCAGCATTCAAGTGAAAAATATTACCTTCAGTCTAGTTACCTGAAGCAATTACTTTTATAGATCTTCCAAATATCCCGCATATTCCATCTTTGAATTGAAGATCATAACCCTTGTCACCATCTATCCAACACTCAACAAGTTGTGCTTCAAGATTTCAACATAAAGAACATCATCAATTTTATGCTTATCACTAAGACAAATAAATCCTCTACCATGAATCATGCCAACATTGTTATCTCCAAATCTTACAACCCCACCATCATACTTTTCAAGGCTCACAAATTTACTTTTGTCACTAGTCATATGATGTGAGCATCCGCTATCAATAACCCACTCATCTTTTTATTCAATTCGAGCTGCAAGAGCTTTCTCAACTTTAGCAAATTTAGTAGCCACCAAACCATTTTCCTTGATAGCAAGGAACACCCATTCATCTTCCTTTCCATTATCTTTATCAAACTTGTCATCTGTCATTCCTTCAACATAGTAACATTTCTTTTGAAATTTAGATTTGTAAGGCTTAGATCTAGGAACTCTTTCAGGACACCTTGATGCAAAATGACCTATTTTAGTGCAAGAAAAATATTTAATAGGAAACTTTCTTTTATACTTACCTTTTCCTCTGCCTTCTTTATTCCAATCAACGCTTCCAACTCTTCTCCCTCTCTTTCTTCATCTTCAATTTGTTTCATTTCTTCCTCATACTTGAATGATTTTCTAGAACACTCTCTTGGATCACATCTTTTCTTTTTTTTCCAGATACAGTAGCCTTGAATTTAGTTTCAATCTTAGGAACAAATTCACCAAATTCATTCAACTCAAAGGCAACAATTTTACCAATCAGTGTATCCCTTGTCACATTCATCAATGATCTGGTTTCTTCAATAGCATGGGCCTTTTCTTTGTAGGAGGGAGGCAATGATCTGATCACTTTAGCCACAATTTCTTCCTCAAATAGGGCACCACCAGTACATCTAATACCCATCACTATTTCATTTACTCTGTACATAAAAGAGGAGATATTTTCAAATTTTCATACTTTCCTTTCAAACTTTGTAGCTTAGCCATCTTCACATGTACATCTCCTTCATATAAAGTTTACAACTTCATCCACATCTTGTGAGCTATCTTCAGACCTATCACATTTATCATTTTCAAATCTTTTAGAGAACTAAACAAAGCTTCCATACCCTTGACATTATTTTTTAGATTCTTTAATCTCATTAGTGGTGGAAGGACCATTATGAGGAATACCATATGGATTCTTTGTAATCTTCCAGAAGGGTTCACCAATACACCTCAAATGACACTCCATCCTAATTTTCCACAATAAGTAGCTTGTTCCATCAAATCTAGGACTATCCTTCTTGTATGATGTCATTTTGGATCACCTCAAGCTTTAAAACTTCTTTAGAGGAACCTTCTCTAATACCAATTTTTAGAAAAACAAGGACAAAGAACTGAGAGGGGGGTGAATTATTTGTCATAAAATATTTAATCTTTTCAAACTTAACTTAATCTTAGATCTGATGAATGAATGACAAACCATAAACAATCAGCACATCAGAAAAATAGAGAACACTAATATTTGTTATGTGGAAACTATGTTAGGGGAAAAACCATGTGGTGGATGTTAGTCCACAATATTATACCCTATTAAAAGTATAATGAAAAATAATGGGAATGAACATGCATTCATGGACACTGCCTAGAGCTCATTGCTCAGATACGAGAGGGCTCACTACCTAACAATACACAACAATATGGATTAGATCCGCATGGTATGAACTGAGAAAATAGCTCCTACACAAACCTAATTATAGTTCCAGTTAAGTACAAAAAACCTTCTTCACACTTTGCTCCGTAATCAAATGATCAAAACAATATTCACACATCTACACTTTATCTAGCATACATTCACTCTTATGCACACACAAACTTCACTCAAACACTCACTCTTATATATCCACAACATAAAATTACATCAACAACCTTGTTGTCCAAAAATATAAAACATATTTACAATGTCGGCCCAAATTTACAAATAAATTTTCAATGTGGATCAAACACCATTGACTAATATTGTGATGGGACCTAAAACAATATCCTTGAGAGCCTCAAACATTCAAATTTAAATCTTCAAGGATCCACAACATGTTACAACCATCATGGCAGCCAAGAACATGAAAAACTAAACATACCAAGAAAAATATTTGGCCACTAGCACACCAATCAATGTAGATGTACAATAAGGATAGAGAATGACCTAGAAGTATCCAGAAAAAAAAAAGAACTAACAAAGAATCATTCATAGCAAAAAAAATTACTAGAATCACATAAACATCCATCAAGAACACTGACAAAACCCATAGGAATACTGTCAGAGTACAACTGATCATAGCATGATCAAATCTTCACGTGGACCTCTGAAACTTCTAGTAGATGAACTAGATACTCTTATAAATAAACCCTTTAGTCCATAAAAATAGATCTTCAACATTTAGATCAAGACACCTTCATGACCTTCATTGTTCCACTGGCAACCTGTAACTCTTCTTTTAACAATTTTCTCAATATCCTCGACATATACAACCTTGAATACAATAATACTAATAGTGTTGACATTAATGAAAACCACATATCAACAACACAACCATAGCATCCAACACCATCTCCTCTCTACATCCTAGTGAAAATCAATGGAAATGTCGTAGCCATTCTTCTTGTTGATCTAAAATTTCAAGTAAATATTATAATGGAGGAGATCATGCTAATCAACTTTTTGCATAAACATAGGTATGATGCACCTGTTAGCACCATCTAAACACATGATGAAATTTCCATACCTCCTTTGGGTAGTATCATCTTGAAGGTTTTGGTTGGACCTAACTCTATGAAGCTCATGTTCAACATAATCCCTGGATCTAAACTCTTTAGAGTAAAGTTGTGTATCCCTTGGTTAGTAGTTCTGAATTTCATAACCTTAGTTGTGAATAAATGCCTAAAATTTATCCATGAGGGTTTTGTGCATGTATTTCATGACACTGGTTATAAACCACCAGTTTCTCATGGTAGTTACTCATTGGATTACTCTTGGCTTGTGCTTGTGGATCATCTTCCACATAGGAGGGACCTTCTATACTGAACTTATCAGAATTACAAGAGAGGGTGCTTGATGTTGAGAGTGAGATACCCCTTATCGCCTTATACTATTTCACATAAGGCTTGCTTGAAAGTTGAAAATGATGCCGCTAAGGCACATAAAAGGGAAGAAGAGGAGCAGTCCTGAAATCCTCCTTCTTCCTCTTCCATTATTCAACCTAATGCTTTCTCTCACTCTGTTATGGCACCATCCTATTTCGCTCCATGTCTTCAAGAGAATCCTATGGTGCCCACTTGGTGAAATCCCAATAATCCCATGTTCTAGCTTCTTGTTCTGCCTATGGAGTCTAGGCTCATTCAGTATAGCAGGGAGAAAGCCTCGCATGGGGAGTCCTCTTTATCTCGGGCCATCTGGCCTCCTACCACCCCTGCTCCCATAGCAGTAACCAGGAAGAGGCCCACTACTAAGGAACTTGAGCTAACTCCCCCCACTGCTTCCGAACATGCCCGTCTTTCTCCCATTCAGGAGTTTGTTCCTCCATAAAAAATAGTTGTAGTGGACACTCCCATGACCAAGCAGGAACCCTTTGTTCCTTCACAATCTATGGCCTCCGATTGAAAGAGTCACAGAAAATTCCTTGCATGAGAGAGAAAGCACCAATGAAAGGCTCTCATGGTTGAGCAAGCTGCCTTACAGAGGAAGGAAGAGGATTCAACCACCCTTGCTTTAGGGCTTCCTACAACATCTTCCTCTCTCCTCCCCTCTTACATTCAATCCAACTCAACATCGCTTCTAGCCTCTATTGTGAGTACAAATACACCTGACCCCAAAAAGGTCCAGGAGTTCATCGCTTCTTCGATGAAGCTGCCTTTTTTGATATCCCCTCTAGATGTACCTTCTTTCCCGAAACCCATAGATATGAAAAACACTTTGGTGTTATCTACTACAATTTTCTCATCCCCTTACTTTGCACCTCTCACCTCATTTGTGGGGAGTTCACATCCCTCGATGAAGTAGAAGGTGGAAGGTACTCCTTACAACAATGGAGGACACAAGGGGAGACCACCTTCTCCACAAGGTGGTCCGTGTTGGCTTGTTCTATCCTAGTGATCACTACTCCTGAATTGCTCGGTGAGCATAGTGGTGAATCTTGAGCACAACCCTCTCCATCCATTGAGGTAAAACATGGAACTCCTATAAACTACATGTTTAACTCTTTGGGTGAAGTTTCAGCCTTGTTAGTGATCTTCGCAAAGTCATTGACCTTAGCTCCACAAGAGCTCGATGGAGAGGACCTTGCAAGGCTCTCTTCCTTATCCCTTGTTGTGGGAGGGTTGGAAGCCCCTCCCCTTAACATTAAACTACTTTAGGCTCATCCTCCTTCCCCCTACGGTGTTCTAGAGTGGGAAGGGGATAGTCTCCTAGTTGATCTGTGTTAGGGGAGGCCTCTTCTTTATCTTTAGAGTAGATGTGTGTGTGTGTGTGTTGTGAAGTGTTCCCCCATGATCATCCTATATGTTCCTAGATGACCCTTGTCACCCTTTTTGGTTGGACACAAGCATGGTTTTTGTGTTGTAAACCTTCTTCTATTTGTTTCATCATCCTTCCATGTTTGTGATTGATTTTCGATAAATTGGGGATGATGCAAAGCGTTGGGGGAATTTAGGCTTCCTTTCCATGTTGACCCAATTTTTTTACTTTTACTTTGTCTTCTCATGCATTCTTCACATGGTCTGATATAGTAGGGGGTTGATGACAATTCATTTTATATGCTATTATTATACTTATATATATATGAGCAGTTCTAACCCCAAAATATTAGATTACCCCTGTGTCCTTTATTCATGATGTTTCTTTTTGTTTTTATTTTATCTTTCTCTCTTCTTTTCTTGAGTTTTCCCTTTCATGTGTGACAATGCCACTTCTATAACATTTCAATTTTTAGAAAATACATTCATTGTGGATCTTTTCTCAAGAATCCTTGCAAACCTCTTTCAAGAATCACATTCTCGACTTGAAACCCTAGCAAAACATGTTTCTTTCATCATGGGCTTGTAAAGAAAGAACTTGAGAAACTTCCTCCAAGGTGGGAGTAGCTCTGACCTTCCACTTGCATGGGGAAATTTTATTCCTTTTGAATTCCTTGATGAAATGAACATCTTTCAAAAGGATTCCTTGATGATGAATTGATTTGAGAAATAAAAAATCTACTTTCAAACAGTGCATCCCTTGAGTGGATCCCTTCTTCATGCCAAGTTCTTGAGGGACCCCTTTGAAATATTTCCAACTTATTGATGGTCTACATGACTATCCACTTACTTGCCTATGTGGCCACTTTCTGGCATGTTCTATTGGCAGGTAAACATGTCACTTTATAGGTGCACTTGTGAAGTCACTTCCAGACTTTGTGGAGTTTTCTTTCCTAGGTTTCCTCCATCTGAGAGATCTTGGTGGATACCTCCCTACAGGTCTACATGCCTATAGGGCACTTCGTTTGAGCTTCCTCCATGTAAGAGATCTTAGGAGTTGCTTCCCAGCAATTTTGTGGGTTTTTAGGATGATTTATTTGGGTTTCTTTCATGTGAGAGATCTTGGAGGGTGCCTCCTTGCAGGTCCACAGGTTTGTAAAGTGCTTTTCTAGGTTTCCTTCATGCAAGAGATCTTAGAGGACACCTTCCTTGTAGGTGTACGGGCCTGTGAGGAATTTAATTTTTTGAGTTTCCTTCATTCAAGAGATCTTGGAGGAAACCTTCCTTGTAGGTCTGTAGACCTATAAGGTGCTTTTTATTCTTTAGCTTCATAGTCTTGTGGGGCTATGAAATCCTTTACTTGTCCTACACTCTTGATTTCATCAGTTCATGGTTTGCTTCCTCAATGGTTTAGGTATACATTTCTAAACCTATTCACTTTGTGATCTACATTATTGAAACACTCATTAGTATTCGTGCTTGCTAAAGTGGGGGGAAATTGTATAGGAGTGAATTTTCACCCCTTAAGAAAATTCCCCTTTTACACTTCCTAACCTTAGACAACCAAATTCGAAGGAAAAATTCCACATTAACTCGCTACCTTCATTCCACTTGACATTTGCCTTTTGCATTGGTAGAAGAATAACTGTTGAGGACACTCGTGTGGCACACAAACCTCTACGTGGCATGCCTACAAACTTGACAAATTCATGTGTTTGAAGCTAGCAAAGGTGTTACACTTCCTATTAGGAACAAACTATAACATGTCTCTTCAACCAACTGACCTAAAAATTCCTTATTCTTGCTCATTATTCCTTCAAATTGCTTCATTCTTCATTCAACTCATCTCTTTTTGTATCCTGTAAAAATTCAATTCATCCCTTCATAATCTCTTCACAAGATCTTGCACTCTAGCACTCACTTGCATTCTCAAGCATTCTCAATAGTACTTTCAAAATCCACAACAACAACAACAACACTCCATGAACTCCATAGAGAAAGTGTGAAAAAAGCCATTGTAGTAAAGGCTTGAGTCCTCTCTTTTCTCCTCCATTAGCTAGTGAGCTCTTGGTCGAAATGGTGAGCAATTTCACTCCTATCCTCTACGATTTGGTTCAGTAGCACTTTACTATTTTGTAGTGTTATTGTGTTCTTTTCTTTCTTTCCTTCTTTATCATATATCTCTCCATCATTACAATCTTGGTTGTTTGTGGAGGTGGAAACACCAAAACGACAGTCTGACTGAGGTAGGCCCCTATACAGTCCCCCAACAATTTTCCCTTTGTCTTGTGTATAGGTGGACATGCATTTGGAGCTAGCTAGTGAACAAGTACCTTTTTGAGATCATTCTTGTCACCTTAACCCTCATATTTTTACTTTATCATATTCATTCATATCTTTCATACTTCATAGCTTTGTTTTGGCCTTTTGGAAGTGACTAGCTAGGCCATCAGCCTATTTTCTAGCAGTTCATACTATCTTTTTGGTCCTTTGATCATACAGACACCAGCGCACCTAAGAGATGCCAGTACACCATGATATCATCCCAAACCTGTGTTTTCATCCTCGAGCAGAGAGCTACTTGAGGTACATTGTTGAACCCAAAAACTGGCTCATCTAACCCCATCTTTGATTTTGGGTCTATAAAGTGGTTGAAAGACCTTATAGTCCTTATCATTCTTGTCCCTTATTTTGAAACATCCCTATAGAGTGAGGTAAGTTAGGGCTTTCATTGTTGGCTCTCTGTGACCTAGGGACTTGAACATGGTTGGTCCCCCTCTCTTACAGCCTCAATGTATGTCTGTATGGATGAAGACTTATACTAGAAGAACATAGATGATTTTTTTGTATTATGCTTAGATGAATCACAAGCGAACCACGTGTTGAAGGAGATGCATGAAGGATTCTGTGGAGGAAATTTTTTGCTCAACACCACTACCCACAAGATCCTAAGATACAAATACTACTAGACCAGGGTCTTCAATGACTCTTTTGCTTATGTACAAAAGTGTGAATCTTGTCAAAGGTTTTCTAGAAAAATGAAGTATGAAGGAGGACTGCCACTCAAACTGATGCAAGTTGAAGCTCCATTTCATCAATGGGGGATTTATTTCATTGGATAAATACTATCAAAGTCTATTGGAAGCCATAAATGGATTCTAGTGGTAACTGACTATTTTACAAAAAGGATAGAAATAATCCCCACAAAGCAAGCCACTAATATGGTTGTGATAAACTTTCTGATGGAGAATATCATCACTATATTTGGAACACCTATAACCTGATAGTCACAAACAATGGTATGTGCTTTAGATCAAAATAATTTAAAGGATTCTATGAGACATATGGCATAAAAATTTCATATGCATCCCCATATTATCCACAAGAAAATGGGTAGGCTAAGTCAAGCAACAAGCATATCCTAAAAATATTTAAAAGGATGTTGAACAACAAAAAAAAGGCTTGGGATTCCAAATTGAGGCTGGTAGTCTAGGTAGTTAGAATCATAGTGAAGAATTTAATTGGAAAATAACCTATTGAGTTGGTTTATGGGACACAAGAAAGGATTCCCATGCGGAACCTTTTACCAGTATATAAGTTTATACTCAAGGAGGAATTGGATATCCCTAAGCCTAAGGTATAATGGAGTAGTTGGAAGAATTGGATGAGATTAGAAGCTTGGCCCAGGAGCGTAACAAAAAAATGCAGGCACAAACAAAATACTTGTTTGACAAAAGGGAAAAAGACAAAAAGTTTGAAGTGAATGACATGGTCCTGTTATGGAATTCCAGATGCGAAGAAAAATGGAAACATGAAAATTTTGAGGTTCCTTGGATTAGATCATTCATTGTTATAGGAAAAGGTGATGAAGATTCTTATTATCTTCAAAATATGATAGGAGAAGATCAGGAATTGCTAGTGCATGGACAATTCCTAAAACACTTCTTTTATTAAAATATGATATTCCATGCACAATAGTTTTAGGTTTCCCTCCCCCTCCCCATAACATTTAATCACATTCATCCATGGTCTACCTCCCAAAGATCAATTTTGGATTCTTGCAATGACCTCACATTCATTCATCCCTAGTCAAAGCCACTGTTAGAGCTAAAGAATCCACTTTGGTTTTCACATGTCTCCATTTTTATTTATCATTCCATTTCATTCATAAACCTCCATTTCACTTGATTTTTTACTATATTTGACATTAAACATAAATTCTCCTAATGTATAGCTCTTAAAATAAGGCCTCTAATTATCACTTTGAAATAATTTCCCTTCTTAACATACTTGCTCGGCAACACAAGGTATATCACCAAGAAAATACCATATTGAAGAAAGCTTCACCATAGTCTCCTCAACAAGATCAATCAAAGGGTGATGAAAATATTGATAAGACCCTCACATTTCAAAGTGAATTACTCGAATGTCTCCCCGATAGCCCAAAGAGAAATATATCAAAGGGATCCAAAAAATTTACAGTGAAAAGTTAATTTGTCTCTCCGATAAGGCACAATAATGTTGACACTCTAAGGATACAAAATCAATTTGTATTTAGGAAACATAAAAGAATCTCTCAGACATCAAGAGATTATTATAAAATGAATGATAAACTATGGATGTATCACATCTTGCGAAGTAAAATGACATTATTGAAGAGACATCGGTGTGTCAGATTAAGAAATGAAGAAGTCTCTTCAAGACCACAAGAACAAGTGAGAAAAAGATGTCAAAGAGAAAAAAGAGCATCAAATGGACATGGATAAAAGTCTCTTCAACTTTCTAACAATGAGAATGTAGCTACATGCAAATAATTTCGAAGAGACTATGGGATATCGAAGGGACGTAATCACAAGTCTCTTCAAAACTTTAAAGACACAAAATAAGTTATTTGAAGAAATATTGTTAAAAGGAGGAACACGGGTATATTGAGGAGCAATAAGCTTATAAAAAGGAAATGGTCACCATTCTCATTGATATTCTGATATAAAAAGTACAAGGAATGAAAAAATTGAAGTGCAACCATCGAATAGACTTTGTGGGATCAAAGAGAGAAACTCAAATGTCTCTTCAACATTTTGAAAAGCTATCAAGGACATATCGAAGAAAGAAAAGGGTATCTTTGACAATGTAATCAAGGTCTTTTCGACATGATGACATGATTTCTTAGCTAATTGACATGGCCAATGAAGTCATCAAAGAGATAACTATCATTAATATTGCAATTGATTAGAAAGGTGACTAGAGTTTCATTTATGAACCAAAGCTGGTTCAAGTGAGCCAAATCTCCATAAATCAAAATCACTACAAATTGTGGCTAAAAATCAAGGAGGTAGAGTTACACAATAGCAAGCCACTCATAAACCATGACATTAGTGTTGAGATTATGGATGCATAGGGTCCCTGAAGCTACATTCTTGAATGGAGGAACCACACAAAAAGTGTTGCAACTAGGCATGCACAATGGAGATTCTATTATTGATCTACATTATGAGATTGGATTATTACAAATGTAAAAGTTGCCAAATTATATAGGACAAAGAGAAAACCTAAGATGTTGCCATGTGTCATGATCTAACAACATGTGACAACATGTGAACCCTATCTAGAAAATTATTAAATGTTAAAATAAGTTCTATAAGGACAACTCATCTTCTAGAAGGAATATTATCCCTACAAACATGGAAGGGGACATTACCCCATTATTAAATGATTTATTTAAGATGCAACCTAGGACTAAATGATATATGACCTATGTTAACTTATGCTAGTGTAATAATTAATTTAATTACACTAACACCCCCCATAAGTTCAACTTAGGGAGGAAAATGCAATGATTATGCAAGAAGATGGGTCCCAACTACGATGCCATGTTAGGTACCCATTTACATGAAGATGTGGAAAATCTCCTACAATTGGAGAAAAGGGGAAAATCCAGTGGGAAAAAAACCCCTCTCCAAAAAGGAGATGAAAATGAAGAAAAGAGAGAAAAGATGGGAAGGATGGAGGACACCCAAATACCGCCCAAGTACACCATCCATCACATTGATACAATACAATAGCCCCCACATAGGGAGGAAAGAGGGAGACAATATAGCCCCCCTAGAAGATGTGTATCACCTGCAAAAATGGTAAGTGTATGAAGATAGAACATTATCCAATGTCGACAAACAACTTGTCTCCAATGTATGAAGAAACAAAACCAAGTGCAAGTGCAGAGATGCTTCGCATTCTAGATAGGAATTGAAGGATGAATGTTGATGATGATGTCTCTAAAGTCTACTCATGTGTCTCCTTGCATGAAGATGAAGATGTCACAATCAATGAAGTAGGTGACAAACTAGGATGATACATAAATTGATGCTAAACAATATCCAAATATTGAGATGTGATGGATATGATGGAGACTTGATTCCCCCCCTGAAAGAAGTCTCCTCAAAACCAATGAGAGAATTATGAAGCAACAAATTTGTCCAAACTACATGGCTCTTTCTAGGAAGAAGAAAATCCAATGGTGGATGTTGAAGAAACCTCGAATCCTGAATGGAATGATAGGGAAGAAGACTTGGATATTAAATATCTAAATAGAGGAATGATATCCCCTCAAGAATGTCCTCCAAACCTATAGAAGTAGCCAAGTCGGTGATACCTAAAACAAAGCCATCCTGAGATGTCAAGTCTGGAAAACTAAATGTGTCCTAATGAATGATGGTGGAAGCATAAATCAATGACTCTGGACAAGGAATCATTAAACGTGAAGGGATACCAATAGTCTTTGATGGAGAAGAAGCACTTGAAAGAACCTTTTCAACCTCTTCAGAAGATTTAATGCAATAAAATTATTGCACAATAATATCATTATGGGGTACCTGATCTAAAGAATGACATTCTAAATCATGACCATCGAGAATGGTGGAGTGTTTGAACCTCCATAGATCTCCCAAATCTTAGTCCAAAAGGATGTGAGGACAGTAACAATGATCAATAGTATTCAAAACATCACAATCAACTTGCATAGAAATGATCTCCAAGATAGTGTATCTACAGTAACTCCAAGAAAATTCATGAATACCTTCACTTGGATGAGGAACTATACGAAATAGATGTGGAAACAAATCAAGTGATTGGAGATGATGGTTGATCCCATCTCCCCATTGCTTATAGCTTCCCTTGTGCAACATAACCAAAGAATTAGTATATGTGAGCCCCATAATGAACTTTCTCCAAAAACACAAATACAATGACCTTCAACAACAAATAGAGACTTCCAAGGATGATGTGTAATTGAAGTGATGCTACCTAGATCAAAATATATTTTTCCAAGCTTCAGGATATCCAAGTTATTGATCACATTCACCAAACTAAAAAAAAACTCAATGCAATAGTACCTAGAGCTGAAATTGATTAAGAGGTCTAGAATGATAAATAAAATCTCTAAAAATACCTCCTGATGCCGCTAGAATCACTGAAATCTGATGAATAGTTGTGAAGATATGAGCCTTTATGTCCAAATTAGAGTTTGTACTTTAGTTTACTATAGAATTTTTGTGATAAAAATTTCACAAAACAGATGTCACCACTAGAAAGTAGGTTGAATTACCTTTTCGATGGTATCTCATTTCATTATTTTTGATACCTTGGTGAAAAGTTATTAAAAAAAGAAAAAAATGCCTATATGTGGCAATCTACAAGCTAATTAGGGTCAAAATTTTGGCACCCAAGCTAAAAAAAATTAGCCCCTGATCCTTGATGTGACCTTGGGTGGGCTATCAATTAAAAAATCACACGCCATAGATAGCGGCGATGGAGTGGCTGTGCAATGGAGAATGGGAGGCGCGACTAGTATGCAAGGGTGGCTCCACTCCTATAGCAGAACCCTTGGTTCCCAAAAATGTCTAGTGGTGGTAGCTTGGATGTCAAGACACAAATCGACACGATTCATTTGGCCAGGAAGCTTTGAATGGCCAACAAGCGACACAAGATGTGGGCGAGTGCAATGATGGGAAACAATGGGATAGGCTTTCCAAATGGGCCAACACAAGTACACCCTCCTGCAATATGCACTTAATGTGGCTAACAAAAAACCAATCTGCATATTTTAAAAAAATGACCCCAATATATTTTTTTCAATATTGCTTAAACGCAATTCAAAAAAAATGAATGTCGATGATTTAAAATATATCTGCAGGAAAATTAAGAATGCTGACTATAGAAAAATATTATAGATGCCGATGGATGGATAAAAATATAGTCCACGGAATTATAAAATCAAACCCATTTGATGTCAAACGATAAAATTGTAGGTCACTTTGATTTGATTTTTTTGCAAACTATGGAGAATAGCCCAAAAATATTTTTTCCAAAAACAATAGAGATTATAGCCCAATTTTTCTGAAATGAAAAAAGTGCCTGTGACTAAAAATAGTTTTCCTTAGAGGACAACTGATGGCATTGATTTTTTTTATTGCAAATTTGTGCGGATCATACCAGTTGATTTTGTGAACCCAAATACCTTTGATGGCTCCCGAGTTGATGTATCCAATTTTGATTAATGGATAGGTGATCCTAGGGTTTTGAGGCCTTCTGAAGACAATGGGGAGCTTAGATATGAGTCTATCTACTTTAGAAATCATCTTGGTCCGTAGGTGGCATCAAGTAGCCTACAATGGAAACCTTCAAGCCTGCAAGAATCTCTCACACCAACTTTCTTGATCAATGGTTGATGTTTCACTGGACAAGCTCTGATACCATGTTGAGATTATGGATGCATAGGGTCCCTCAAGCTATAGTCTTCCATGGAGGACCTTTTCCAGGAAAGATAATCAACCACACAAAAAGTGTTGCAACTAGGCATGCACAATGGAGATTCTATTATTGATCTACATTATGAGATTGAATTATAAAAAATGTACAAGTTGCTTGATTATATAGGAAAAAGAGAAAATTTAAGATGTTGCATGTGTCATGATCTAACAACATGGTACAACATGTGAACCCTATCTAGAAAATTATTAAATGTTGAGACAAGTTCTAGACGGACAACTCATCTTCTAGGAGGAATTTGATCCCTACAAACATGGAAGGGGACATTACCCCATTATTAAATGATTTATTTAAGATTCAACCTAGGACTAAATGATATATGACCTAAGTTAACCTATGCTAGTGTAATAATTAATTTAATTACACTAACAATTAGTTCAAGTATTTTTTCTTGGCTCAGCTAAACATATTCTATAAAACATTTCTTGAAGTACTCTCCAAGTAGGGTTTTGGGATGGATAGAACCCTAGTAAAACTAAAAAAGTAAAGATGTAGAAAATAGAGGTTGGGCCATTAAATCAAGACCTAATAGAAAAGTGTCCCAATTCTAGACCAAAGTCTAGGAGAACAACTCAAATGAATCTTTCCTATGAAAAATTAGAAGATAAACATAAAAATCTTAGGGATACATTGTGACTTCACAGAGAAGCTATGATCTATTTATATATCATTATAGAAAGAAGTACATAAAAAATAACCTATCTCAAATCCATGGAACATAAATTTGGAAGATATTTTCATGCCTAATGAGTTTTTCAACATAAAAATGATTAAGGAATGAGCTTAAAACTACAACCCTAAAATGAGGTCAATCTATTCCCATGATGGTTCATAATTTATTATCATAACACGAGATTATATCTGCATGGTTTTTCAACTTGACACATCTATGAAAACAAAATTGTGGATAAGAGATCTATTGGAAGAGTATTAGATCATGGATACAAGATATAAGAGGTGGAAATTACCTTTGCACAGACCCAAGGGCCCAAGAAACCAACTTAGAAGATTCTCTAGTGATGAGAAATCCCCATTTCCTATGGACTCATTTGAAGAATACTATTAGTACACTTATTATTCAGCTGGCCAAGTGCAGGAATTGGTTCTCCTACTACAATAGCTATAGATCCCACGGTTTTAGCCATAGATATCCAAAGCCAAGATGCTAGGCCTTATGATTATGTTGAATACTTGTTTGAGGTCATTAATACCTCACTTATTTCCATTAAGAATAGTAGTGATGCCATCAACTTCAAGAATTATTCTCTACTCATGCATATGATATTATATGAAGGATAGGTAATGGGAATGTGGGGAGAGGAGTTAAGAATCAAATATTTGGATAGTGATGAAAATTATAAACTAGTTTAGATGTGGACATCCATATCATGAAACCCTTGTATAAGATGCCTCACCATAAATGCAATTACAATTTGTCCCCAGAGATATAAAGATTCCTCAATCTAATGGACAAAAACCCCGAGGGAAAGATAATCCATAATTAGGGTGACTGGTATGCATTTGAAGACTGTAGTATGATAAGAGTATATGGATTTGAGGAAACTCCATTTTTAATGCCTAAGACTATACCAAATAGGGTTGCATACCTAGAGATTGTGATACAATTGACCTTTTAAGACTTCGTGCACCTCAAAACCTATCGATGGAAATCTATCATGCATTATAATTTATGTTTGAGTGACTTAACTATTATTGCAAATAAAGGGTATGGATCAATTAGCAACAAAATAGATTGTGATGGAATTCCATTGAGAAACAACATGGAGAAGTTTAACCCTGAGCACTTTATTCATGATGTCAAGATGTTAGAGAAATTGAAAATATATGAACATTAATTCTTTGTGGATGATGTCATTAGAAATTGTGATGAAACTCGAGTGATGATGAGGAAGTTTACATACAAAAGAATAATTATGGAAGAGGCTTGGAGGAGAAGTAATAATCCATTATATGTAGAAGATTTTCATGAAATACAAGATCTTATGGAAAGGGTTGAGAAATTGATCCTACATAAAGAAGAGTTGACTAAGGATGTACCTCTCATAGGTTTTAAAAGAAGAGATACTAGTTTTAGGAAAAAAGCTAAGAATGTAGTGCCTTGAATTCATTTATCACCACAACCTAGTCCAAAGGTGATCTTCCTAGCTAACACTCCTATTACTATCAAGGATGACATTGAGGAAGAGAACAAGGTTACAAATATTACCATTGCCATTATTCCTCAGTACGAAGTGCATCCAGAGAGGAATGTGATCACCTTTAAAGCTTCCAATGAATTGTCTAATGATGTGAGACATCATGCTAGCCAAGAGTTCATTACAAATGATACATTTGTTTGAACCCCTTAGTTTAAATCCTTCATTTATGAGTGCAAAGGAAGAATGATAAGAGAAACCCTAAAAGAAATCAAACTTGAGCAAGAAGCAAATGCCTTGAAAGAACTCCAATATGAGGTTAATAAAATGGATAACATCACTCCTAAAAATAAGAAGAGCACTACTACAAGAAGTTGGGGTCATGCTTCTTCCAAGGTTGGACATCAGATTAGCCATAGTATTTGATAGTTTCCTAAAAAGAGAAAATAAGGCCTTACAATTGATAGATGAGGCTAGTGCTAAGATATACATTGGATCAAGGTATAATCTTGATAACACTACTTTGCATATTTGGGCCATTTATCCACCAAGAAAGAGGCCTTCCCTTATCAATAATCATGATAAGATCTTTGGTCACCTTCTAGTATAGAGAGTATGGGATACAGACCCTATTAAGACTACTAACCTAAATGTAAATGTGACCAAGTTTACCGAAGCTCAAATTCAGAAATTGATCAGAGATAATAGTGGGTTGACTGATGAATATGAGAGGTTGAAGCAAGAAGTGATCAACTATAGAGATATATTAGCTTCCTCCTCGGGGCCTTACTTATCATTGATTGAATGTGAAAGGAAAGTACTTGAAGCAATATATGAGATAACCTATTGGAAGCGTAAACATGAAATGATCCAGAAAGGGCAAGAGGAACTAAAGAAAAAACTAAAACCTACTATATTTGAAACATAATCAAAACTAGTGTGTAAGAGGTTTGATGATATTATTAACCTTGCTAAAAGATTCTAGGTTATCCATGATAGGACATGCAGCTTTACAAGAACATAATACGTTATGTGATAGAATGAAGGAGGCAGCAATATAGATAAATGAAAAGAAAGGTGATAAAAAAAGAGTACTTCAAGAATATCAAGAGCTTATGAACAAATATGACAACTTCCATAACATACTGACACATGAATTGAGTGACTTTAGTCAGTCACTAAGTATGGATCTACATAATTTCTTTGAGGAAATGGACTTAAAAGACCAAGAACTATGGAAGGATGAGATAGCACAGTATTTTCCAATGGTTGTTGATGAAATTAATGATGAAGATGAGGTGCTCAAAAAAAACATGTGCAACTAGGACAAATCTTTGAACTTGAATATGCAATGAGAGACGTCATAAGCAATGAAAACATGCATGAAAAGGTAGGATATATCGAACATGTGTCAAAGATTAATTTATTTATCACATGGGTCAAGTAATGAGTGACATGGTATCAAATTTTGGCAGTCGTGAGTGCATTATCTATAGCACGAGCCTTGAATAGTTCTTAGATAATCACAGGAACTTGATAGAGACTAATAGATTATGGTGTATTGACTGATAAATTACTAAGTTTTTAGTTATCAAATGACATATCATTTTGTAATTGGTCTATAGCTTGTTGCTTCCCATATAAAAAGGGAAACCAAGGTAGGAATTTTTGAATTATCATTATCATCATGATTAGTAGTAGTAGATATTTTTCATTAGTTATATATCATATTCCACTCATATATTTTCACATTTCATAACTTCTGCTATTAATGTACATCTCTTGAAGCAATATAATGGAGAAGATTGTTCATAAATAGTGATATATTTCTAGTGTTCAATTTTTGTGTTAATATTCATTCTTATATGTTTTTGTGCTATCTCCAAACTGGCTCTCCTAAATTATTCATATTTATGAAATTTTTCAAGATACATTTGTTGTTGTTGTGTGATTATCTTGATTGAGTTCTGGCTAGAGTGAATTAAAATCCTTTCAAGTAATTTATTTTAATTAGTTCATGTTAGGGATTAAAAATCCTTTTAAATTGATTATTCTGATTGGTTTCCCTCAAGAATTAAAAAAAAAATCATGATATCATAGTAATTTGGGAGAATAACATTGGGATTCATAAAGAAGAGTACAGTAACTGAAAAACCTAGATGTTTGTGCAAGGTGCAAACATTTAAAGTTCCCAACAAGTTAGAGTTAAGCTTAGAAATAGATTCACCTACCTCAAACATCTATCTCCATCATCATCACATATACCAGACTCCATTCACCCAATAGGATTAGGCACTAGTCATACTTAAAAATTTTACTACAAACTTTATTCATCCATTTGATTCTCAAAACATCAACAGTAGGACCTAGTCATTAAATTTGCATCTACTTCACACCCATGTGCCATTGTAAGTAGATTTACCAAATTAAAGACCACATTTAAACCTTCAAGTCTTCCATATCATTTAGGTACACATGCCTAGGTTTAGTAGATCCTAAAGAGTAGGGGGTTATCAATCATATTCACCTCATTTGTTAGCCAAAAACTTACTAAGAGGCTAGCACCCTCTTAAGGTTCAAAACCTGTGTTTTTGAGACTTAACATATTCATCATGCATTGCTTCATTCATGTTTGGATTTTGATTTTCTTTTTTTATTTCTTCATGAAGCTTGCAAGCAAGGGCATGATGACTACAACTACACTCTCTAGCAGCTCTATTTATTTTAATTCTATTTTCAAGTTGCGTTTGTGTAGGAGTAGGTTGATCAACCATAAGTTTCTTTTCTTCCCTAAGGGAAGGAACGGAAGGAGCCATGGGAGGTTTTTCAACCACTTTCTCTTTAACTTTGTAAACTTTTTTTATTCTAGGTGTGACAGAGTTGTTTTCATTGTCTCTTGGTCTTTTGTAGGAAGTAGGTGAAGGTTTTGTCTTAGGTTGGTCTTGGTTGTTTGGAATTTTTGTAGGCCCAATCATGGTTTCATCAAGGATGGTAGGTTCAGTGGTGGGTTGAGGCATGTTTTAGAGGGATAATTATGCTATTTTCTTTGCCTTGAACTTTTGATAGGATAGGAAAAATAAGTCTTTTCATGGTTTTATAGGTTATATAGGCTCGAGCCAAAAGAAATCTAAGGAAAAGTTTCCACATGAGGACAAGGGATTGAATTCACTATGATGGAAAATGAAAATTTCATTTTCAAAGGGAAACTTTAGGCATTTATGCCGAACCAAAGGAACTACATTAACGGAGTGAATCCATGGATATCCTAGATTCACACAAAATTGATCTGACTGCGGGATGATGGAAAATGAGATATCTAATGTTTTCAATCCTATTTGTAAAGGAAGATTAATTGATCCCATTGTAGGGCAAGTGAAACCATTATGCATCTTGATCCATGCTTTTATTTTATCATATATATCTTGATAGAGCTCATGTAAAAGTAAGAATTCCTTGGTGATCACATTCTCTCCACTTATTAGATCAATTAGTATCCCATTAGTGGGCTTGTCATAGATATGGCCGACTATGTAAAGAGGACTATCATATGCATGTTTAAGTATATATTGTGAGGAGAAAGCAATATCAAGAGGCTTTTTAGTTCAGAACTTATGAGAAATAACATCCATCACTCCGACCATGTCATCCATATGAACATTATCTATAAAACCATGTTGATTTGTATCATTGTTATCATCATCTACATCAACATTCATCTTATCATTCTTTGTAGTTTCACTAGATTTTACAAATGAAATGTTATGATTAGGCATAGGGTTGGTAAAAATTTGTAAGTTTTGGTTAGGAGGGCAAACATACTTATTTCCTTGAACATTAACACCTCTAATAGAAAGATGACTAGAATCAATGAGGTCTTGCAGAAGATGTTTAAGATGATTACAATGTTTTGTATCATGTCCATTTTTTCAGTGATAATGACAGTAAAAATTTGGTCTATAACTTATGGGTAATGGTTTATTATGATCGAGTTGTTTAATGAGAGGCAAAGTAATAATATTTTTCTTTAAGAGTTCTGTCATTATGTTATGAAGGGTATTAGGTAAGGGAGTGAATTTTCTTTTTGGGTCCCCATGGCTAAAGGGTATCGAAGCCTTAATAGTAGCTACTTGGTTATTGGCATTATGAGATGTTTTTTGAGGGGGATTGAATTGAAGAAAACCTTTATTCTATTTTCTAAAAGGATGGGAATTATTTTGGTTTGTGGGTTTGGATTTCTCAGTATGACTATAGGTGGATTTTGTATCTTGACTACTAACTAAATTTTGATAATAATTGAGGGCAATACACAAGTGGATGAAGGAGGGGAATTTCATTATGGTAAGCTTATCTTGCATCTTAATTTGCAAATTTTCTTTGAATATATTTTGAAGATGAGGATTAGGAACCTTGACATCGATTTGGGAATGAAGTGATTGATAGCATTAGATAAATTCATTTATATTTTCTTCTTCTCTTTGCTTGCATCCCATCAAATCAGCTAAGGTCATCTTAGGAGTCATATGCACTTAGAAATGGTTGAAAATGCCTCAAAAATTTCATTGAATGAATGCATTGAGTTATTCGATAACAAGGAGAACCATTCCAAGGAAATATATTTCAATGACCTACAGAAAAGCTTAGCCAAGAGTTTATCATCAAGGACAAAGTCACTACATAAGGTGGTATAAGCAATAACATGGTTAGAAGGATCTCCATTTCCTTTATATTTCTCGAATCTGGGCACCTCTACACCTTGTGGAATTAGTGTTTTCAATATCTCCAAGGAAAATGGACTAATTTTGACATAATATATAGGTGGTCCATTTTGATTGTGGTTGGTGGAAACTTTCTTTTGAGGGGATGAAATAGTTTGCAAAAGTTGGTTTATGAGAGTGTCATTGCTTGTGTTATGAGATGGAGGTGAAAAAAGTGGAGAGGTGTATGTGTTCAAGGGGAAGGTGCATGTAATGCTTATAGTTGGTAAGGTGGTAGGAGATATGATGTGTAATGCCACAAATTAACTAGGGATGCTAGTGGAAATACCCAAGGAAGGAATCACATTACTAGTTGGTTGCATTGTTTTTGTGACTTGAGGGTTGGTATATGTAGGAATAGAAGCAATCATTGTGGGAGGAGGAATTTGAATTCCTCCTTAGCTTGTACATTTCTTTTAGGTAAAGGACAACTAATGGTTGAGATGAGTCATTTTCTAATGATTTGATATATGTTTTTCACAAGGTCAAGTCCATCTTCACTTTCAATCATGTGGTGAATATTACCTATAGTATGGATGGTGATAGTTGAAATGTTGTCATTTTTCACTTCATGTTGTAGGTTTGATAAGTATTCATGGATTTGAACTATGTTTTCTTGTGGAACACTAGAAACCATTGTTTCAACATGCATCACACTACTTGAAGGAAAAGAGTTGTTAAGGGTCGGGTCCATACCTAGTGTACTAGTGTCAACACTAGGAGTGAAAGAGATAGACATCCCAAGATCCATGATGATTGTGCTATCACAGGATGACATGAGTCTCAAACTTCATCTCACTACAGTATCATCAATAGGAAACCTAATACTAATGCAAGGGGTACATAATGCAAGATGAATGCAAATGCAATTTAAGCTAGGAACAATGAAATGACTATAAAAGAAATTCTATAAACTGAAATAAAAAGCTATAAACAACAAACAAAAGCTCAAAAATAGTGCTTTAAATGCTAAAAATGCAGTGCAAAATATACATTGGGACTAATTCACCCAAGGTGGTGAATGAGTCAAGTAGTAGGGGATTTTTTCAAAATTTTCAAAAAATTTCAATTGATTTTTTATGCTTTTTGGGTATGTGCAGGATCATGATGGGCCAAAAAGTGGCAATATGATGGATATTTGTAGGGTATGTGCCTGACGACTTTTTTTAACCCAAAATTGATAAAATGAATAGGGTTTTTAAAGGAGATTCTCAAATTTCCACCAATATAAATTATGCTTTACTTTGAATTTAATAAATAATTATTATTCATTTTCTATTTGAATTACGACTAAAGTGCTAATTGATAGGTTGATTGAAAAACATCTATAGCTTTCAAATGGTATCACATTTTTTGAATCCAAAATATGCATCACATTCTATGCTTTGGATACTATAGCATTAATAAAAGAAAAATTGAATTTCATGAAGTTTTGACCAAGTTAAGGTGGTTAGACATACGATTTTTTATATTTTTTAGAAGTTGTAATAAAAAATTGATAATTAATTATTTAATTGTAAAAAAATTTACAAAAACATATGCTTCACATCTAGACATGAGTCCTCTACTTATTTCTAAAATCTTATAAAAAAATATTATCATTTTATTGTGGTTAGGGTGGTCAGACAGACACCTACTTATTTTTTCCCTAAAATTTAAGTACTATTGCATTGAAATTTCAAATTTTCACCAAATAGATTTAAAAAATAAAATAAACATAGTAGTTTAGAAACTACATTCAATTTTCTATAGATTCTATTCTTACATATTTTTGAAATAATATAGATAACTTATTCAAATTTTTACATCAAGTTGCCTAACTCTAATTTTTCTAAATTTTTTGCCACTTAAAGGCCTATTTTTTCCATGATGATCCTACACATACCCTTTTATGTTGTATGATTTAAATCCTAATTGAAAATATAGATTTTTTTTTATTTTCAACAATTTAAGGTGCAAAAAAGAAAGCTATATGAACTTTTCACTAATGTAAAATTTGAAGCCCTAGAATGCCAATTAACTAATGTAAATCCTAATCCAATGCTAATGCAAGAAAGTTCTAGGATGATGTTGCACTCCAAATAAGAATTATGATCTTCTATATGTAGGTTCACCAAAATGGAATGAAGAAACATATGTTTAGAAGTGTTATCATATGGTTTAGGACATAGAACACACCCACTTTCCACTTTCATTCAAGGATAAACCTAGAGATCCCAATGCAAATGAGAAAGAGATCTTGCAATAGGGCTATCCTAGGCAATAATTGTAAACTAATGAGGCATCCACCACTAGGATATGGTTTGGAAAGACAAATTCAATGCAAGATTTAATGCTAAACCCTAATTCAATGTAAACTTTAACTAAATGACCTATGAATGTATAAAAAATATAATAACAAGCTGCAAGATGAAATGTGTGCACCTGAGAATCTAAAGATGACCAATTGAAGCTCTGAAATGTTGGAAAATCTAAATTTTGACCTACTAGGGCTCATTCATCAATCTATATGAATCATTCCCAGATCAAGGTTTCTGCATAGGAGCAAATTTCTAGGATCAAAGGGTACCTAAATATGCAAACAATCCTAAAAAACACCTATAGCGGGATTGATTCGCCACTTCTACCGAATTAGTCTCATTCTACTTTTTTGGGAATTTCAAGTTCTGGTCTATGCTTCAACATCTTCTCTTTTCTCCCAAATTGATTTCCAAATCCAAATCTTTGTCAATCAACCTATAGGTGCTCTCCAATGTTATCCAATACTTGATGAAAACTTTGACAACTTTAAGTAATTTGACAACCTTCTCCAAACTTTCTCCTCAATGTGTCTTCAATCTAAACCTACAAATCACAAACTAAAGAGAAGGGAAAATGTTGTTTTGTTAATGGATAGGGGTTTTCCTTGGTCAATCCCTATTTTGGTAATCAAACCTTGAATTGAATTGAAATAGGAATGGAGAATGGTGAATGAGCAAGATATGATGTTACAGCTCACCAAACTCTAGCAATGAAGAGCTACAAACATGTATGAGATGGATCCAATTAATGTAGATCTTGACTCTTTCCTGAATGTGATATATCTTGAATGAAATTCTAGCTTGAATCATAAAACCCTACATCACAATTGTTAGCTCCAAAATAAACATGATGCATGAAGTCTTTGACATGATGCTTGATGCTTCAAGAACTCTCTAAAATGCTTGATAATCTGCTCTTGAAGACTCTTGAATGCTCTTGTAAACACTTGAATGCTCTTGTGAACTCAAACCTACTATAAGGATGCTCATTCAAATTTCTAGGTCACTTGATTACTTGTTAGTTTGAAATGAGAGAAATAAACTTGTATTTGTATAGGAGTGATTATTCACCCCTTATGAAAATTCCCCTTTTACACACCCTCATCTTAGAAAACCAAATCTGAAGTTGAAATTCCACATTAGCTAGCTATCTTCCTTCCACATGGCATCTATATGTTGTGTTAGTAGGAGAATATTTTTTGGGGATGCATACTAGGGGTGCAGACGTTCGCGTGGCATGCTTATGTTCATGACAGATTCCTGTGTCTGAAGTTGGAAGAGGCATTACACTTTCCATTGGAGTCGATTTGTAATGTCCCTCTTTGACCAACCAATCCTGAAAATGGTAGATTCTTCCCTCTTCTCCTTCAAATTCATCCATTCTCATTCCATTTCATCTCTTCACAAGCTCTTTCATTCTCAAGCATTTTCCAACATTCTCTCCATTCTCAAGTAGCATTTTCAACACTCCATTATAGCAAAAACACTCCATCAACTCCATAAAGCAAGTGTGAAGCAAGCCATTCCAGTGTGGGCTTAAGGTCTTGCGAGACCTCCCTTCATCATAGTCGAGGTTGTGGTGATTCTTCCAAATCCTCTTTCTCCTCCATTGGCTAGTGAGCTCTTTGTGGAGGTGGTAACATTTTTCTCCTCTCCTTTGTGATTTGGTTGAGTAGCTCTTTACTATTTTATAGTGTTTATTGCAATCTCTCCTTTCTTTACTTCTTTATCATATATTTCTCTCTCATTTCTATCTAGTTGTCCCTATAGGTGGAAACACCAAAATGGGGGTTTGACTAAGGAAAAACCCTATACAACTCCAACAATTTCCCCCTCTTTCTTATTGTGTAGGTGGATGTGATTTTGGAGCTATGTGGAAAACTAGCATCTTGGTGAGATCATCTTCATTATTTTAGCTCTCATCTATTTACTTTATCACCTATGTTTGTACTTCTCATATTTTTTAATTCTATTTTTCTCCTTTAGGAGTCATTAGCTAGGGTGTAAACTTATTTTCTCATGGTTCATATTGTATTCTCTTTCCTCTAGTCATATGGATTCCAGTGCACCTAAGAGATGGTAGCATGCCACGTTATCATCCCAGAACCACACTTTCATCCTTAGGTAGAGAGCTACCTAAGGTATAGAATTGAATCTGAAAATTGGCTCACTTAGCATAAATTTAGGTTTCAGGTCTGAAGAGTGATTGGAGGACATTACAGTCCTCATCATTCTTGATCCTTGTTTTAAGACACCCTTTAGAGTGAGGTAAGTTAGGGCAGCCCTCCACTCTTGGCTCTTTGTGACTTGGAGCCTTGACATGGTTTGTCCCCATCTCTTACATTTTTTTGTGAACCTAATGTGAACCATTTTGGTTCCATTTTATGATACTAAAAGTTCCTTTCCTCGTATTATAGGAGTGTTGTAGTGTGAGAGTTGTGAGGCTTTCGCCTTCCAACCCAACCTACGACCCCTAGTAGGTGGAGTTGTAAGTTTTCTAAAGTGTTGTGCAACGAAACCTTGATTAGGTCACAAAACATAGAGCATACAATTTTTGAGGTTTCACACACTAAAGAACAAGAAGAGATAATACATAGTTTAAATTTAGAAAAAAAAAGACTAAATGTTTAAAACAATAAAGTTGGTTTTTGATTCTCAGGATTATATTAAGGTTCAAAAGGAGGACATGTACTATTCTACTTTTGTATACAATAATAAACATGATGCATAGAAAAGATAGCTACCTTAAGAAATATGTTATGAAGTTAACTTTATATGGGATTAAACTTAAATAAACCATAACTAAAACAATACTTTAGTAATTTGGAAATCCTTGGTGTCAATGGTAATTCTATAATAAAATAGAGTCCAATAAAATGATTAAATGTAAAATAAGAGATAAAAGGGTACCAAAATAAGATGGTTAGTGATAAATAAAGCTTAAACTATGAAACATCAAAGAAAATAAAACACAAAGAGTGGGTCATAGAGATGACATAGATAAACCACAAACTAGTTCAAAAACTCCAAATTCAATAAAGGAGGGAAGTAAAAAAAAAAATCCAATAATATGATAGAGATACTAAATATATAAATGGACATGTAGCAAAGTAGGGATGAAATATTGGATTGCATAAAGTTAGTATAAAAATAGATGATCCATATATTAAACCAAAGACAAATTAAAATAAAGACATATTTTCCATGAGTTAAAATGAAAATTCCAAACCATTTATAGAAAAAAAATTAGCAAGAGAAAAAAAAAAAAATCTAAAAAAATGAATAAACAAGTCAATGAGAAAGAAAAAATGTAATTGGAAAAACTATACTTAGCTGACACAAAGTAATTGAATAATAGAATTTTCTGCTCTCTTTCACTTCTAGGGTTTTGGACCTAAAAGGAGAGAGTCAAAACTTCACTATTCACTCAACAACAAACCCTTGAGATTTCAGTGCAAAGGAGATTGAAATTTGGATAAGGGAAGGTTTTAGGGATTGGATGATAGCTAATGAGGGGTTCACCACCAAGTGTAAACTTGGAAAAGATGAAAAGTTGGAAAAAATAGTGTGATATGCAAACACATGCTAAATTACCTAAAGAATGCCCTAGAAATTTAAATAAAGCAGGACAAAAAAGTAAAGATGTGAATGGTGTGCACCTGGAAACCTTGAAGATACTGGAAATAATTGTAAAATTATGAAAATGCTGATTTTTAAGCTTGGTGGGACTCATTCACCATTCTTGGCGAATCAGTCCCAATTTTGGAAAATTGCACTGGAGCCTATTTTAGCCAAATGGTTATCCAAATCCATTAAAATCTCTAAAAAATAGGTATAGTGGGACTCATTCGCTACTCTTGTCGAATGAGTCCACTTTAACTTTTCTGGAAACTCAGAAGTTGAATCTATAGCTCTCAGTCTACTCTTTATGTTCCTCCAGGTGTCTAGCTCTGAAACCCTAATTTTTAGGACTGTAAGTGACTTTTTGTGAAGATTTTGACCTTTCCAATAGGGATATGACTCCAAAAAGTTTGCAACTTATTCTCCAATCATCTCCAAGCCTTCAAATCATCTAAATCTACAATCACACAAAGAAAGAGAGAAAATGTTGATTGTTAGGGAATGGGGGTTTGCCTTGGTCAAACCTTGTTTAGGTAACTAAACCAAAATGATGAAAAATTATAATGAAGCATGAATATAAAGTAATGCAATTAGAACCTTCCCATGATGATGGATCTTGATTTGTTGCAATAATGGATGAATAATCTCACTCTTGAATGCCTTAGAATTGATCTTGAAAGCAATCTTGATGGCCTTGTGAAGACTTGAAATTCCTATGGCAATTATAAATCAAATGATGATTTTAAATCTTGTTTATATAGGAAAGGAATTCATATGGCCATTATTTTGGTCCACAAGGCCGACATTCACCAAAATTAAAATTAAAATTGTAGTTTTCCTAGTCAATTTTGAAAAAGTCCCCAAAACGAATTGATTCACCACACCTAGTGAATGGGTCCCACCTAAAGGGAATCATTCACCCAAGGTGACAAATGAGTCCCACCTTGAGGTTTTTTGAGGTGGGTCTTTAATATTTTGGGGTTTTAAAGTGTTTTTATTAGGATATTAGTCAAACTATGCCTCAGGATGCAAAAATAAGGGGTCTAGGGGCCTATTAATGATGATATAAAGGGTGATTAGGGATAGGGATATAAATTTCAATGTGAAAGTGTAGTTAAATACGCTTTACAACATTAAAATGAGGTCCACTTAGCCTAGAAAGGCACAAGATCTAATGTGAATGTGTAAAACACATTACAACTCTAGATTAAAACTAGGTTTTACTTACAAGCCTTCTAGATTAATGTGAAAATTAAATTAAATATATTTTACAACATTGAATTAAGGAAAAAATAGGTCCATTAGACTTAAATGCTTAAGAAAAGTCTAGAAAAGTGTGAAAATGATTTACAACACTTTACAACACTTTTACAAGACATGAATTTTATTCAGTTTGCAAGGGCCCAAGACCTAATGTGGATGTGTAAAACACATCACAACACTAGATCAAGGTGACATTAAGTCCAATTTATCATTAATTATTTCCATGTCGAGCAAGGTATGTATTTTTCTACACTACAATAATATTTGGAAAAAAAAAAGAATTTACAAATTTAAATAAGAAAAGTCACCCTAATGAACTCAATAAACACTAAACATTACAAAACAAAGAGAGAGGACTAGTATCTATTTTTGGGATGTTAAAGTGGAAAAAAACATATGGATACATATATGGTGAAACAAGAAGCATGAATACCTAAGGTAAAATATGTAGACATCAAATAGAAGATAATATTATGATAAAATGGGAAAAATCTTTAAAATAATAGTTAGTTGAAGTCCTATAACACAAGTGGCCAATAAGGTCCCTTGTGAGTCTAGATTTTTTCACAGGTGGAGCATGTTATGTTTTTAAATGAAACTTGGAAATCAGAGTTAAGAAATAAAATAATCAGAGCATAAATGACTAGTAGACCACTACAAAATAACTAGTTAGTTGAGAGGGACCAATGAGAAGCTCCAAGAGCCAAAGAAGCTACATGAAAACCAAGAAAATTTATTAGAAAAGTGAGTGCATAAATATAAGAAATAAAACAATAGTTTATTTACCTAAAAAATATTTAAGTAGTTATTTAGGTAATAATAGATGCTAAAAGAAGTTCAAGAGAATCCAAAGATGAAGCACATACATTGAGACATAAGAAAAAATATTACAATCTTAAAAAAATCCAAGAAAATGAAAAATATGGACAAAAGATGGTGCAAAGCACTTCAAGATACAAATTTTTAATAGGAAAATATTTTGACTACACATACCACAAATGTGGATGTCAAAATTCGACCAAAAGGGAGAAAATGCATTACAAATAACAAATACTTAGTCTGGACTACACACCTCAATGTATAGAAAAAATAAAGTATTAAATAATATGTAAATGACAAAGAAAAGCTAAACGTTCATGATTCTTTAGATTTATCAATGACTAACTTCTGTATATTTTAATAAGAAGAAAGGATGTAGGTTTCTCTTTTTCTCAAGATTACAAAATTTAGAAATTTGTATTTACATATAAATCTGGATATATTTTATTTTAGATATGTATTAAATAGAATCGTAACCATGGCAATTAGGATTGGTAATATTTTGGGAGATAAATGTTGGCAATTAGATTACATTATTGTGCATGTTCTCCAAGTGACTAGTGAAGGGTAAGATGAAGTAGAGGCAATGAAGTGTAGAGATTACCTTAGGATACATCAATATTGAAGACTCACACATGTGAAAGTGTAGGAAGAAGACAAGTAGAAGACTCACACGTGGGAGAATATGAATACGTGTGTGAAGATAGAGGATGGGGATACTTTTATAGATTTCAAATGGAAAATGAGGGTTTGAACATGTGGAAGAGTTGATTTTATATATTTCAAATAGATAGTGAGGATTTGAACGTTTGAAAGATTCATAAAGATGGGAAGAGAGTATGGAGGATACATGTGAGAAATGAAGGGTGAAGATACTTTAGACTTTGAATGGATGGTAACAATTAAAAGCTAATTTATTTTTTATTTTAATGAAGTGAAATAACTTAATTTTAAAGAAATTAAAGGAAAATATTATCTTAATTATTTAAATAGTCATGGTTCACTTAATTAATCATTGGAAAGGTTATATAATTTTTTTGAATAAATTTTAAATTTATTTAATTAACTACTTCTAAGAATTAGCTCAAGTAATATTAATATATATATATATATATATAAAACTCATGCTAGATAAATTAATGTAGCAGATGGAAAGTCCTTCCCAGGAATCTCAACTTGCATTTTGTTTGGTGTTCAAAATTTTTCTTAAAATTTATATTTTTCGCCTTTGGAATGGTTTTGAATTTGCTAGTGAATTGATTTTTTCCAGACTGTTCCCATTTTCATGGAGGCCAAATTTTTTTTTGGTGGCATTGAGTGAGTAAGGTTTCATTGTTATGAGACATTGGCTATGAATTACCATCAAAGCCATTGTGACTTGTGGATACACACCAAGATTTAAATATTTGATTTAAATATCTTAGTTTGTAATTTCAAAGGCTTGTTCATGTGGGGTGAAGTCTTATTTTTGGGAGGCAAGGCTTTAAATTTACCCCACACCATCTATAGGTCATGCAAGCCCTTTGCAGGCTACACAAGCCTTTGGCAGACCACACATGCCTTGCGTTGGCCATTGGTCATGCATTTGGAGGCAATGTTTAAACTAGTGGAGGTCTGTGCAGAAAAGGTGGGAGACCATCACCATCATTGGTGGTCTGATCATTGTAGAGGAATTTTTTGGATATGACAACTGAGAGAAGGGTAAATTAGTTGTCACAAATTATAACCTTAAATTCAATTACCAGAACTAGTTCACATAAACTGATTAAGTGATTAACCATAAAATCCAAATGCACAAACAAAATAACACCATATTTATGTGGAAAATCTAATGAGGGAAAAATCACAGTGAGTATTAACTCACACTATAGAGAATATCAAAACTGATTACAAAAAGGCTCAATGCCTAAGATAAGGCTCACTACCTAAAATGAGGACTCACTATCCGAACTCACTGTCCACAAGGCTACAACCTAGAGGGCTCAGTACCACAGAGATACAAAGAAGAAAAATAAGACTTGTTACAGAGAGACAACAATCTCAATGCAACAAAGATTCCACCACAATCATTGATCAACTTGCATGAATGATAGAGTTAGCCTTCTGCTCACTACATCCAAAAACTCAACGTTAAGCTTTACATTGAACAACCACACACTTAACTTACACACATTAAGAATAGCATCAAAGTCACACCTGCTCTTTCACTTATCTTCCATATTTTCTTTTGTACAATTTTCATCACTAGCACATTTTGTATTTATACTATCTCCAACTTTGAAAAGATACAAAGTGAGCCATCCAACTTCAAATTCAAATTAGGTAGGTGCTAAACATCCTAGGGTGGAATTAGAATGAGGGTGACCCGAACACATGCTTCACCGGAACCCATAATAGATCCAATACACTTCGTCAACATTGAAAGTAGTGCTTGACACACGGTCGGCCACACCTGTGTAAAACACATAGATCAATTAAGCTCGATACTTCAAAATGCAAAATCCAACTTCAACAGAATGAGGGAAACACAAGTATTGAACCATACACCATAAGATTTCAACAAAGAGAAATCTGGACCAACAACAATTCTCCCAGACCTCAATCAACACACAACAAAACATAGTTCGCAAGCACCGGAACCAACAACCTTCTTTTAATACAATTTTCTCAATATCCTTGACATGTACAATCAACAACAACTAGTAGATAACTAGTTGATTGGTTGACATCAATAACAACACTTCATTCCTCTTCCATTCTTGCAACAATCTCCCCCTTTTCCATTGATGGCAACACATGATGTGAAAAACCATCAAAGACACCATACCTGTTCTGGAAATACTTCTCAAGATTTTTCTTTCTACTTCTCCCCTTGTAGAAGATCATCATCCTCATATTCACTTTTCTTGCTCTCTCTCCCCCTTTGACATTAATGGAAAAGGAAAAAGATATTTTCATTGAAACTTCTTTTGACATGAAAACAAAATACTCATGTAATTTGAGAACACTTACAAAATATGCCTGCTCCCCTTAAGGGAAGCCACCAACAAACATTAGTCCAAAAGATAGGATCATGAATTCATTAGAATGATGCATCTCCAAATGCATCTTACTTTGTAAAAGGAGGGGAAATAACCCCTAGCTAATCCTAGGGATACTCAAAAGTATCTTTTGGAAGAGACTTTGTAAATATATCTACAATTTTATTTTTTGTCGAAACATACTCAAGCTTGAATTCATTCTCCATGACCTTCTCTCTTAAGAAATGATACCTGATAGATATATGCTTCGTTCTCGAGTGCATCATAGGATTCTTTGAAATGTTAATTAAACTTCTGTTATCACAAAAAATAGGAATATGATGATCATGTAGCACTGTAATATCTTTCAATGTATTTTTTATAGATAAAACTTGTGTATAGCACGATGTAGTAGCAATATACTCAACTTCAGTGGTAGACAAAGAGACAAAATCTTTCTTCTTACTCAACCATGCCACCAATCTACATCCATGAAAGAATGCACCACCACTTGTACTCTTTCTTTCATCTATACTTCCGACTCAATATGCATATGTATAAGCACTGAGTGTAAAATTAGTATCTTTAGGATGGGAATGTGCAGGATCATCATGGAAAAACAAGGACCTTAAGTGGCAATGAAATTCAGAAAAATCAGAGTTAGGCAACTTGACGTAAAAATTTGAATAAGTTATCTATATTATTTCAAAAATATGTAATAATAGAATCTATAGCAAATTCAATGTAGTTTCTAAACTATTAGGTTTTTTAAAAATAAAATAAAATTATTTGGTGAAAATTTGAAATTTCAATGCAGTAGCACTTAAATTTTAGGGAAAAAATAAGAAGTAGGTGTCTGTCTGACCACCCTAATGACAATAAAATGATAATATTTTAGATATAAGTAGAGGACTCATGTCTTGATGTGATGCATATTTTTTTGTAATTTTTTTCCAAGTAAATAATTAATTATGAATTTTTTTATTACAACATTTAAAAAATATAAAAAACTCGTATGTTTGACCACCTTAACTTAGTAAACAATTCATGAATTTTTTTTTTAGTCCTATAGTATGCAAAGCATAGAATGTGATGCATGTTTCAGATTCAAAAAATGTGATACTGCTTGAAAGCTATAGATGTTTTTCAATCAGCCTATCAATAAGGACTTTAGTCATAATCCAAATAGAAAATGAATAATAATTATTTATTAAATTCAAAGTGAAGCATAATTTATATTGGTAGAAAGTTGAGAATCTCCTTTAAAAATCATTTTTGTTTCATCAATTTTGGGTAAAAGAAAGTCGCCAGCCACATGCCCTACACATACCCATCATATCACCACTTTTTGGCCCACCATTATCCTACACATACCCGGATACCATAATCCATAATCCAAAGTGCCTTTCAAATTAATGAATACTCTTTTAATTGCAGTAACATGTGTTTCCTTTAAATCTTCTTGAAATCTAGCTACAAGACAAACTGTACCCATAATATCCAGTCTAGTAGTAGTCAACCAATCATAGATCTATACTTGCTTTGATTAGTCTTAGGTGAATCATCATCTTTTCCCAACTTGTATCTAGTTACCATAGGAGTACTTACCAGTTTGGAACTATCCATCCTAAATTTTCTCAACATTTCTCTAACATACTTAGATTGTGAAATGAAAATTCCTTTCTTTATTCGATTAATCTATAGCCCAAGAAAGAAATTCATCTCACCAAACATAGAAATTTCAAATTCTTTTTGAATTTCTTCCACAAAAATCTTGCACATATTTCCATTTCCTCTAAAGATAATGTCTTCAACATATACAACTACAATTAGGATTTGGTCATTTTCAATTTTCAAATACAAATTACTAGCTATAGTACCTTTGTTAAATCCTTGTTGATTCAAATACTTATCTAAGCTTGCATATCAGGCTCTAGGAGCTTGCTTCAATCCATATAAAGCTTTCTTCAATTTGCATACCATAGTTGATCGATCTATTAATTGAAATCCTTCTGGTTGTTCCATGTAAACCTCTTCATTTAATTCATTCAGAAAAGTTGACTTGACATCCATCTAATAGACTTTGAAATCTTTATAAGTAGCTAATTCCAAGAACATCCTTCTACCTTCCATTTTTTCTACTAGGGAAAAAATCTCTAGAAAATATATACCTTCCACTTGTGAGTAGCCTTTACACACAAGCCTTGCTTTGTTTCTGACAACTTTCTCATTCTCATTCAGCTTATTTTTGAATACCCATTTTTATCTAATAGTATTTTTATCTGCTAGTCTTGGGACCAATTCCCAAGTTTGATTCTTTTCAATCTACAAAATTTCTTCTTTCATTGATTTCTTCCAGTGTTCATCCTCATAGGCTTCACTTACTAACTTTGGCTATTTTAGATAATAATCACAAATTTACTTTAGTAGTAGCTTTGCTTCTAGTCAACACACCTTTTGTCTTGTCTCCAATAATCTGACTTTCTAAATGATTTCTCTATACATATTTTGGTGTTCTAGGGAACATTACTAGAGCATCTTCTTATCTTTCATTATGTTCCTTTTTCTCATTTCTATCATGTTATTCCATAATTTCTTCTATTCTTGCACAGTCATGCTCATGAGATGCATATCCATCAATATCAATATAAATCTTCGTTGTTTCATCAACCTTCACATTTGAGCTATCCACAATCTTCCTCAATGTTTTTTTGAAACATCTGTATGCCTTGATTTTATTAGAGTAACCAAGAAATATTCCTTCATCACTTCTTGCATCAAACTTTCCTAATGTTTCCTCATCTCTTTTGATATAACATTTTCTTCCAAATACCTTGAAATATTTAACTGTCGAAATTCTTTTGCGACATAGCTCATAGGGAGTCTTTGTACTATTTTCTCTTGCCTGAACTCGATTGATTACATACACAATAGTGTGAATAGCCTCTTTCCAGTAAACTTTTGGTAATTTGGCTTTAGTGATCACTAACCTAATAGCTTCTTAAATTGTTTTATTTTTCCTTATATCAACTCCATTCTACTGAGGAGTTCTTAGAGCAAATAACTGTCTCTTTATTCCATGCATTTCATAAAACATATTGAACTCATGGGAGGTGAACTCACCACCTTTGTCATGTCTCAAGTATTTTATCTTCAAATTCACTTCATTTTCAACCATAGCCTTTAATGCTTTGAATCCATCTAATGCTTCTGATTTTTCTCTTAAAAATGTAACCCATGTATATCTAGAATAATCATCAATTAAAAGCATAAAGTACCTTTCACCAAGTAGACTTCACACTCTCATGAGACCACAAAGATCTATATGAACCAAATCTAGCAATCTAGTAGTAGATTATTCTCTTAAACTATAATGATTTCTTGTTTGCTTCCCGAATTGGAAATTCATGCAGATAGCATTTATAGGCTTTGTAATTCTTGGTAGATCTCTCACAGCTTGAACAGTACTAAACCTTTCCAAGTTATAAAAATTCATGTAACACATTATCTTGTGCCATAACTAGCTGTCATTTATCTGAGTCATAAAACATCATCCATCAACACCTTTAAGCTAATACATATTCACATGTGTACCTTGCCAAAGGAGTCGATGCCCCAGGGTTGAGTACCTTTCAACAAGATTCGATGCCTTAGGGTTTTGATTAGATATTTGATTGGATTAGGAATAACGAAGGAACCAAGTGTGATTATACCCAAAATGTGATGCCTCAAAATATTGATAATGATGGTCCTATTGAGGATGATCAGAAAACAGAGCACACAACTAAAAAGGGTATACCAAAAGATGAACATCCATCTTGTTTTTGGGATGAAGGTTATGATTGTAATCAACCCATATGCAACACATATGTAGATTTGTATACCAAAGATAAAGATAAAGATACACTTGTGAGTGTTGCTCATTCCTTATCACAAGTTAGTGGTAAAGATATTGAAGATGAAATATTTAAGCATATGTGATGAAGGATTCTCTTGTTATGAGGGCCATGATGAGAGTGAAGTTTTTGATTACTTTTCTAAGGATTGTGAATCCTCTTGTGATGATGATATAGAGGTCTTCTCTTCAGATGAGGAATGCAAACATGTGAATATTCATGAAGTCATTTTCTCCCAAATTAATGAACAAATGCTTTTTGATGAATATATGAAATGCAATCCAAATATGTCACCAATAGAGCATGCTAAGTTTGTGGATAATGATGAGTTTTAAGATATGAATGTATGTGTTCAGTGTCATGATCCTGAGCATAGTGCTAGAGATGATAAAGATGCTAATTATGTTGATTGTGATTCTAAGGAACATGATCATGTCCTTGCTATTCCTAATTGTTCGTGTGAAGCAGAGATGGAAATGTTTACAATATGTGAGAACTATACTAAAGTGTATAACATGGAGGATTTTGTTGATTCAGATCAATGTATAATTCCTCTAGCTCATGAGATTACTAATGATATGGAATATGCTTGTCTCTTTACTAAAATAGACATATTTTCATCCAATGAGAAATTTATTGATGTGAAAGAAGATGAAGATACTTATTCAATTGCTAGTGAACAACATTTAGATTACAATAAGTCTTTCACATTTGGGTTGGCCCACCTATTAACTAATGATGCACATGGGTGCTTGGTGGTTGATCTTATTCCTTTTGAGTTATTTGAGCCATCTTTTGAAATGTTTTGTATTGAGTTGAATGATGATGTAAAAGATGAATCAAATTATATTAATGAACTTGAAATGGAAATATTTTTTGATGCATGGGATGTTATTAGTAATGATCTTTGTTGTGATGACCTTGATCTCAGTGATAGAAAAGACAATATGGATCTTCATAAATCACTTTTCCAAAATAGTGGAGTGGGTGATAGTGTAATTTATTTGCAGTGCTTGGATTTGGAGCTACACTTTAACTTCTAAGGGGCAGGGCATATGTTTCTGGATGGAATTATTGAGCAAAGTGTTTAAGAAAATTTTTAGTTTTATTTTCAAATTGAATTTGATGTTAACTCTTATGGTGTTTATGATCAAGTGGACTATGAATGTTTTCAATTTTTAGTCTAGTTGGATGAGAATTTGGTAAGATATGATTGTGAATTGAGCAAGGTAAAGTGCTACAATGATTATGGATTTCAGTTGAGATATGATTATAGATTTTAGCTAGACAAAGTTAATGATGACAATGGCAAGTTCAAACACATGGCAATAATGGTTAGTTGCAGTGACCACAATAGGGTTAGTTGGTAGGCAACTCATGGTAATTTTTTTAGTCTTGGCATAGTGTAGACAACTGAAAATAAAGTTTATGATAGAGGAAAAGACTAGTTTTAAATTTTTGGGGGCCTGAGGCCACCATTTGAAGCTAAAGCCTATTAAATTGTAGAATGTAGGCTAAATGTTTGTACATTAGAAAGGGCTTCTAAGAAAATTTGAAGTGTGGAGCATTTTTTATAGTCTTGTAAAAATATTTTTTATGTTGGTCTACTTCAACCCAAGATTCTAGGATCTCACTCTATTATGGAGGAACAGACATCTCCAACATGAGTCAATGATGGAACCCCTAAAAAATGCTTTGTGTTCCATCTCAAAATTCTACAAAATTTGGTTAATTCCATGTCTCCAGACTTAGGGTTTCATCCATTATCATGCCTTAGGGTTTGTGTTGCTAAAACCCTTTCTAATAACCCTTGATTCTGATGTCTTTTGTAAGTGTTATAACTCATTTTTGACCTTTCTTCATAATTTCCCTATCATTCAAGTGTTTTGGTCATTTCCCATTGCTTTTTTAAAAATGCCACCTTATAGTAATGTGGGTTAATTTTCTTCCAAATATTTATCTAGGTCTGAAATTGGGTTTAATATTTCTATTGCTCGCTTGTGGTTTCACCTTTAATTATTTATGTCCTTGACTATCATATTCCTAGCGGTGTTACCCTTTTTAAGAGATAATATTTTGCACATGCGAATTCTCAATGATTATGAAAACCATTGGATCACCAAGGCTAAATCCTTGTCATTAGCTGAGTCCCCACTATATTCCACTTTTGATTAAAATAATCTATGGGTTGGTGGGCTAGTGCCACATTCACTTTGCATTGGTGGGCCCAAAAGTTTTGAATAGTTAGAGGGCAGTGTTTTGAGGAGATCAATAATGGTTGTTTGGTGATGTGTCTTCATCAAGATTGTTCCTCGCCATGCCATCTAGTTTTATTTTTCCTTAAAATAATGCCATGGGCTAGTAGGCTGTGGACACTTGTCCTTTTTTTGGAGGGACCCACCTAGTTTTGAATGAAGTGAACACCTTTCCTATTGAAATCAATGGTTGATGGTGGGTGACGTGGGTCAATCCTGACCACTTCCTGCCATCCCATGGGGAACCCACCTCTGTTTCCTTTCTCTTGGTGGGGAAGGGGGTGAGTGCCATGTGGAGCAATCTAAAGGCTAGAATGAATGTAGAAAAGATAAAATATGAAAGAAAAATATTGTCATAAGGATATGAAGGATAAAATGTGTGCCATCAAAATAAATTTCTTCTGCACGTGTTCAAGATATGATAAAGATATTTTGATCTAGCTTGTCAATTTTGTCAGAGGATGGTGCAAGCAAGTAGGTAGTTTTGTGTTAAGGAAAAAAGAAGTTGATTGTCTGAGATTTGATCTCATCCATTCCTTGTATCCCCATTTGTGAAAGTTGTAAATGGGTTAACTTGTACGCGCAAGTGGGAAAATTGACATGAAAGGTTTTTGTTCAGTGCTAAGTGGATGGTGGAGCCCACAAACTAGGTGGATAATTATCCACATGGTTTTTTTATTGTACAAAGCTAGTGGATTCATGCATTCAACTTTTTCAGAATTAATTGCTTTGATTTGGATTATATGTCGATTTATCTCACCGTGTGATCAACATTTGAGATTTAAAATCAAGTGGTTGATTGTTAGCTTGCTCACGCGATATTTCTTTGAGAATTAATGGTCGACACTCTCCAATTGTTCAATATAATGAGATTTGACAACCATTCTACTTAATATTTGCAATCATTAGGAGCCAAGAAATTGATCTTGAGTTTCAAATGAAGGTGTAAAGAGATTTGGAAAGCAGTAGCAGGGTTGTTGAAGATAGTTTTCCCTTGCAATTTTGTATTCATAATTTTATGTGTTGACTATGCATTGGTTGGTTGGTTTGGGAATTGTTGAGGCCTCTGTAGGTACATTAGTTACCTTGGGTTTGCAAGGGTTTGATTATTTTGTACAATTTAAATAAGTTGATAGGATTTATGTGTGGTCTTGAGGTGTCCTTGTCCTACAAATTTGTAAGGTTTCTTTATATTTGAAAAATCATGTCTTAGCCTTGTTCTTCTATAAGAATGAGTGAATTTAAGCATTGTGAGTCTGCTTAACCAGTAATGAGGTCTAGGATGAAAAATATGCTTGAACCCTATGATGATAGACCTAAAACTAAATAAGGTACACCATGAGCTCCTACAAAGAAAAAAGATGAGAAGAGATCCCATAATAAGTTTGTGGAAGGTGGTGTTAAGAGCACTTACAACCTAAGAAGTAGGGATGTTGTTTATAACTAGACTGAACTTAGTTTTGTGCCTTTAAAGCAACATATTACTATGTTAGGAACATTAGCAAAGTCTTTGGAGAAGAAGAATAATAAGTACCACAAGGATTATGGTTCTTATGTGGGGAAGCCTGACACTACCATGGAAGGTGGGGCTGGTCCTTTGAGTGATAAGGAAAATACTGACTTGGATTATTCCCGATACCTTCTCACACTCGTACATCGAGAGGATTCTGATGATGGTGAGATAGATTTTCTAGTTTCAGGAAAATCATGAAGGGGACATGCATAATTTTATTTTGAAGATGATGAACCATTGTAGAGGTAGTGTCTTGGTTCAGTGTTTTTGTTTTTGATGACCAAAATGAAGGAGAGATGTTGGACACCACTACAATGTTGAAGGTTTCCTTTTGGAATGCGGGTAAATGTCCTTCAACGAATGAATAATTTTTAATGTTAGATTTTGAAGAGGAGAACTTCTTTGGTTGATGTGGATGAGTGGTTTTGAATGCTACTATGACATTAAATGATTCCTTTTGGAATGCGGCTAAATCTACAGCAATGGAAAGGATTTTTGTCTTTTGCAATTTTCCCCCTGTGTAAAGTGTAAATGTAACTTTCTAGAGAGTTTTTAAATTGAAATGACATTGAATGTCAAATGTAAATGTGACTAAAATTGTAATTTGGCCTTAGGCTTGTTGCTCCCATTTTTCTATAAATGGGAATTCATGGCCAATTACAGGGGTTCAATTTTTGGGTCTCGAGTGGTCTAGGTTGGAAAAATGAGCTCATGTAAGAGTAGTTTGCAATTCATGCACAAATGAATAGAATAGTATGAATTCCATGGTACATTCTAATTTTTAATGGGATTAATTAGTTTTATAGTAGCAACAACATATGAATGAAAATGAAAATTCTGGAACAAATTCTCTCCTATGTATTTTGTTTGCCAAATTATAAATAAAATGATCAAGTATATTTTTGTTTATCTTCAATCATTTTTCTAAAAAGTTTTTGTTTTCGACATAATGAGTTGAATATTGTAATGCAATATGTCAATAGTCTACAAATGTTGAGTCTAATTACTAATGTATTACAAATTGTTACAAATGTGACTTCGTTACCCAAAGATGAAGCACTAATCTATTTTTTTGGTCATCTTGAATGTAAATGAGTCAGCGCATACCTGACCAAGAGCACAAAATAAGAATGAAAATCATTTAAACACCTTTAATTACAACATATCATTATGAAATACCACTCATTTCTTGCTGCAAGTAGTAGTTCACTTAAGGGTTGACCAAATCCTCAAGGGATTTTATCTATTAGCATCTGATAGGAATTAATCTATTTCTTTCAATGTCCATGATAATTGGAAGAAGAGTATCATATAAACATTGTCAAGATCACCCTCCTTGGTCTCATAGATCCTAAAGAGTAGAGGTCTATCTTAGCAACCTAGTGCCTATTTGTTGGCCAATCCTCACCACTATTTACCATTTCATTTTGGTGGATTCATAAATAGTGGGTGAGATTAAGTTTAGTTCTAAAAAAATAACAATTGTCCCAATCTCAAAGGTGAAAATGGTGAAGGGAAAGGCTAATAGTGAAAATGGAAGTGGATTCGAATAGGGAGGAGATGTCCAAATCATCATAAGCAAGTATGATGGTTTCCTCCTCAAGGATTTTTTCAAGGATTCCAACTTCCACACTAGCATTATTTCAAGCACTAGAAGATGTAGTGGGTTGTTTTTGCTTCTTTTCATAACCAAGACCCAAATGTTTCAGATGCACATGAGTATCATTCAGCTTATGCATTCCATGTTCATTGACTTCTAGTCCTCCTCCCTGATAATTGTATTTTTGTGCCAACTTTGAATCTTGTGGATAGACTTCTTGGAAATATTCAATAAGAGGAGGTGAAGGTTTCAGTTCTTCTCTATACACCCACTAACAAATATGCTCATCAAGTTGATCTTGCAAGGTACTTGTGGACTAAAATGTAGTGGAGCCCACATTCTTGGAGCCTATGGTCTTGGTGATTGGCTCTCCTAGTTGTTGAGACTCGGTAGGTCATCCATAACTTTGTGGTGAGGAGGGAATTGTGCCCACATTGAGTGCAATGAACATCTCGTATTCCCCACAATCCTTGTCAATGATTTGAACATTGGGAATGGTAGAATATAAAGTGGTGGATGGAGTGTAGAATTTTTAGGATTGACATGAGATGATGATGGTGTGGCATGAGAGGTTCCCCGTCAATTCCAAAGCAATGGCATGAATATTTGAAAGAATCCTCAAGAGCATGGAAGTATTGAAAGGGGTGTTGATTAGCAGGGATGGTGACCTTAATTCTATTATAGAGGAATTTTAGGCATTGGTGATATGTGGAAGGGATGGCTTGCATAGAATGGAGCCATGGTCATCTGAGGAGATTATAGGGAAGGTCTAGATCAAGGATGCGATAAGTTGTATACTATATGGTGGGGCCGACCTGAATGGGAAGACAAACAATGCCTTCTAAATCTCACTCTATGTTTTCATAAGCATTGATGGTGATCACCTGATTATTCAAGTCAATCTGAGTATACCCAACCTATTTTATGAATTTTAGTGTGAACTATTGGGGAATGGATGCTTTATAAATTAGGTCACAGAACAACTCTTTTCCCCAACTAATCATTTAAGGATGTTCTAGGATCCCAAATTGGATTGACTATCAACAAAAAGGTGAGTCAAATATCAAAAAAGGGACACCTAGGAAGATTCCTTAGGTTTTGAAGGGTTCACCACCAAGAAAAAACTTGGAAAAGACAACTTAACATTCAACTCACAAAGCCTAGTAATGCAAGCGAAATGATGAGTGCAAATGACAAAATTAAGCAACAAAAAGTAAGGATATATTTACTTGGGAAGTCTAGAAATGTGATAAGGATTCTAGAAATGCAAAAATGTTGTTAAAATATGCTAGGGAGGACTAAGACTCCCTTACTAATGTCTTAGTCCCATTGTTATTTTTTGGGGAAGATGTAGAATCTTCAGATGTCAAAATAGAATTTGAAATAATATTTACAAAATAACACTTGGAGGACTAAGATTATCTTACTGCCTCGATCTAAATTTTTGAAACTTCAAAAAGTGATCGTAAGGTTTGATATTTACAGTTCCTTCTTCTCAAATCTTAGGTCCTAAAACCTCCAGATCTAGCCTATAGGCGACTTTCTGTGAAGATGACAGCTTTGCAATGCAATTTTGCAACTTTACAACTTTGCACTTCAAATGATCTTCAACATAAATCTGCAAACATAAACACACAAGATAGGATAAACTTGTTGATTGTTAGTAAATGGGTGTTTTCCTTGGTCAAACCCCTTGTTGGTAACTAAACCTTGGAATGAAATGAAATATTGGAGGGAAATGATGAATGAACAAAGTGCTATGTTGCAACTCACCAAACCCTTATTATGAAATCCACAAACTTGTGTGAAGTGGCTAGCTTGAATGTAGATCTTGAGATGCTTGAGTGTTTGCTAGATCTTGATGAGTGCTTGCTAGATCTTGACTTGAATTGATTGTTTCAATCAAAACCCTACATCACAAATGTTAAGTTAAAAACACACATGATGCACAAATATCTTTGAAATGATGGTTGAATCTTGATGATGGCTCCATACACTAGATAAATTTCTCTTGAATTCTCTTGTGAACTAAATTATGCTATTAGGAATGCTCTCACAAAATTCTTGGGTGAAAATGAGTGAAAGAACCTTGTATTTATACTTATCTATGCTTAATATCTTGAAATTACACCACAACAAGCTGACATATGAATTAATTATTTAAAGGAGGCTAAATCCTACAAAGATTTGAAATTAAATCCTGAAAAATAACTTAAGGGGGACTAGGATGCCCTAGGTGGTGTCTTAGTCCTGAGGCTTAAAACTCATGGAACGTACTCCAAAAAAGGGCCCATTTAAGGTGCTTTTAAAAAGGGGGTCTGAAGATCTTTGGAGGATAAAGATGCCCTAGGTGGCATCTTAGTCCTAGTCGAAAAATCAAGGCCACATAGTCAAAATCATTAAATTTTCATTTATCCTTTGATTTTGGTCAGGATTATCTATAAAATAATATAATTTATTAGGCTGTGGATGCCAAATAGGACCAATTAAGCATAAATAAGGATAAATAAAGCAAGGTGAGCACAAAAAAGTTTGAAAATGCAGGGGTATGCATTTTCCTACACTACATTTATCCCCTACTTTACTTAGAGGATGAACTTGCTTCAAACTCACATTAAAGTAGTTGACCACACAATCAAGAGGGGTTCAAATGTACAAATGCTAGTAAGATAGGATGACAATAACCAAGGGGGTAGTTAAGCCCCCAAGATCAAGATCATATGGCAAACCAGCATAGGCACAAAGGAATATACTTGTAGATGATATATGAAGCCATAACTAAATCACAAACATACATCATCAAAGATAGAAAAAGGAAAAAGGAAAAATAAAAATGCAACAGATCAAGCTTCAACTAGTCGTCCAATGTGTTGTCAGCCAGGTCTAGGCTATTTTTCCAAAAGAGTTTTACAAGTGGAACATGATGTCCACTATGCAAAAAAAATGCATTCTCACAAGGGCTAGTGAAGCTAGCTATTGACTAGGTTATCCCCAAGAGATCCATATCAAAGTCATACCCCGATGACTATGACAAGGATAAAAAGAAAATGCATGCTCATAAGGGCTAGTGAAGCTAGTTATTCACTAGGTGAGCCCCAAGGAACCATATCAAAGCCATACCTCCATGACTTTAATAAGGTACAAAAATGCAACACAACAATAAAGGGGGATGTTAGAAGGGATTTTTCTTAGTTCGTGCAAGGTTTCGTCTTAGTGAAAATTGTGCTTAACATCTCCAGAGAGAACAAATGCAAGGTCTCATCTTACAAAACATTGTTCTTAATATTTCCAAGAGAGGACAAGTCAAAGAAATATCATGCTCTCAGAGGAAATCAAACCCAATGACACCTACCAAGAATAACACACCACAAGAAGAAATAAAATTGCATAATGGAACATGATTTTTTATCTATGCCCCCACTTTAAAGTGGCTACTAACATCATTACTATGAGAAACTTCTTTAAAATATAAGAAGACATGAGAGCTTACTCGGAAAGCCCTATTCCAAGTCATATGTTTCTAATAAGCTACATCATGAGAAGGGAAGGGGTTGCCCCAAAAAATTATAACTCAATACATCACATGTGAGCCAACTTAAGGCATGTCATCCACATCCCAAGCTTACTTGTACATATACATGGAAGGAGTTCAACTATTTAGAAGAGACAACGACAAGTGACATATGAGGAGAAGGATACCTAACTCATTTTCCCCACTTAGTGTGGGACAAGGGTGAGTCGAAATGATTGACGGGAAACATGCTCATGTAAAAATAAGTATCAATTAGAGGAATTAGGTGATTCAACACAAGGAAGAGCACCACACTCCTTAATATGTTGAATTTTATCAGTTAAAGCCTTACATTCATTAGTAGCATGACCATGAACTCTATGATATGCACAAAATGAATTCTTTTAGTAAAATTTCTTTCATGTTCTTGAAGGGAGTGATATCAAATGATCTTGGAGGAGTCTCAACAAGATACTTTATTGATCAAAAGTAGGAGACGTTGCTTTATTCTACAACAAAGATATCTCTTGCTTAGTACCAGATGTCATACTTACACAAGACATTTTAGATTGTAAGATTTTTTTCTCTCCTTAATAGGAGGGTGCAAAATCCAATGAATTCAAACCATTAATGTTTTTTGTGATGACATTGATGTTAATTTAGGATTTCTCTATTTCTATCAAATGATAACAATCAAGACCAGTAGTGTCTATCAATTCAGGATGCACTATTGCTAAAATTGGCATAGAGGAATCTTTTGTAATAGCGTTGATATTGAGTGAAGTCTTTTTTATGTCTTTCAAAGGATAATAACCAAGACCACTAATTTTTTCTTACGTGTGAGTCTAGATAGGAACACAAATACCTTTTTCATTTGTTCCACATCATTTTCCACTATATATCCTAGTTGTTTCATAAGCTCATAACCTTTTTTGTAAAGCTTCTTCATCTCTTTCAGATTCAATGGTGGCTCATAATTGCTTATGTCAAAATTAGTTGTGAAATTGTTGCATGTTGAAGATTGACCTTGTGTAACCTCTTGTTGTGTTTACATTATTGTTTTCCCTTTTTATTCTTCCCTATTGTTGATTTTGTATTCTCCCAAGAACGAAGACATGAAATCTAATGAACCCCAATCACCTTCCAACAATTTTGATGTTGTTTCAATCTCTTGTTGTGTAGTTGTTAGGGGTTCTATCTTTGGGGTTGGAATCAAACTTTTCAGAGGACTTTATGTTCCTTTTTCTACTTGTAATAAACTTTTAGGCTCGAGATAAATTTCCACTCTGTACACCTTATTATTGTAAGCATACTTCATTATGCAGTAAAGAGTTGAAGGCACAACATGCATCTCATGAATCCATGGTCTTCTTAAAACAAGGTTATACAAAAGCTCAAGAGGCATAACATGAATAGGAGTTTGTAAGGTATCCTTTCCAACTATAATAGGTAAAGTGATAACCCCAAGTGGTTGCTTTTCTATGTCGTCAAATCCTCTAATTGATAAAGAATCAGGTTGAAAATGTGACTTGTCTATGTGAAGCTTATCCAAAAAAGTTACACTACACATATTAAGAGTTGATCCATTATCAACAAGGGCACACTTAATCCCTATCATCTTTTGGATAGCTATTATCATGAATGCTTCATTTTTCTTTCTTACTTCCAAGGGAGGTAACTCATTTTGGTGAAAGGTAATATCGATGTTAACAATATTCATTCCCTGAATAAGAGCTGCTACATTAGTTAGATTTACAATAGGGGGAACCACAACTTGCTGAAAAGTTTTTTGAAGCATGGTGTGGTAACTAGGTGAAGTTTGAAAAAGATCCCATAAGGAAATCTTAGTGGGAGAATTCTTAATTTTTTCAACAAGATCATACTCCTTTCCATTGTGCAATGAAAAACAAGGAGCACTAGGAAATATAGGATTGGGCAATGGTAAGAAAAAAGAATTAGGTTGACGCTTTCTATTATTCCTTGTGTTATATGTATGAACAATAGTATTATAACTTGATTTTTGTGATAAGTTTTTCTTGTGTGGTTCAAGGATGAAGACAAGTTTATTTTGAGTTTGTGGTTTTTACAAGGGTGGATAAATGATAATTTTAGGCTTAGAAGAGTACGTTAAGGGATATCTAATGTGCATAACCTTAGAATATTTTTCATGGCGTCTTAGTGAAGGGGAGTCTAAAGTCTCTTCATCATCTTCATTAGAAAAAGCTTTATCATCATTTTTTAAAAGGCATGTCTCAATTTTCTCATTTTCTTGCACCATGATATCCTTCATAGGAGGAGAGTGTTTAGGAGAACTACAAACCAAATGTTCATGACATTCAAAGGTTAGTTCTAAAATTATTTCATCACAAGTATGGGAATGATCAATGGCTGAATTTTCTTGCTCAATAAGGGGTTTCCTAGGTGAAGGGAGAACTAAGATTGTCCTGAATCTTATCTATTGTATTTTCTATCATCAAAGTATATTCTTCATAGCTAAGAGAGATACTAGGAGAAGAAAAAGTATGATTGTCATGATCATTTATGACTTCATTCCTTTGTTCCCTAATGTCTTCCAAAATAAGTTAGGTAGGGGAAGGATCATAAATAGGGTTGTTATAGTCCATAAAGGTTTGATTGTCTAACACCAACATATCCTCATCATTTACAATCTCATATTCCACTAAATAATTCTTACAAGAAAGAGGGGAATGGAAATTAGGTAAGGTAATGTTTAGAAATGTGTCTATGATCTCATTCTCTTGTGCTATAATATCTTCCCAAAGGGGATGAGGAGAAGGAAAAGAAAGACTTTCATGACTCTAAATGATTGTATCTTCTTTCACCAAGATACCTTAACCACTGAAAGGAGAGGTATTGGGAGAAGAAAAACTATGATTATCAAGATTGTCTATGCTTTCAACTTTTATGACATCATTCCCACAAATGGTAGAGGCAAGAGCCTGGGATGTATGTTTAAGGAAAGCATCACTATTTTCACTCTCTTGTGCTAAGAGACTCTCATAACTAGGGAATGCATTGAATGAATCACTAACATGCTTATTGACTAAATTTTTCTTTGAAAACTTGGAAAAGATAGAAACTAGCATTTTTGAAAAGTAATATATGCAAACTCAAAATGCAACCTAAAGCCCTAGAATGAAATACAATTTTTAGACTTCAAACAAGGTAATGTATTGATTGTACTATGCAATGATCTGAAAATGAAATGTTGTAAATGACAATTTGGAATTAAGCAATGCATGAAATGGACTAATTTAAGATAGATTTAGTAAAATGCATGAAACAAAAGGTGAATCAACTAAAATAGATAACCAATGGCAGCAAACAGAAGCACATAAAAGCAGATTTAAACCCTGAAAACTGCAACTTCAAAGTCAATACAGACTAAGATGCCAACAAGGGAATCTTGGTGTTGTTGATGAAATTTTGAGGTCCTAGAGACTGGAATAGAAAGAAAACAACCCAAATAGGGTTCTCAAGAAAAAAAACCAGAAAGGGTCTAAGATGCCAATAAGGGAATTTTAGTCCTAGTAGAGGTTTTTTCTTAGAAAAATAGAAAAATCTAGATTGTTTATAGTGTTTCTAGGTTTCCTACCCAGGGACTTGATGCCTAGAAATAGAAAAGTGTTCAAATGAATGCAAGAGAAAGTGACTAATAACAAGCAATTGGATGCAAGGTTGAATGCAATTTTTTCAAATTTGAATGTAATAACAATGTTTCTAAATGCAATTAGGATGATTAATAATGCACTTTTCAATTTTTTTATGAGATAAAATGATGCAAGAAAATAAAAATGCAACCTATATGCACTTTCACTAATGCAAGATGCAATGCAAGAATGAATGCAACCTAGATCTAGGACCTTAGTGAACTCTAAATTAGAAAAATGAATGTCCAGAATGTCAGGTTCACCAAAATGAACCATACAGGAATGTATGATTTATAACTTAGGTCATAAAACACCAATTTTCCCCAACTAATCATTCAAGGATGTCCTAGGATCCCAAATTGGATTGACTATCAACACAAAGGTGAGTCAATTCTCAACAAGGGAGACCTTAGAATATTCCTTAGGTTTTGAAGGGTTCCACACCAAGAAAAAGATTGGAAAGGACAACTTAACATTCAACTCACAAAACCTAGTAATTCAATCCAAATGATGAGTGAAAATGACAAAATTAAGCAACAAAAAGTTAGGATTTATGTACCTGCGAAGTTTGGAAATATGATAAGGATTCTAGAAATACAAAAGTGTTGTCAAAATATGCTAGGGAGGACTAAGATGGCCCTGCTATTGTCTTAGTCCCGTTGTTTCAGGGAAAATGCAGAATATTTAGATGTCGAAACAAAATAAAAAAGAATCTCTACAAAATACCACTTGGAAGACTAATATGCCATTATTTCCAACTTAGTCCTAATCTAAATTTCTACAAATTCAAAATGTGATCCTAAGGTTCAATATTTGCATTTCCATCTTCTCGGATCTCAGGTCCTAAAACCTCCATATCTACCTTGTCGGTGACTTTTCATGAGGATGACAACTTTGCAATGAAATTTTTCAACTTTACAACTTTGCACTTCAAATGATCTTCAACCTAAATTTGCAAACACAAACACACAAGAGAGGAAAAACTTGTTGATTGTTATTAAATGGGGGGTTGCCTGGGTCAAACCCCTTGTTGGTAATTAAACCTTGGAATGGAATGAAATAATGGAGGCAAATGATGAATGAAAAAAGTGTTATGTTGCAACTCACCAAACCCTTATTATGAAATCTACAAGCTTGTGTGAAGTTGCTAGCTTGAATGTAGATCTTGAAATGTTTGAGTGCTTGATAGATTTGGACTTGAATTGCTTGCTTCAATAAAAACCTTACATCACAAATGTTAGCTCAAAAACACACTAGATCTAAGAATATCTTTGACATAATACTTGAATCTTGATGATGGCTCAAAATTCTTGATCAATTTCTCTTGAATGGTCTTGTAAACTCGATTATGCTATTAGGAATGCTCTCACAAAAGTCTTGGGTGAAAATGAGTGAAAGAACCTTATATTTATACTTATCTATGCTTAATATCTTGAAATTATACCACAACAAGCCAACATATGAATTCATTAATTAAAGGAGGCTAAATCCAACCAAGATTTGAAATTAAATCCTAAAAATAACTTAAGGGGGACTAAGATGCCCTAGGTGGCATCTTAGTCACGATGCTTAAAACTTGGGTCACAAACTCCAAAAAGGGACCATTTAAGGTGCTTCTAGAAAGAGGTTCCCAAGACCTTTGGAGGACAAAGATGAAATTGGTGGCATCTTATTCCTAGTCCAAAAATCAAGGACACATAGCTAGAATCATTAAATTATCATTTATCCTTTGATGTTTGTCAGGATTAGCCATAAAAAGATATAATTTATTAGGCTTGTGCATGCAAAATAGGACCAATTAAGACATAAATAAGGATAAATAGAGAAAGGTGGGCCCAAACAAGTGTCCTAAAAAGCTTTGGTAAGGATTTATTGATGTGTTGGGTAAGACTTCTACAAATCTAAAATAGATATTTGTGTCATTTTCTTTCTTAGGTGATCAAGGATGTTATATTGGGAGCTTAAAAGAGAAGATTGGGATGACATGGAGGGTCCTAGATCTGATATGTGGTTGTTATGTGTGTTGACAACATGTTGAGGGTCCTTTCCCTTTACATGAATCATAGAGACATGTGGGTCTACTTGTGTCATGCAACCAACTATATTATCATAATTGAAAGGAACCTTGGTATAACTAATATTATTGGTTTGATTATTTTTGTTATTGTTGTTGGACCTAGTGTTCCTTTTGGTAGAGATAGAACCCTATTTTTTCTTTAGGAAAGAATTTTGGAATATCTACAATTTAGCATTAGATGATTGAGACTTGTTTCCCTCAACAACAATGTCTACTCGATCAATGAGATCCTAGATGTAATTGTTGAGACCTTGACAGTTGTTGGTAGAGTGACCTTTGATTTTGTGGTAATTGCAATATTCATTTTCTCTATAAAAAATTGCATTTGTTTTAGACTCATCAAAGGTTTTGGTCATAGGATACACAACTGTGTTGGTGTAAACCAACCTTCTAAAAATATCCTCCAAGGGTTCCCCTAAGGGAGTGAATGTTCATTTGGAATTCTCTTGACCTAACTGACTGGCTTGATTAGGAGGATGAGGTACCCCTTGGACACATATATGATATTATCCATGGGCTATTGGGGAGTGTTTTGTGGTACTTGAGAAGTGTTAGCCACTTGGACATTTTTGGTGTCGGTGACACCATCATTGAACACATTCTTATTCTTGTTCTAGTAGCGGGATTTATCACCATATTGCTTGTCCTTGTCTTTCTTGAAGATCTTAATGAGTCCCTTAGTGATCAAATCCTTCTCAATGGTGGTCTGGTTTTCAATGAATTTTGCAAAGGTAGTTACAAAATGAAGGCGCAAATTATAAGCCAACTCAGGATGCGAGTTCTCAACAAACATACCCACTAATATTTTTCCAAAATGCTACATTTAAGATGGTTGTATAGAGCTCACCACCTTTTCAACTAGCTAGCAAATTTCTCACCATTAAATTGCTTATCCTTCATAAGGTCCATGGAATCTATATCCTTCTCTAAGTTAAAAGAGAAGTGGGTTACAAAATTTTCTAACAAATCAAAAACATAGAAATCAGACAATGTGGGAGATGTAAGAACCACTCTAAGGCTTATCGAGTCAAGCTACGAGGGAACAACCAAAGGAGGTAATTGTTGTTGTATAAGTCATCTTCATAGTGCATGTAGAATTCTTGAAAGTGGTCTCTTGGATCTCCCTTTCCAATATATTTATCAAATTTCAAAATTTTGAAGTGCTTTGGAAGGGGAATTTTGGAACTCAATGATTCAACTAGTTATGGAAAAATGTTCTCAAACTTGAAGAACTTTTTATATGATGATGTGCTAGCTTATAAATATTTTAGGGTGGCTTTCATTTCTTCCCACTCATTAACAGGCGAAGATGAGGATGGACCTATGGTATTGGATTGATCATAGGGAGCATGTTGGTATGATGGTGGTGAAAGCAATTGATTGAAGGATGGATTTCCATTGTATGATGGTACCTATTGATATTCATTCGTATAAAAAAAAATTGTTGGCATAGATTCGTTATTGGTGTGGAAGTGGTTGATGGTAGGATGATGCAAATTGTTGTTGGGATGAAACCTTTTGATAGTATGATGGATTGGGTTGGTAGTTGTATGTTGGTTGTTATGAAGGGACATACAGAGGCAGTTGTAGATTCGAAGGTTGTTGGTATGTATTGAACGTGGGTTTTTGTGGGTTGATATAGTATGTGTGAATTGTTGGTTTTGGTGTTGGGAATATTGGTAATTATGATTAGGCATGGTGTATTGTTGTCATGATGTGTTAGGTGGTGGATTCAATTTATAATAAGTATTTTGTCGAGGAGGTTCCATAAAGGATGGATGTTGATGATAACAAGGTGAAAAGTAATGAGAGGGTTGCTTGGCATACATATTCAGAGGTTGTGGTTGGTGTTGTTGGGAATTTATTGTAGGCCAGGTTGTATTGATTATTGTTAAGGGACATATTAAGGACCAGATTGTGTGGATTGTTTTTGGGGAATTTGTTGAGAATTGGATTGTGTAGATTATTGTTGAGCGATATGTTGAGGACCAAATTGTGTGTATTGTTTTTGAGGAGATGGTTGTGGGATGAAATGAATATGAGTAAATGGTGGTGCTTGTTGCATCAATGGTTGTGTTCAAATGAAGGGGACATGAGGAGGGGAAGATGCTAGAGGATTGGTTATGGTGCCCCCAACATTTCCTGATGATAGGTTTGATTGATGTGGTAAAGGTGGCGTAGATGGAATGGATGTGGGACCTTATGAATTGGTGACTTTAGATGTAGCTCCTATAATAGAAATCTAAATAGTGGGAGGTCAAATTTGATAACACACATCGTTCCCAAATCCCAAATGATACCAAGTATCTTGTGGGATAATCTAAGGAAATTGTGGAGCCTGAGGGACAAATGGCCATTGGTGAACATGATAACTCTAAGGATTTTGTGATGGAGAATGAATTTATGTATTATTGTATTACATCATATAGAATCTGGGTAGTGGTTTAGTACCTCTCATTAGTAATGAACCAATATTTTGTCTGACCCTTCAATGATGATTCATTCAGTCATTTATGCATTAGTTGACTTACTAAGATATTCCTCACCAAAGAGCTCAGGTTGATTGACCATGCCTTCTATTGGTTATTTTTTTAGAACCAAACTTAATATCAGTCCTTACCTATGAATTTTCCATAACTCAATTATCAGCAAGGTTGAGGATTTTCCAACACTTAAGTAAAGTACTTAGCACCTCACTTCTTCTCTTTGGGCTTTATGAGACACATGAGGGTAATCCTACACATGCTCATAATATCTCAAATTTGGTCAACAACATTTACTCACACAGATGTATTCCTCAAGAAATCCACTTCATAAAAGGCCTCACAAACCTCATGTGAAAGTGTTGTTTGTTTCGGGGAATGCATTTATATACTGAAAGTTGGGGTAGTCAAGTTTAGAGTATGTTATAAATTTGTATTCATCTTGAATATTAGGCCAAATTCATTACAAGGTCAATCGGCCATGAGATAAACTAATAAAATAACTAGTTCCCTAACTGAGGAAATAACAGAGTCATAACTTGCAATCAATCAGTAATACAATTATGATTGAACATCATAAATTAATAGACTATTAGCATGCCACTTTGTAGCATCTAAATCACTTTGTTTTAAAATATTGCTTCCTTACCAAATCTTATAACCATTTCCCACAACTAATGGCCTCATTTTAGAATTTAATCAACTCATTGAACTGAAGCATAAAACAAGCTCATTCATTCGGTGCAAATGATAGAAGACAAATGAAATTATAATTAACAAATTCATTCATAATTTGGAAGAAAAATACACAGGAGAGAAAAATTTTAGAACTTATATTCTTCTTCATTACTGATATTACTTTGTAAAAGTATATTTAAGATCTTCGTACAATATAACTTTTTCCCTAGATTGGCTTCTAGTATATTTAATAATGTATATATTTACATTTTATTTGCTCTGAGAGCATAGTATTCACCTTGACCTATTATGGACTCAAAATTTTTGAACTCTCTAAACTTTAGCCAAGAAGTCCCCTTTACAAATAGGGGAGAAACAAGCATCTGGCTGAGTTACAATTTCATTTTCATTTCTTTTCTTTTTAAAAACCTAATTTCAACTGATTCCTCGAAGAAATCCCCAAGCAATTTTTTACGCAATCATTTGGGAATAGGGGAGGCAAAAATACAAAACACATGTGTAGGATACCATTAGTTGTTCTCACTACATCCATGTTGAACAAAAGAGATTCCATATCATATTAGTTGGAGGACTTCCATATCAGCATGGAAGAGCAAAAGACAAACAATAGACATATTAAAACAAATACATCCTATGCAAAGACCATGGTGTCATAAAAAAAAAAAATAAGGAGGTGACCCTATTCAGAGTCATCGGCATCAAAGAATTCCTAACCGCTCCTTGTCCTCAATGAAATTGGAGGGACCATCACCATGTCATCATCAAAGCTCCCATATGGCACTAGAGAAAGAAGGTACTGGCCATATCCTAAGTCAGTGTCACCTTCAATGTCTAAAGGAGTATCAAAGAGCAAAAAAGGAGAATTATGTTTTCCCAGGAAGGCCCTATGAATTTAATCCTTTTCCATGGCCCTCTTCACTAGTTGAGCTAGTTCCTTGCCTTTGAACTTGACCATTTCTCCCAGAATGGTCCTATTTCTCAAGTTGTATGTACTCTGCACAATTGATTTCTTCTTATGACCTTTAGCCCTCATTTTACCCTTTGAAACCTCAGGAGAAGCCTAGGCTTCTTGCTTAGTTATATCCTCACAACACTCAAATACATTAAGTCGGTTAGACTTTCTAATAGGCTAAATTGTCAAACCTGTTTTCCCCATCTCCAGAAAAAGAAGAATTTAACAATTTAAGGCAAAGCTATAGGGAGATACACCTACAAGGCCAGATAATTGTAACCAACCCAACACAAAAATTCCTAACCAGAATAGAAAACCTAATTTAGAACCAACTTACCAGGGACAAGAACACTTAATATTTAGCTTAGGAAAAATAAAATATCCTCACTCTACTTGGCACTACGCCGTACATTCACTACAGACCAGAAAGATGGTGAAAATGAATAGCGATCAACCTACATTAAATAGACAATTTGGAGCATGCAAAACTAATGATTGAAGAATTACTCTTGAAGGTGAGTTGAAAACTTAACAGCTCAGCTTTGAATTTGGGTCGTTGATCTTAAAATAATTAAAACTTCATCTATGGTGACCATGAGCATCATTTTTTGACTATTAGCAACTTGTTCCTAGAAAAAAATGATGAGATCTCAAATGTTGCCATGGTTTCCTTTAATCTTGATTAATCATACACAATCTGACAATTATCATCTATCTCCAACTTAATCTGTGCTCCTTCATTAATATTGGTGAAGTACATAAGACTGATGTTTTTTAGAGAGAATACTTCCTTATACACTTCATCACTCATCACTGACCCTCCCTAAATATTAGGGTGCAATCAATGATGAAAGTATTGCCACAATGAGGTTTAGTTCATTGGATCATCCTATTTTAAAATCACATCAATGGTTCTCTAGTCATCTCGCTACTTTCCTTTATATGATGTCCTTAGGATTTTTTCATGTTACCTATTCTAGCAATAGCCATTGCCTATCGTGAATGCATCTCATCCTTCATTGGTGTCATCATCAATTTCAATATCCCCATGATGAAATATTAGCCCTTGGATATGTGGGCCATCCTTGATCACGTTCATCCTTCCATCGTGCATTGCTAATTCAAACTTTGCACCTTGGCCCCTATCAGTGATGGGAGATGTAGTGAAGAAATCAGATTTAGATACATAATGAATGGTACAAATGATATCGTACTTAAGATCTTATCACATTAGTGAGAGAAACCTTTAAGAGAATCTCATTGTTCATCATGATTTTGAAACTTAGGCTCAAAAATGAATCCATGACAAGCGATAAAATATAGAAACGTCAAGCTATCGCTCATCGCTAATTATCCTCATACATTTTGCAAGCAATTAGCGATGAGAGGATTTACATAGTGACAATGTGTATCTTGTATTGCTAATGCAGAATTTAGCACTTAAAACATATCTGTGATACGTGATGCAAGGGAATTCCATCATATTGCTCATCGCTGATTTTAAATTTATCATTTTATGACCATCCACAATGAACGATAAGAATGTAAGGTTGGAGGATATTGCTTATCACTATTACAATACTCAAGGCTCAAAATCCATTAATGATAAGTGATTCCTTAACAATACACAGAACATCGCTCATTGCTAATTGTTCCAAGAGCCCCAACAGATATTCACAATGAGCGAAAACAAAGAAATGTTACTCATCGCTTGTCGCCAATTTAAAACATACACCCAAAAAGTAAGCAACAATGGGTGATAGAGATATGATAGTCATCGGGACTTAAGTGAAAACTTTGAGCATGTGCACTTAAGTTGTTCTAAGGAGGGGACCCTCTAGGATGATGTGAGAAAAGGGGATCGAAAACTTCTAAGTTACGAAATGCAAAGGATGTAAAGGCCAAAATGGGGCCCTCTACTTAACCTTACAAAAATATAGGAAATCCAGACCTAGGTGTGAGGGACCAGTTACCTGATGATAGTAAATAACATAATATGTTTTAAAGTGACCACCAATGGGCAATAAGAAGTCAATGACCAAAATAGAACTTTACAAGTGTTTATAATGAATAAAACCCTAAACCCTCATATATAAGCCCTATATCCAAATGTGACAAGGGTTTGTAATGGGACAAAAAAAATTGAGGGTTCCATCAATGGCTCTTGTTGGGGATGTTTGTTCCTTAGTGAACAGAGTGAGAATCCAGAAACCTAGGTGAAGCAGACCCAAAACAAAAACCAAAAACCAAGGACAAAGCAAGAGAACCAAAACCAAAAAATAAAGGTATAATATTTACATAAGATACAGGGTCAGAACAATCTTAAAATTGGTGTTTAGCCTATCAAAAACCCTGTTTTCCATCGTTTGCACCATGCCCAAGATAAAAATATTACCATGAAGAGTCCACCATCTGATCATGCTACAACTACTATGCTCAACCATCATAGAGATGTGCCTTATCTTGCACTTATCTCTCATTTATGTCCCTTTGTGCATTGTAACCATGGGTTAACTAGAATATATGATTAGTCTAGCACTACCCTAACTCAATTTATCATTATATTTCACCAAATGCTCACTTAATTGGCTTGGGAAAGTGAAACATCCATAGTCTATTTGACTAATATCATATTTATTTGGATCAAAACCATACCCATTTGTGTAAAAAACAAGAAGCCTTGATACATAAGCTCCTCTTCAAGCTGATATTCATATGCATTAGAACAATATAAATCAATCATGTTGCCCCATGCTTCATTTTCTTGAAAAATCAATTTCTTGTGATCCAAGGCAGTTTCATTGTTACTTAAAGGATAATCCTTCTTACATATGGCATCACTCACATGATTCTAGAGATTAGAAATATTTTTTGTTTTAGGACCCGGGTATGTGCAGGATCATCATGCAAAAAACAGGCCCTTAAGTGGCAAAAAAATCAGAAAAATCAGTGTTAGGAAACTTGACATAAATATTTGAATAAGTTATCTATATTATTTCAAAAATATGTAAGAATAGAATTTGTAGAAAATTGAATTTAGTTTCTAAAATACTAGGTTTATTTAAAAATAAACAAAATCTATTTGGTGAAAATTTGAAATTTCAATGTAGTAGTACTTAAATTTCAGGGAAAAAATAAGAAGTAGGTGTCTATCTGACTACCCTAACCATAATAAAATGATAATATTTTTTTGTAAGATTTTATATATAAGTAGAGGACTCATGTCTGGATGTGATGCATTTTTTTTTTGTAATTTTTTTCCAAGTAAATAATTAATTATGAATTTTTTATTACAACTTTTAGAAAATATAAAAATCATCAATGCGACCACCTTAACTTGGTCAAAACTTCATGAAATTTAATTTTATTTTTAATCCTATAGTATGTGAAGCATAGAATGTGGCATGCTTTGGATTCAAAAATATGATACCGCTTGAAAGTTATAGATGTTTTTCAATCAACTATCGATCGGGACTTTAGTCATAATTCTAATAGAAAATGAATAATAATTATTTATTAAATTCAAATTAAATCATAATTTATATTTTTGGAAAGCTGAGAATCTCCTCTAAAAACCCTTTTTGTTTCATTAATTTTGGGTGAAAAAAAAGTCGTCAGCCACATACCCTACAAATATTGCCACTTTTTGGCGCACCATGATCCTGCACATACCCACCCATACCATTATTTAATTCTTCTTCCTAGTCATCATCTTTCAACTGAAAACAAAATGTTTCAAAAGATGGATCCATTAACTTAGAATTGAGATGATCAAAACTAGGGTTTTGAACTGTGTTTTCAACTACTATGTCTATTGACTCATGATGGCAATTTGAACATAACTCCCATTCTTCTATGTAGACTATTTCTTCTTCTTCCTCAATAGAACTTGGATCAAGAACAACCATGTCTATCTCTTTATCAAGATCTACATATCCTACTTTTGTTTTATATAAACATTCAGAAACTCAACCTTGTTGATTGTCAGTACCCATCCTTTTCTTAAAATAAGATTCCATAGTTTGAGTATAAACAATCTTGTCTTTAGATTTAACATTAATCAAATTATCGGGAAATTTTGAACCTGAAATAGTTGGAGTATTCTGCAAGAATATATCACATGCAATATATTTTTCTATTGGTAAAGGCATAGTTTAATGAATATTAACATAGTCAAATTCTTTGAGTAACAAAGGCGCTTTCAATATTTCCTCACACAAATATTTTTATTCCTTTTGAGAATAATCAAAATCTTCATTCCCATTACCTTGGTTTCCATCCTTTGGTAATATGCCAATAGTGTCTACAAATATGACAATATCATCATTTGTACTGCTATGCGTGCATTCACCTTTAGACATATCTTTATTCATGCTTTGAGTGAATTCTTGATCTTTGTTACTAAGGGTATCATTCTTGCCATTTTGAAACCTCATAATCATTCTTTGCTTCCTCAACAATTCTGATCCAATCAATTATTTGATCAAAATCATGAGGTTTTAATTCCTTATGCAAGGTACTAAGCCCTAGTTCATAAATGTCACAAAACAAATCAATGCAGACTGAATTCTCAGGTCTTAGCCTCTTAGGGATTTCTAACAAGGAATCCAAAAACCTTTCCATTAATTCATATGGTTATTCCTCTTTACTCTTTTTCATACTAGATAATTTCTAAATTATCAATTCTTGATCATTATTATTTGAACACTATTCAAAGTTTTCCTGACTTTGCTCAAGATCCATGTGTTGTGAGAAAGAATAGAATGAGACATCAAGATTATCCTTATATTGATAATCCTTTTCTTTCCTATTTATTTCATCTTTATAGTGTATATCAAGAGAACAAACACTTGCAGCTTCATACCATTTCATCATTGAGTATTTAATGGTATTTTCTATGTCCATAGCAATAAGATATGCTTGTTGCAATGTTGTAGGCTCTTTATCCCTTATCAAATAACTCATTTTATTTTTAAAAGCACCCAGATATGTAACTAAATATTCTACATAACTAAGTCTCAAATACTCAGGAATACCATTTACTGCTCTCATAAATCTCAGATTAAAAGAAGGGACTAACTCTTCTTCCTTTTGTTGGATTTCCCTAAATATTTTTCTTATCTCATTGGGACTAATCCTTTCACCAAACTCTTCTATAAATTCTATCATAAAAGAATTCCATGAAGCTATACAACATTCTAGTAAATATGAGTACCAATATCGGGCATCCTCTTATAGTGGTTGAGTAAACAACTTCATGACAACATCCTCATGATTTATTTCAAAATCTCCCATTACATCTATGAATGGATTTAAATGCTTAGAAGCTTACTCATATTTTTTCCCTATAAATTTTGGTAAATGTTTCCTAATATCATCAAGAATATTTTTAGGGAAACCTATCATATCTTCAAAGCTTAAAGACTTATATCTCTCAATAGAGAACTTCCTTTGTGGGTATTCTAGGAGCTGCATGACCGACATATTTGCATTTGACATTTTTCCAGAGAAGATAGTGGAATGGTACATCTCTTTTGTATCTCTATTCATTCTTCAAATACTAACCCTATGGTAAATTCATAGCTTAAGTGTAGTTTATGCCTTTATAATCTTTGAAATGCATGTTACAAAATTAATCATACTTCTTACATTTCATTCAGGTTTGTACAAAATTTAACTCAAATGTATGCAATATGACCATAACTGTTCCATTCCTTACTGCTTTAACTCACTGAATTAGGAATAATGTATTTCTTGCATATCTCTAAAATGGATCTTATACACAATTATTTCTTCTTTCATGTCAAAAAAAAGGGAAAATACTTGGATATATTTGAAGATATCACACTTTATAAATCAGGTTCTTCACATAGAATCGCTTTTTCCTTTGTAGAGGATCAAACTTCAACCATATGAAGGTGCTTCCATTAGTTGATTCCACTTTGAGATTCTTCATCTTTCACCCTCTCTTTTTCTTACTAGTACAAAGTTCTTCGGAGTTTCCACTAACTAGGTATGTGCAGGATCATCATGGAAAAAACAAGCCCTTAAGTGGCAAAAAAATCAAAAAAATCAAAGTTAGGAAACTTGACGTAAAAATTTGAATAAGTTATCTATATTACTTCAAAAATATGTAAGAATAGAATCTATAAAAAATTGAATGTAGTTTCTAAACTAATAGGTTTGTTTAAAAGAATAAATCTATTTGGTGAAAATTTGAAATTTCAATGCAGTAGTACTTAAATTTCAGAAAAAAAATAAGAAGTAGGTGTTTGTTTGACCACCCTAACCACAATAAAATGATAATATTTTTTATAAGATTTTACATATAAGTAGAGGACTCATGTCCCAATGTGATGCATATTTTTTTGTAATTATTTTCTAAGTAAATAATTAATTATGATTTTTTTATTACAAATTTTAAAAAATATAAAAAACTTGTATGTTCGACCACCTTAACTTGGTCAAAACTTCATGAAATTCATTTTTTCTTTTTTTTAATCTTATAGTATGTGAAGCATAGAATGTGACACATATTTTGGATTCAAAAAATGTGATACCGTTTGAAAGCTATAGATTTTTTTCAATCAGTCTATCAATCAAGACTTTAGTCATAATTTGAATAGAAAATGAATAATAATTACTTATTAAATTCAAAGTAAAGCATAATTTATATTGGTGGAAAGTTGAGAATATCCTTTAAAAACCCTTTTCATTTTATCAATTTTGGGTAAAAAAAAGTTGTCAACCACATACCCATCATATTGCCACTTTTTGGCCCATCATGGTCCTACACATAACCGACTATCAGTGAGAACTTTGTATTTAGAACCTCTGTGACTATATCAAGGCGAGCTGTTAGACTGCAAATATTTCCCAAGTAGCTCCCTAGTGGAGTCACCATTTTTGTTGGTTACTCGGATGGGAAAATAAGATTCCACAATTGTCAGTATGTGGTTAGAAACTATTATGAAACTTCAATAACTCTTTAAAGCAAGATGATCTTCAAGTAAATCCCCAATGAAGTCACCATTTTTGTTGGTTATTTTTTTAGAACCAAACTTAATCTTAGTCCTTACCTATGAATTTTCCACAACTCATTTATCATCAAAGTTGAGGATTGGCCAACACTTAATTAAAGTACTTAGCACCTCACTTCTTCTCTTTGGACTTTTTGAGACCTAGGAGGGTAATCCTGTGCATGCTCATAATATCTCAAATTCTATCAAGAGCATTTCCTTGAACATAGATGTATTCCTCAAGAAACCCACTTCATCAAAGGTTTGGCAGACCTCAGGTGAAAGTGTTATTTGTTTTAGGGAATGCCTTTATATACTGAAAGTTGGGGCAATGTAGTTTAGAGTATGTTATGAATTCGTCTTCATCTTGAATCTTAGGCCAAATTCATTACAAGCTCAGTCGGCCATGAGATAAACTAATAAAATAACCAGTTCCCTATCTGAGGGAATAACAAAGTCATAACTTGGAATCAATCAGTAATACAATTATGATTGAACATCAAAAATTAATGGAATATTAGCATGCCACTTTGTAGCATCTAATTCACTGTGTTTTAAAATATCGCTTCCTTACCAAATCTTATATCCCTTTCTCACAAAATAATGGCCTCAGTTTAGCATTTAATCAACTCATTGAACTAAAGTATAAAACAAGCTCATTCATTCGATGCAAATGGTAGAAGTCAAAAGAAATTATAATTAAAAATGTCATTCATAATTTGGAAGAAAAATACACAGGAGAGCAACATTTTAGAACTAATATTCTCCTTCATTAATGATATTACTTTGTAAAACTATATTTAAGATCTTCATACACTATACATTTTTCCCTAGATTAGCTTCTAATATATTTACTAATGTATCTATTTACATTCTATTTGCTTCGAGAGCATAGTATTCACCTTGACCTATTCTAGACTCAAAATTTCTAAACTCTCTAAATTTCAGCCATGAAATCCCCTTTATAAAATGAGGAGAAACAAGCATCCATCTGCGTTACAATTTCATTTTCATTTCAAAAACCTAGTTTCAATTGATTCCTCGAAGAACTCCCCAAGCGGTTTTTTATGCAATTATTTGGGAACAGGGGAGGACAGAAAACAAAACACATGTGCATGATACCATTAGTTGTTGTCACTACATCCATGTTGAACAAAAAGGATTCCATATCATATCAGCCAAAGGACTTCCACATTAGCATGGAAGAGGAAAAGAAAAACCATAGACATATTGAAACAAATACCTCCTATGCAAACACCATGGTGTCATAAAAAATAAAATGAGGTGACCTTATTTACAGTCATCGGCATCAAAGAATTCCTAACCACTCCTTTTCCTCAATGAAATTGGAGGGACCATCACCACATCATCGTTAGAGCTCCCGTATGACACTAGAGAAAGAAGGTACTTGCCATATCTTTAGTTAGTGTGACCTTCAACATCTGAAGAAGTATCAGACAACACAATAGGAGAATTATGTTTCCCCAAGCAGGCCCTATGACTTTTATCCTTTTTCCTATCCCACTTCACTGGTCGAGCCAGTTCCTTGCCTTTGAACTTGACCATTTCTCCTGGAATGGTCTTGTTTCTCAAGTTGTATGTACTCTGCACAATTGATTTCTTCTTATGACCTCTAGCCCTCCTTTTACCCTTTGAAACCTCAAGAGAAGAATGGGCTTCTTACTCAGTTATATCCTTATGACACTCAAATACATTGAGTCAGCTAGACCTTCCAACAAGTTCAATTGTTACACTAGTTTTCCTCATCTCCAGAACAAGCAAAATTTAACAATTTAAGACAAAGCTATAGGGAGAAAAACCTACAAACCCAGACAATTGAAACCAACCCAACACAGAAATTCCTAACCAGACTAGAGAACCTAATTTAAAACCAACTTACTCAAGACAAGAACACTCAATATTCAACTTAGGAAAAAACAAACCACCTTTCACTCTTCTTCGCACTATGCCTTACTTTCACTATAGACTAGAAAAATGATAAAAGTGAACAAAAATCAACCTACATTAAATAGAAAATTTGGAGCATGTAGAATTAATGATTCAAGAATTCCTCGTGTGAGTGAGCTGATAACTTAACAGCTCGGCTTTGAATCTGGGCCATTGATCTTAAAACAATTAAAACTTCACCTATGGTGACCATGGCATCATTTTTCTACCATTAGCAACTTGTTCCTAGAAAACAATGATGCCATCTCAAATGTTGCCATATTTTCCTTTAATCTTGATTAATTATACATGATCTAAAAATTAGCATGTAGTGCCAACTTAATCCATGATCCTTCATTAATATCCGTGAAGTACATAAGACTGGTTTTTTTAGAGAAAATATTTCCTTATACACATCATTGCTCATGGTTGATCCTCCCTAAATCTTATGGTGCAATCAGTGATGAAAGTATTGCCACGATGAAGTTTAGTCTATTAGATCATCCTATTTTAAAACCACATGAATGGTTCTCCAGTCATCTCACTACTTTCCTTTCTACGATGTCCTTAGAATTCTACCACATTGCCTGTTCCAGCAATAGCATCGCTTATCATGGATGTATCTCATCCTTCATCAACCTCATCATCACTGTTAACATCCCTGCGATGTAGTCTCAGCCATTGGATCTCTAGCCCATCCCTAATCACGTTCATGCTTCCGTCATGCATCGCTAATTCAAACTTTACACCTTGGCTCCTTTCAGCAATGGGAGATGTGATGAAATCAGATTTCGACACATACACCTACATGAAAATCAATGGTACAAAAGACATCACACATTATATCTTATCACATTAGTGAAAGAAACCTTTCAAAAAATCTCATCACTCATTGTGGTTTTGAAACTTAGGCTTAGAAATGAATCTGTGACAAAATATAGAAACATTAGGCCATCGCTCATTGCTAATTCTCCTCATACGGTTTGCAAGAAATTAGTGATGAGAGGATTTACATAGTGACAATGTGTATTGCATATCGCTAAAGCAGAATTTAGCACTTAAAACATACCTATGATATTCGATTCAAGGGAATTCCATCATATTGCTCATTGCTGATTTTAAATTTATCATTTTATGACCATCCGTGATGAGCGATAAGAACGTAAGGTTGAAGGACATCACTTATTGCTATTACAATGCTCAAGGCTCAAAAGCCATTAGCGATAAGCGATTCCTTAACAATACACAAAATTTCGCTCATGACTAATTATTCCAAGAGCCCCAACACATATTCATGATGAGAAAAAATAAAGAAATTTTTCTCATCGCTCATTTCCAATTTAAAACATACACTCAAAAAGTAATCAGTGATGGGCGATAGAGATATGATGGCCGTCGGGACAAAGTGAAAACTTTGAGCACATGCAGTAAAGTTTTTCTGCAAAGGGGACCCTTTAGGATGATGTGAGAAAAGGGGCTAAAAAAATTCTAAGTGAGGAAATGCAAATGATGTAAAGGCCAAAATGGGGCCCTCTACTTAACCTTACAAAATATAGGAAATCCAAACCTAGGCATCAAGGACTGGTTACCTGATGATAGTGAATAACATAATATGTTTTAAAGTGACCGACAATAGGAAAAAAGAAGTCAATGGACAAAATAGAACATTACAAGCATTTATAACAAATAAAACCATAAGACCTTAGATATCAACCCTAGATCCAAATCTGACAAGGGTTTGAGATGGAAAAAAAAATTGAGGGTTCCATCACCTTCCTCCATTGGATGTCAAGGATTAGATCCTGAGAATTGTTCAATTTTGGACTACTAAGATCCAACATTAGTGGTAGATTGAGAGGATATTGTGATTGACCAAATTGTCATTGATGTAGTTCCATTAAATTTTTAGCCTATGATCGAGTGATAATGGGCATGAAAGTGTGGATGATTAGGAGTTGAGGATGATGTGAACCCCTAAGATGAGGCTAAGTGATGAGGATTGTATGACTGATTAAAGAATTACCAACATGATGGATTGATTGATTGGACCATCATTTAGATGATTAATTGAATTTGATAGATGATTAGATTAGATTTATGTTTGGATTTGGTTGAGGATTGGATTGGATCAACTAGACTTGAGAGCTTGACTGGATGATGTGTGGATGATAAGATTGTTACTTGAGATTGACTAATGATCTCAAGAAAACAAGATGATTTAGAGGATGATGATGATTGGATTGGATTGGATATGATGATGCAAAATGACTATTACAACATAAATTTTCCTCTAGATGGAAGCAAATATATGAGCTCACAGATAATTGATGACTCAAGATGGATTATGCTCCTAATTGAGTGAGTATGACGATGATATACGATGACTAGGTAGCTAAATTGGATAAAAATCTCTCAAATAGGTGTCTAGGGGATTTATATTGGATGTTTGGTGTTTGATATGTTGATTAAGGATGACCTAAGATGAAGCTATGTGATCGAATGGATGATTCGGTGGCTTTTGGAAAATTTGGAAGCACAAAAATGGTGATTAAGGGAGGCTATAGGATGATAAAAAAAAATTGACCATAGAACTAGGCTTGGAACAATGTTGGTTTTCAAAGGTCAAGATGATTCACTCTCGAGTTTTTCTATGTGAAGTTCATTCACCTCTATAGGTAGTGGAATTTCCTCTCTAGGATGTCATAGATTCACCTTTGTAGGAAGCAAAATCATTTATAAATGACTAACCAAGGGATGTACGAATCACAAGTGTAGATTTTCCTACCCAATCTAGGTGTATAGACACATGAGAAAAATTTCCCCTAAGTATCATGGATTCACCTAAGGATTACTATATGGAAATGTACAACATAATAACATATGATAGATTGATGGTACAGATAGGAAGGCGAGATCACCTATCAAAGTAGTGGAAGCACCTATGCATGAAAAATTGGTCTAGACTTAGGAAGATGAATTCACCTATCGGGTATGACTATACAAATGGTCATGAAAAACTCACCCTTGAAGAGAGCAAGATCGCCTACCTAGGGGATAGACACAAATGAGCGAATTCACCTCCCGAGGAGACATAATCACCTATTGGGAGAAGACTGACTAAATGGACTAGACTGACGAATAACATAGATTTTCCTCTGGAGGTAGAATTTCCCATCAAAAGTGTAGATTTTCCTATGTAAGAAACAAAATCACCTCTGAGGCAGAAAGACTAGAAAAGGACTGAGATAGACAACAAACAATAGATAGTGGCAAGGATGGACTCAAGACTAATAATTGCATTGGTATAATAGAAGAAAACATGCCAAACACTTGAAAAGCCTAAATTTGTAGTAAAGGATTTCAAAACTTGATGTAGCCCACACTAGGAATCTTCATTAACACTAGTGAGGGACACCTTTTTCAAGTTATTTATCGACTCTTGTCTATGAGAGTGGATGGATAGGGGCCTCCTAGAATGGAAGGATGACCCAAATCACCCTCTCCTTCGAAAGTTACAAGTATAACAAGTAACTTATGCTAAGCTAAGGATTCTCGTCTCACTCAAGGGAGCCAAATGGTCGGTTTAAAAGTCTTCAGGGTATCATGTGCATCCCCTACACTACACCAAGCCACGACTAAATATGGGTCTTAAACTAGGCTTAATAGGAAACTACGGGAGTCCTTGAAACACTAGGAGGGTGTGTGAGGCATGTTTGTGAACACCAACTCATCACAAGTGTGAATTAGGAGCCCTAATGAGGTACTAAAATCTTAGACCAACCCTTCACACCTAACTAGAAATCACCCTAGTATTAGTGCTTTTCCAGACACAACAAGATTGGATTGGGGTACAACTTTAGTTCTCCCACCTTTATATACCCCGCTAGTTCGTGTGGTTGAGATCATCCCTTGGTTGATGAAATCCCATGTTGGTCTTCTATAAGGAATGAAATAATAGACATTTTTGATCCCCAGGCTTAAACATAGCGCAAGGGGAGAGCATATGCGTACTTGTACTCCTAGGTAAACAAATGGACTTGAGTTAACTATGATTTCTGATCCCTAGGTTCACCACACAGTGCAAGGGGAGATTATACATCCACAACTAACTCTAAACATGCCAAACAAGTTAATTGAACCTTTAATTAATTCTACGTGTGCCCAATTAGTTTGGGAAATCAACTAACTATTTTCTTTGATCGCTTATCCTACAACAAATACGTTAGTAGTTTTGATACCACTGGTCTTTGTTAAACAAGAAGCAAGATGCATAAACCACTAGTAATAAATACATACACAAAAATACAAGTTAGTTGGCTAGTTCCTGTTAAATAAATATTTGAGTAGCTCCCTTTGGGTTTCTTTTTGTATTGTATATGCGTTGGCCTATGCATCACCGAGTTTCCTTGGCTTTTTTATCAAAATTTTGGTCGTCTGCTTTGCACATCTACTCTTTGCAGCTTCGAGCATCGGCTTTCCTTTCAGATCCTAAGAAGTTGCATGGTGCCTCCACATGTCATGGTTACGGGATGTTTTGTTCCTCATTTCCTTGAAGCCTCGATGGGCTGCAGAAGGCTTCCACAAGGCCATCATTCATAAAAAGTGTCAGTGGGCCCACACCTTGCTATGTGGCAACCGTTCAAGAATTTTTTCAACACGGGATGAAACAGCAACCGCAGGCAGCGAAATGTTGCCACACGTCTTTTATGCCCCGCTGATGGAGCCTTCCCTCCGCTATGAAAAGGTACTCTGCCCTTTCGACATGTGTTTCATTTTCACACCCCCTTTGCAACAAAGATGGGAAGTCTCTTGCCGGCAGCGATTTGCTACCATGTACCGAACCCGCTTGATCTATATGAAGGCCTATTGTTCGTGAACCAAATAAGGCTATTGGATATTGTGCGTCATCTTCATTTGCTCGGAGAGGTTTACACTGAGGCTGGGACCACCGCCATAATTACGGAGGATGCACCTGTGCCTGGGATAACTGGATGTTGTGTTCCAACTCGATGTTGTTGTAATAGCCTTGGGTATATTCTGATTCAGGCATCATTGCATGAAGATGGTGGTATCTTTTCTGTTATTGCTCTCCAAGGTAGTGGGCGATTTTCCTGCTATATATACTTTCTCTGTTGAAGGGAAAGGGTCCAGAATTTGGGAAAAATACGCTGGTTTTAGCAAAAGACATCAGGCCCTTATTACTTTTTAAATTGCAAAACTTTCAGACTGTACGAATTGTTTGGCCTTTCTATTTTTCATGTTTTGATTATGTATACGCATAAAAATGGCCATGTCTATAATCCTGGCAATTAATTAAATATTTATTATTTAATTATTTCTTCTAAGGTCCTCTACATATGATTAAATTTAATTAATTTAATTATATTGTTCATTCATCTTATTCTTCTTATAATTAAATAAATTTATTTTATTTAATTATTTTCATATGTCCACTTAATTAATTAAATAAATACATTTATTTATTTAAATTAATTATCCTTTATTTGAATTTAAATTAAATCTTTTGATTTAATTAAGTTTAAATATTTCCCCTTTCTTCTATTTTAATTCTTCTTCTAATTAATTAAATGTTTCATTTAATTAATTTCATAAAAGTGATTTAATTAAAGTAAATCTTATTTAATTAAAAATATCTTATGCTTTCTTTCCAAATCAAAATTATGTATTTTAACCTAATTGTGCAATCTTCTCATATCATAATTAAATATTTTTATTTAATTATGAGATTTTCTGCTTTTTTTTCAATAAAACATGATTAAAGATCTTTTTTTATCATAACTTTCTTCTGCTTTTAAAAGCTTAATTAAATATTTTATTTAATTAAGAAAAGCTGAATGTCCTCCACAAATAAATAATTGATTTTTTTAATTAATTATTTATCAGCTTTAAATCTTTCTTTTATTCTTTTAAAGAAAGATGATTTCTTATCCTCTTATCTTTTTCCTCTTCCATAATAAAATAGAAAAATCTGTTTCTAGGGTTCTTCTATCTTATCCTTCAGTTTCATCTTTCTTCAACCGTTTGATCTGCCAGGAATTATCACAACTGTCAATCGAGACAGCCAATCAGAATCATTCAGAAAGCCCTATAAATACCTGTGTGAATCCAAACATTGATAATAGGCAAATAGGCAATTAAGTAAAGTTTATGCATTTAATTCATTTAGTATTCATAGCATCTTGTTTATTTCAAGTTTCTTAGCTAAAATCATTATCATAGCTTAATCATGCATTCATATCATAGCAAAAATCTCGTTCTTTAGGAAGGCAGTTTGTTGAGCCTAGCCACTAATCTGAGAACACAAGGCTGGAACCTACAAAAACACTAAAGATAGAGGATGATAGGACGACAACAGAAACAGGATACTGAGTTTGCACATCTCTATTCCTTTTATATTCCTATTTTTGTTATAATGCTTTATTGGTGTGTTTGAACTGATTTTAATTCATTTATGCACTTAATTTTCACACACACATTAAATGGCGCCCACTGTGGGGCCTATGCCCCGATTTTAGACTTCTTTCTTGCAGGTTTTTCTTGCAGGTTTGCTTACAGGTTTTTCTGGCATTCGGCAGCACATTTTGGAAGATTCGAGAAATTTTTATTTGTAGGTATTTCGGCGCATTTGGGCTCTGTTTCGGCGCATCTGGTCATTTCTGCGGCGCATCTAGGAAACAGAGTGGCGCATCTGTCACTTTATGCAGCGCATTTAGGCATTTAGTTAGCACATTTAGGACTTTCTTTAGCGCATTTAAAGTTGTATCAGAAAATTTAAAAAAAAATCTCTGCATTTAGAATAGCGCATATAGTCTCTGTTTTCGCGCATCTGGGTAGTAGAATTGTGCATTTGTTTTCTGTTTTAGTGCATTTATGTAACAGAGTTGCGCTTCTGGTCACTGTTTCTGTGCATTCGGGAGATAGAGCTTCACATCTGGAACTGTAACCTAGGGTAGCCACCACACCTTTTATCATGAAGTTAAAACGAACCCCATGTCTATTGTGAAGCAACATCTTCACTTAGATTAAATCACATTTGATTTTGGTGCACATAAAATGAATCTGTCTACTCTTATTGACTGTGCTTGAAGGTGGTAGGTGATTATGCTCTCACCCTGTGCAAACTAGGTGATCAGAAAACCAGACCCACTTTTCCCTGTGTAACCTTGATTTGATAATCGAAGTATCCTCTCCCCTTGCGCACTTGTGCGATCCTGGGTGCAAGAGAAACGGTTATTGACTCTAGAAATTGGGCCTGCCTTAAGGGAAAAAGTACTCACCTTAAGGGACGACTCAAACCGGCAATGGAGCTAAGGCCAAGCTACCCCCGACCGATATACAAATGTAAATCTTAAGGGAAAACCTAAGGTTGCTTGTGCGGATGTGACATCTGGAGGCCGGAGTTGTACTCCCATAAACCCTATTGAAGGCTCCTCACCTTAATATAATCTATCCATGTATGGCCACTTTCGAACGGGGTCCCGAATTAAACACCATTGTTTGGTAACCAAAAACCTTCTATTTTCTAGTCGCAACACCGGTCATGTGAAGGCATCCACACTTTGCAATCTTAGTAGAGGTGATCAGCTCTACCATGGGAGTTTCATAGGGGTTGGAAGCTTGGTTGGCCTGAGAAGAGAGTGCACTATAAGGGGGAGCCGTGCAGCCAGCTTACTGGATTCCTGCGCTCTGATATGCGGTTGGGGAACCCGTGGGTCTAGCGGATATTGTCAAGCTAACCTAGGTTGGTGCTTGCATTAGCAGTTTACGAATCAACTTAAATTAGGCTGTTTGCTATGATTTCACATTAATTCAGATAATGGATCATCCAAGAACAAACATGACAAATTTTAGCTAAAAACTGGTCAAAACTATCCTAGAAAAACTGCTTTAGCGCATCTAGGGGAAAACTGCGGCGCATTTAAGCTCTGTTCTAGTGCATCTGCGTTCTGTTTCGGCGCATTTAGGATTTTATGCTGCGCATCAGTGCTCTGTTTTTGGCGCATATGAGATTTTCTGCAGCGCATTTGACCATTTCTGTAGCGCATTTGGGAAATAGAGTAGCGCTTTTAGGTTTTGTCACAGACCTGACTTTCTAAGATTTTACTCCCATGTTAAGAAAGTGGAAATCAACCAAGTTCACCAAGAAATCAGTTTTCAATAGGATCAAGAAGCCCAAAACAAATTTCAGTTACAAGAAGACCTTAGATCACAGAAAATTCCTGTATAAGAGTCGAGACGTCTTGCTCCATTATCGCACATTCCTCCATAGATACCAAGACTACATTAGGGGATTCACCAACGATTATGTTGTAGAACCTTTGGCTACCCAAGCTTATTATCAAAGATTAGCATTATCTCAACATCATAATTTGAATCAACCTCTTGAGTTTGAGAACGTACCACAACCTTCAATTGAATATTCAACGCGTCCCAATCAGATCCTTCAGTGACCCTCGACCATATTCAAGGATTCCTTACATATGCCTATTTTTACGAGATCTCAACACAACAAAGTAGGTGAAACACCTCAAGAAGAGGGTGAACGAGATAGTCCTCTTTTTAGTGTAAGTCACAATCCCCTTTTCAGTAACAACAATATGGCTGACGGAGAGGAAAGTTCAATACTTAAGAGCAAAAACATGAACAAAACTCCTATAGGTAGTGATGATGAACAAGACGATGAACTTGAACTTAGAGAAGCAGAACAAAATCCCAAGTTTCTTAAAGTCCTTGAAAAGATTATACAACGTGACAAAGAGAAATACTTTCTTTTTCTAGCAGATCAAGGAGCTAAATTGCCTAAAGACTTTGATACAGAGAAATTAAAAACCACCGAGGAAGAACCATCCCCATCTGAATATGCCTCCTTGAAAAAATAGTTTAGAGAGATGCAGGGAAAAATCAAAGAGTTACAAGGAACCACAACCAAGCAGTACACTTTGGATGACATATGTCCTTATCCTTTCGATAGAAGTCTCAACATGATTCCATTTCCTAAACACTGCGAAATCCCCAAATTTGATCGTTATAATGGAAAATCAGACCCAGTTGACCATGTTAGAGACTTTCGAAACATGACATTGGAATTTGCCCACGAAGATACATATTTATTGCGATTATTTCCTTGAAGCCTTGGAGTCAACTCTATGGAATGGTTATCTAAGATTACACCTCCTATTCAAACATTTGAGGAACTGATGAATTTATTCATAAAAACAATACTCTTACAATGTTCAACACCAGATCACCATGATTGATCTTTGCAAAGTTACGCAAAAACCTGGGGAATCTTTCACTACCTCTCTTCAAAGATGGAGGAGAATGTTCACTAGGTACCCCCGTCATGTCCCTGAAAAGGAGAAAATGGTTACTTTCATCAATAGCCTCAACTCAGAAATGAGTTATCGTTTAAATCTGCACTGTCCACCTTCCTTTGAGAGACTGATTGAAGATGCCCTCACCATCGAAAGTGCTTTGGTCAAAAGAGGGACCATAAAACTTGATAGGGACAACCCTGCCTCATCTAACCATTACAACAATTAGGACAAGTCCAAGTTTTGGACCCGCAACAAAAATGTTGTAAATGATGGTGTTGTAGATGCAAATCATGTCACGACTAAGACCCGCAACAAGAATGTTGTAAATGATGGTGTTGTAGATGCAAATCATGTCACGACTAAGCCATTTATCTTGAACACTCCTCGTGACAATAATTACAACCATGTCAATTCAGTCGCAAATCAAGGAAACAATCATCCCCCTCCAACGAACTACAATCAAGGGACTGCCAACAACCAAAACCACTGGAACAACAACAACAACAACAACACTTCAGGGAATACCTCAAACACGAAACCACAACGCTTTCCATTCTTCTCCAATAGAAGAGCTTTTACTCCACTAGGACAATCCTTAGAATCGGCTTTCAAAGAAGTCATGGCAAAGAACGTCCTTATGTTACCCCCACAACGCAATTACGAACCTAATGTAAAACCTCCATCATGGAACAAAGCTTATTTTTGCGACTACCATAGGTGCAGAGGTCATCATACAAACAACTATCAAGGTTTGAAACATGCTATTCAAGATCTCATTGACAAGGGCATTATCACAGTAGAAGGACAGCAAAAATCCAACGAAGATCACCAAGCATTTTGAAATCCTCTACCAAATTATCAAAAGGGAGAATCTTCTGACAAAACTGTGAACCAAATTGATGATAATGTAATCCGTCACCTCTATACAGACGATGAGCGAGTCAACGTCATAAAAATCAAAGAGAAAGTAGACAATGGACAAGTAAATGTCACAACAAGAGCACAAGCTAAGGTTGTTTTGAAAGGTACCTCTTCAAAATCCAATGAGACCTCTCCTCAACACCAATACGACTTAGTTAACCAACTTCAAAAAACTCTAGCTCAAATCTCCATTTTTGAACTTTTGAAGATTTCCCCTGCACATAGGGAAATTTTAGATAAAACCCTCGTTGAAACGACTGTATCTACGGATTTGGATGTGAATCGATTTCAAACCATGGTAGGACATTTGTCCTCCCCCACATGCCTTTCATTCTCAGACAAAGATGATGTTTCCCTAACTCATCCCCACAATTCATCATTATACTTAGAGGTCATGATCCACAAATTCTGTGTCAAACGTGTTCTAATAGATGGAGGGGCTGGTCTAAACATATGTACTTTGAAGGTGATTCAAGCATTAGGATTTGCCGAAGACTCCATTGATCCTAGAAGGAAGATTACCATTAAAGCCTATGATGATGAGGAGAGAACGTCTAAAGGTCTAATCATGCTACCAATCAGAGTGGGACCTGTTATCAAAAATACCTTTTGCCAAGTTTTAGAGCGAGATCTTGCATACAATATCTTGTTGGGTTGTCCTTGGATCCATGAGATGCAAGCTGTTCCGTCCACTTACCACCAATGTCTTAAGTTTCCGTATGATGGACAGGAAATTACTATACTAGCTGATAACTCAAACGCCCAAACTTGTGCCAATGTCAAAGCTCATCAAGATACTTTGGTTCCGAATAATCGAGAAGCACTTGCTGATACTTCTTCTCAACATGCTACACACATCAGTCAGTTAACTAAAAGTTTTGACAAGAAACTACAGTTCAAGGAAAGTGGAGTTGGGGAATATTCCCTTTGTCTTGCTAATCTACCTACATCTCCTCGATCACATGGGAAACCTTCTATTACACCACAACAGATATCAGCAGCATCAACATCAGCACAGGTACAAACAGAGCCCACTACCAAGTTCAATGGACAATTTATCAAAGAAAAATTTCCCATGGGAGATCCTGAGGATACAACAATTCTAGATTGGCTCTATAAAGATGAAGAGGACACAATTCTAAACGTCACCTTACCAACAGAACAATATGGGAAAGGATATTCTATCATGCAAAAGATGGGATATGATAATGGTCCTCTTGGAAAGAGAAAAGAAGGCGTAGTTGAGCCTATCCATCTTCCAGGACTTGCGGCATATGATAAAACTGGAATAGGCTATGAGGCTACCCAATCTAAACAATCCCAAGGTAATGTTTTTACACTGCAAGAAGGTTCCGATAAGAATGAAACATGTTTGGTATCAGTCCTGAATTACATTGAAAATAACTCTGACACAGATTCTGCTGAATATGAATGGGATACCATCCATGATAACAAATTTTGGAGAGACAAAGAGGTAGATGTCATACATAAGTATACGCCCGCTTTGATCAAAGGAGAAGGTTCAGGATCCCAACCACAAGAATCTGAACCACAAAGCAACTATGAGTCTAGTGATACTAAGTCGGATTTTAACGAACAAGATTATCAGGAGAATAGTCCCATCATTGACCTATCTCATACCTCGGATCCTACCGATAACTCTGTCTTGACCCTAACCATCGCCAATTTTACACAACCGGACGACGTCCTATCATTAATCCATCCTGATCTCATTGACTGGGATCTTACCGAACCTATGGATATACCTATTTTTCCAAATGACGAAGCTATCATAAACTTCCTTTCCGCCGAAGATGTAAATAATTGTTCCACTAGCGATTTTCGGTATGAAGTCTTTAATCAGGAGAGTGTCAAGTCTCCTAGCTGCAAAAATGAAAATAAAGAAAAATGGTCTAGTGGTGAAAACCAGAATCTGGCAGTACTAGATCAAGCAAAAGATAAAATAAAGAGCGTATCAGATGGTGAAAACCTTTTTGAGGCACCATCTGATGGGACTCTTGACACTCTCCCAGAGCATTATCATGAGCGATCATCCATCTTGAATGAGCCTACAAAGGAAATCAACGTTGCAACTACAGATAATCCAAGGATCCTACAGATAGCTAAATCAATGACAGTTAAAGAAATCCCAGAGTTCATGAATTTTCTCAAGGAAAACCAAGTCAATTTTGCATGGTCATATGCCGATATGCCCGGCCTTGATCCTGATCTCATTATGCATCATTTATCTATCAAATCAGGAGCTAAACTCGTAAAACAAAAACTCAGAAAGATGAATCCTCATATTGCACTATTGGTTAAAGAAGAACTCAAGAAGCTCCTCGACGCAGGTTTTATAAGATCAATTGACTATGCCGAATGGATTTCCAATATTGTACTAGTAGCAAAACCAGACAAACGTGTAAGAGTATGCACTGATTTCAGAGATCTTAATAGAGCTTGCCCAAAGGATGACTTTCCGCTTCCAAGTATCGACATTATAGTTGATCTAACAGCAGGCCATGCCATGTACTCATTAATGGATGGTTTCTCGGGTTACAACCAAATCAAGATTGCACCAGAAGACCAAGAGAAAATAGCTTTCACTTGTCCGTGGGGAACATATTGTTGGAATGTCATGCCTTTCGGCTTAAAAAATGCTAGAGCTACTTATCAAAGAGCTATGACTACAATATTTCACGACATGATGCACACATTCATGGAAGATTATGTAGATGACATATTGGAAAAATCACACACCAGAGAAGGACACTTGGAGATACTATCTAAAATATTTGCCAGATTGGAGAAATTCAAAGTTCGCTTAAACCCTAAGAAATGTGTTTTTGGGGTCACATCTGGAAAACTGTTAGGATATATTGTTTTAGAAAAGGGAATTGAAGTAGATCCTGCTAAAGTTCGCGCAATCATGGAGATGCCTCCCCCAAAGAACATTAGTCAGCTGAGATCCTTACAAGGGCGACTCCAGTCTATTCACAGATTCATTGCACAATTGGCTAACAAAAGTCTACCATTCACACATCTCCTACATAAGAATGTTCCTTTTAGATGGGATGATAAATGTGAAATGGCATTTCAACAAATCAAGCAGTACCTGATGAATCCACCAGTTCTTGTACCACCAAATCCAGACAAACCATTGATTCTGTATATTGCTGCAACTGAGACATCTTTGGGAGCATTATTAGCACAAGAAGACCATGAAGGGAAAGAACGGGCAATTTATTCCATCAGCAAAACATTGATAAGTCATGAGCTTAGTTACACTTTCATTGAGAAGGCTTGTTTAGCAGTCGTCTTCGCTTCCCAGAAATTCCAACATTACATGCTAACTCATACAATTAAGCTTGTTTCCAAAATTGATCCACTCAAGTATCTACTAAGTAAAGCATCACTAACAGGAAGGTTAGCAAAATGGATCATGATTTTGAGTGAGTTCGACATCCACTATGTTGATCGCAAAGCAATCAAAGGACAGGTTATCGCGGATCAACTAGCAGACGCTCCTCTCCAAACAAAGCACCCTTTACACATTGAATTTCCAGATGCTGATGTCTTCACAGCAGACTTTAAGCAGCCATGGTCCTTATACTTTGATGGTTCTTTTACTCAACATGGCTCGGGGGCAGGCATTCTCTTCGTCACCCCTCAAGGGCATACCATTCCTAGGTCCTATAGGTTAATGTTTCCATGCACCAATAACATAGCCAAATATGAAGCGCTGATCATTGGACTGAAAACATCATTGGAATGGAGGATTACCAAGCTACAAGTTTATGGTGACTCACAACTAGTCATTAATCAAATCAATGATGACTATCAGACTAAAGATGACAAGTTGTTACCATACAAGAAGATTATTGATGACTTCAAGAAGTATTTTGTGGACATTCAGTTCACAAAAATTCTGAGGATTGACAACAAAGCGGCCGACACTATGGCTACGATCGCCTCATTGATACAACTCCCAGACAAACAAACTCGCTATGAATTTCTGGTGGAACAATTATTTACACCTGCCTATGACACACCTGAAAGCCAAATTATCTGCCACCTAGTAGGATCTGATTCACCCTGGTATGGCAAGATTTATGCATACCTAAAAGATGATATATTACCACCTGACTTGTCCCGCAACCAAAAACATAACTTTATCCGACAATCCTCTCGATATACCCTTATCGCTGATACCCTTTATCACCGTGGTCTTGATGGTACTTTACTTCGATGTCTTGAACGTGACGAATCCAACAAAGCTTTACAAGTTCATGGGGGCATTTGTGGTACTCATTCGAGTGGACTAACCTTATCCAAAAAATTGATTAGAATGGGTTACTACTGGCCTACAATGGAAAGAGAATCATTTACCTTTGCTAAAACATGCTCAAAATGTCAGATTCATGGGAATCTTATTCATGCTCCTGCACAAGAACTTCATTAGTTTACACCCACCTGGCCATTCTCTCAATGGGGGTTAGATCTAGTGGGCAAAATTCATCCTTCTTCTTCAAATGGGCATAAGTTCATCATCACAGCAATGGAATATTTCACTAAGTGGATTGAGGCAGTACCTCTCTCTAAAGTCACTGGAAAACAGATCTCATCCTTCATTCTCAATTACATTATTTGTCGATATGGTATTCCTAATGCCATTATTACAGATAATGGTCGACCATTCAAAAATCAGGATGTTGATGAACTTTGTGAAAGATTCCATATTCAGCACAGATATTCCATGCCTTACTATCCTCAAGGGAATGGCCAAGCAGAGGCCTCAAACAAAACCATACTAAAGATTTTGAAGAAGATTGTCAATGACTCAGGGAAGGATTGGCATGTTCAACTCAATCCTGCCTTGTGGGCTTACAGAACTAGTGTCTGAACGCCAACAGGAGCAACACCTTTTGCCCTCCTCTATGGAGCAAAAGCCATACTGCCTTTAGAGGTAGAAATACCTTCCTTAAGAGTACCACTGAAAGGTCTCATAATAGATGAGGACTACAGAGTTTCCCGACTCCAAGAGTTAGAACTTTTAGATGAAAAGTGATAGAGAGCAGCAGACCATTTAAAAGCATATCAACAAATGATGGCTCGCAGCTATAATCACAAAGTCAAGCCACGTGCCTTTCAGGTGGGTGATCTAGTTCTGAAAGAGAACCCGCGTAATCAACAAGACAGAGAAAAGAAAGGAAAGTTTGAACCAAATTGGTTGGGCCCTTATGTGGTTATTGCAGTCTACGGATCGGGAGCATACAAGTTATCAATGCCAGAAGGAGACCTATTGGATGAACCCATCAACAGTATACATCTTAAGAAGTATTATGTTTAGGTCAGAAACAGTCCTGAAGAAATACTAAAAAAATCAGAAAAAGTCCTGAAGAAATCTATACAAAACTCCAAAAAAAAAATCAAAACATTTCAAAAATACAAAAAAATCAAAAGAGAATGTCATAGGGTGAAAACCTGGCAAACATGCAGTCTATTGACAACAAAATACAAAAAAAAAAATCAAAAGAGAATGTCATAGGGTGAAAACCTGGCAAACAGGCAGTCTATTGATAGAAAAAACTAAAAAAATCAAAAAAGACATCAGAAAAATGCAATAAATATAGATAGTGAAAATCTGGCAAACAGACGCTATCTGTACCTCTCCATCTATTAGTTACTGTTTTTGCACCTTATCTTTTCAAAAGCTTTCCTTTTTTCCGCATCTTTTTCCGCATCTTGAGGTCATTAATCACACCATCCTGCCGCCATTTGCCTAGGGAGTTAAAACGTCTTACCATGGATTGATCGTTTGTACATATTCCTTTCCGCAAGTTGTGTCAATCAACAAGGAAAAACTCAACTGGGGGCACTTAACTTTCAGAGCATACCAAAACAGCTAGACCATGACATAGCAATACGAGCATACCAACGACCAACAAACTCCTTTGTCAATGTTATCCGCTCATGACACATTTTTCAGCAAGATATCATATCACTTGTCTATTGGATGATCCAAATATCTGAATAATGTCTGCATTAACAGTCTTCCATGTTTGATTAAAAGTTGTTTGATTTTCGATATCATTACTCAGGAGCATACTCAATGATGTACTGCACTAGAGTAGCAAGGAACGAGAATGATTTTTCTTTGTCTGCTGTCTTGGGTTAACAACCCAATCTGATGCAAATATGTCAAAGGACATGACGCTCAAAGCAAATATCATCGATGACAGTTCCACATTTGCATCAGAACGGTGGTTAATCTTTGTCTATTTATGCAAGAAATGCTCAGGTCATCTCGGTTCAATTATACCTCGATGCTTGTGTTCGCTTGCTATATCAAAATTCATGAAAGTTGTACTTTGGTCATCATTGGCGCTAATTTCCCCTCTGATGCTTGTACATACTTCCAACATTTCAAATGTTCTATGATGATTCAAGAAGGCTCATAACAGGCTCAACAAACTGGTTAGTTTCATATAGTTGCATGTTCATTAGCTCATTGTATATATCTGCATATTGGATTCATATTCGTATTTTGTAGGGCTGAATGAAGGTATTCAAACGGTTGTTATTAAGTTTTGACCTTTTTCATGGAGGACATTTGGACATTTAATTCATTACATTTATTCATTTCATATCATTTCATCATTCCATTTATCATTTATCATTTTTCACCATCATTTATCATTCTTTTATCATATTCATTTATCATTCTATTCATTTTTCATCTATCATTTTTCATATTCATTTATCATTCATTTCATTTTTCATCTATCATTTTTCATATTTATTTATCATTATTTTATCATTTCATTTTTCATTATCATTTATCATTCATTAATCATTCTTTTATCATTTCATTTTGCATATCATTTATCATTTTTCACTATCATTTATCATTCTTTTATCATATTCATTTATCATTCTATTCATTTTTCATCTATCATTTTTCATATTCATTTATCATTCATTTCACTTTTCATCTATCATTTTTCATATTCATTTATCATTCTTTTATCATTTCATTTTTCATTATCATTTATCATTCATTAATCATTCTTTTATCATTTCATTTTTCACTATCATTTATCATTCTTTCATCTATCATTTTTCATATTCATTTATCATTCTTTTCATTTTTCATCTATCATTTCTCATTCATTTATCATTCTTTTATCATATTCATTTATCATTCATTTATCATATTCATTTATCATTCATTTATCATATTCATTTATCATTCTTTTATCATTTCATTTATCATTCATTTATCATATTCATTTATCATTCTTTTATCATTTCATTTATCATTCATTTATCATATTCATTTATCATTCTTTTATCATTTCATTTTTCATTATCATTTATCATTCATTAATCATTCTTTTATCATTTCATTTTTCACTATCATTTATCATTCTTTCATCTATCATTTTTCATATTCAGTTATCATTCTTTTCATTTTTCATCTATCATTCTTTTATCATTTCATTTTTCACTATCATTTATCATTTTTCATCTATCATTCTTTTATCATTTCATTTTTCACTATCATTTATCATTCTTTCATCTATCATTTTTCATATTCATTTATCATTCTTTTATCATTTCATTTATCATTCATTTATCATATTCATTTATCATTCTTTTATCATTTCATTTTTCATTATCATTTATCATTCATTTATCATTCTTTTATCATTTCATTTTTCATTATCATTTATCATTCATTTATCATTCTTTTATCATTTCATTTTTCATCTATCATTTATCATTTATCATTCATCTATCATTTATCATTTCATTATTCATTTACCATTTATCATTCCTGTATCGTTTACCATTTATCATTCATTTCTCATACCGTGGCATTCCCATTCACATTTATCATTTTATTTTACATATCATTTTACCATATTACCATTCATACCACATTCATTCTCTACCATATCACGATGCATTTCATACATGGAAAATTCAAAAAGCAATTAACATCACATATATACATACATCATCACAAAATCATTGCATACACATCATAATCACTCGATCATCCTGCATCACATAGATTAGTCCGCACATGTAATAAAAGCATATCAAAATCCATCTCATAACATACATGCATAAATGTCATATCCATATCATATCATAAATGCATGAACATAAACATCATCAGAAATACCGCCACTGCATATCATCACTCATCAAGATAATACAAATGTCCAAATGTTCGATGAAACTAATAAAAGGTCAGAACATAAATACATCATACATGATCAAAACTCAGTATACATAATGAATCAAGCCCCAAAAATGGCTAACTGGTCGATGCCCCTGACAGAGCTGGTCCAGAAGGAGGTGGCCTGCCGCTGGTCCCTGCATCAGGATCCCGTCGAGGCCCGGTAACCTCTCTGCCGTGTGTAGATGTCCGGGATCAGGTCCTCGTCCAGCTGTGTGATCTGGGATATGGCTCTTGTCGCTCAGGAGGGCATAGCTCCTCGTAACGAACTCTGTAGTACTCTGCCTCTCTGGCTGCCTCAAATCCCTCTGTAATGGCCTCTCGTAGGGATGTACTCTCTATGGTACCCATCAATCTCTGTGCTACACCCTCAGCCTCCTGTGCCCGCCGTCTAAAGGCATCCCTCTCTACTACTAACTGTGCCACCTGAGGATCTGGGGTAGGCATCTGAACCTGTACCTATGTCTGAGCCTGTGCCTGAGCCTGAGCCTATGCCTGTGCCAGCTGTGCCTGTAACTACACTATCATGCTCTGTGCCTGCACCAACTAACTCTGAAGCTGTGCCTGCTGCCCCTGAAAGGTCTGCACCTGACCCTGCAATGCAACTATCTGTGCCTGCTGGGACGAGGAGGTCACCCTAATCACCGTCTGTGGCCTGGCACCGGATCTGGATCGCCGAGGAATCTGTACTCTGCCGAGACTGTCTAGTATCTGCTGTCTCTGCCCATCCCTGTCATCTCCGTCATCTCCATCCTCTGAGCTGCTCTCCTCCTCCCCAGCTCCACTCTCCTCGCTCTCCTCTCCCTCCTCCTCCTCTCCACCCATCGCCTGCTCTCCACCTGCCACACCTCCCGGTATCCCTGCTCCTGGTGGTGGGACTGCTCTGATGGCCCGTGCCTCATCTGGCACTGTGAATCATGGAAAGGGATGCGTATGAAAGTACTAGGCGTAGTCATCTGTCATCCCTACATCCAATACGTCTGGCATGTCCGCCCATACCTCGGGCTGTAAAGATGTGTACTCTGTGTAGGCTGCCTGGTAGGGAATGCATGGCCCCCATCCTACATCCCCCTTGCGCCGCCCATAATGAGCAACGCCCTGGGGCATCCCCTGCGTGAAACCAAACTGTCTCAGCACTCGTAGTGCCAAAAACCTCTCAATAATAAAGGGCATCTGCCCTATCAGGTATCGCGGTCTGCACACAAACGGCATCTCTAACTGATCCGTCGCCCATGCCTCGCAGTCTGTGTACGGCCTCCATATCATGGCATCTACATCATCTAGCACTCACTGCCAGTACTCTACCTTGCCCAGCCTCTGCTGGACAACTGCACTAGAATACGCATATATGTACGGCCTCCCTGCTGGTCTCGCCCTAGTACACAGTGGTCTGGTGATAGCAATGTGCTCCCACGCCCAGATCTGCAATAATGTAACTCCATTCGCCAGGCTGGTGGATCCTCTGTATACAATCCGATGAAGGTCATGATACATATCCGCCAAGACGTAGCTCCCCCAGGAAAATCTCTGCGGCTGAGTGATCATCCACTCTAGCATCCTCCCCCACCCCACGGCAAATCCCTTGGACCGATGGTCCGGTCCAAGGAAACCTCCAACAAATGCTGTCAATACTGCTACTAGAGCTGGATACTTGCTGAAGTCATCCCAGTCTATCCAGTACCCATAGATACCAGGATCGCCACATATCCGCTGTAATGCCTCTGTCCCACCGACCTCCTTGTGGTCATAAACCACAAGGGCTCCAACCACCGGAATCCCCAAAATCCGGTACACGTCCTCTGGTGTCACACTCATCTCACCCGTCGGCAGGTGGAAGGTGTTATGCTCAGAATTCCATCTCTCGGCCAAGGCCGTCAACAGCCCCTTGTTGGCCCGAATGCCTCGCGGCATGGTCAACAGTGGCCCCAATCCACAATCTGCAATCACCTGTAACTCGGCCGGTGTCAACTCGCCTATCCGCTCCCAGCACAAGGGGAACCGCTCTCTGATCTGGAGGCTTTTGAAAGCCTCCTATTTTGTCCAAAAACATCACAAAACACAAACATAATATATCAATAATCTATATCAAGTATTACATCAATCTATCAACATGTCTAATCAATCTACTCTATCATCATTTACTAGTTGTTTTCTTTTCAGGAAAGCAAATTTATCAACACATATCCTTTTCTGTTTGTATTTCAATCATGAATGCAAATTTAAATCTCTATTTTACTATTTGTTTTCTATCGCAAAAAGCAAATTTATCACAACATCTACTCTTTGTTTTTCAATCGCGAGAAGCAAAGTTATCAAATTCAAATCAGTCAATCACAACATCTACTCTTTGTTTTTCAATCGCGAGAAGCAAAGTTATCAAATTCAAATCAGTCAATCACAACATCTACTCTTTGTTTTTCAATCGCAAGAAGCAAAGTTATCAAATTCAAATCAGTCAATCACAACATCTACTCTTTGTTTTTCAATCGCGAGAAGCAAAGTTATCAAATTCAAATCAGTCAATCACAACATCTACTCTTTGTTTTTCAATCGCGAGAAGCAAAGTTATCAAATTCAAATCTGTCAATCACAACATCTACTCTTTGTTTTTCAATCGCGAGAAGCAAAGTTATCAAATTCAAATCAGTCAATCTCTCATCTACTTTTTGTTTTTCAATCGTGAAAAGCAAAGTTATCAAATTCAAATCAATCAATCTCTCATCTACTCTTTGTTTTTCAATCACGGAAAGCAAAGTTATCAGTTCTCTATCCGATTTTCTATCCTATCAACATGATAATCAGACAATTTATCTATCTATTGACTAAAGAAGCAATTTTTCTCATTCTTTTTTAGCAAATGGCCATTCTGGGAAAAATTTTCTAAATGCGCAACTCTGTTGCTCATATGCGCTAAAAACCCATATGCGCCAAAGTTTTTCTCCAAAGCGCAACACTGTTTCCTCAATGCGCTAAAACTCCGAATGCGCAACTCCGTACCTCGGATGCGCTATTCTATCTATCAAATGCGCAACTCTAGCATTTTTGAACCAAATCCTAAAAGCGCAGTTCTGTGCCCTAGATGCGCTAAATCTCTGACCTAGCCTATTTTGACCTAAATGCGCAACTTTATCTCTCGGATGCACTAAAAGATCAGTTCGTGACTGGTGCCTAAATGTGCTACAAAAAACCCTAGATGCGCTAAACTATTTGTCGAATGCGCTAAAACGTTCTAAAAAACTTGCAGTCCGACTTTAACTCACTTCAAAATCGATCAAAAATGCGAAATTTGACAACTTAGAGGTTTTGAATCACTCACCAGTGGTCCATACGCTGCTGGTCTCTGATACCGTCGCGCTCGCTCGAACCTATGTCTGTGCACGGGGATCACCATTTCGCCAAGTCACTCTCAGAGCTCAAAATTCACTGTAGCAACAGGGTGAAAATGACACCTCATTTTACCCCTTTTACCTTATAAGGGTCTTTTCAGGATGGGCAGTAGTGGCATTTCCCATTTTTCATCCTCTTTTTTTACTGGGGCATCAACCACCTTATCTATCAGGAGCTAAATCACTGTTCCTCAATCCTTATCAATTTCTTCTTCCGTGATTTATCTCCTGAGGGGGCATCATCGACAATCGAAAATCAGAAACATATCAGGGGCAAATTTTTTTTTATTTTCTTTGAAGCAATGCGTTTCACACATCACTTCAAAGATGGGCAAAATGTATACGCATAAAAATGGCCATGTCTATAATCCTAGCAATTAATTAAATATTTATTATTTAATTATTTTTCTAAGGTCCTCTACATATGATTAAATTTAATTAATTTAATTATATTGTTCATTCATCTTATTCTTCTTCCATAATTAAATAAATTTATTTTATTTAATTATTTTCATATGTCCACTTAATTAATTAAATAAATACATTCTATTTATTTAAATTAATTATCATTGTTTGAATTTAAATTAAATCTTTTGATTTAATTAAGTTTAAATATTTCCCCTTTCTTCTATTTTAATTCTTCTTCTAATTAATTAAATGTTTCATTTAATTAATTTCATAAAAGTGATTTAATTAAGTAAATCTTATTTAATTAAAAATATCTTATGCTTTCTTTCTAAATCAAAATTAGGTATTTTAACCTAATTGTGCAATCTTCTCATATCATAATTAAATATTTTTATTTAATTATGAGATCTTCTGCTTTTTTTTCAATAAAACATGATTAAAGATCTTTTTTTATCACCAACTTTCTTCTGCTTTTAAAAGCTTAATTAAATATTTTATTTAATTAAGAAAAGCTAAATGTCCTCCACAAATAAATAATTGATTTTTTTAATTAATTATTTATCAGCTTTAAATCTTTCTTTTATTCTTTTAAAGAAAGATGATTTCTTATCCCCTTATCTTTTTTCTCTTCCATAATAAAATAGAAAAATTTGTTTCTAGGGTTCTTCTATCTTATCCTTCAGTTTCATCTTTCTTCAACCGTTTGATCTGCCAGGAATTATCACAACCGTCAATCGAGACAGCTAATCAGAATCATTCAGAAAGCCCTATAAATACCTGTGTGAATCCAAACATTGATAATAGGCAAATAGGCAATTAAGTAAAGTTTATGCATTTAATTCATTTAGTATTCATAGCATCTTGTTTATTTCAAGTTTCTTAGCTAAAATCATTATCATAGCTTAATCATGCATTCATATCATAGCAAAAATCTCGTTCTTTAGGAAGGCAGTTTGTTGAGCCTAGCCACTAATCTGAGAACACAAGGCTGGAACCTACAAAAACACTAAAGATAGAGGACGATAGGATGACAACGGAAACAAGATACTGAGTTTGCACATCTCTATTCCTTTTATATTCATGTTTTTGTTATAATGTTCTATTGGTGTGTTTGAACTGATTTTAATTCATTTATGCACTTAATTTTCACACACACAGATTAAACTATAAACTGTGCTTTATATTGTCTTGACATTTAATTTGATGAACTTCTATTTATGTTGAATACAAGTTTTCTTACCTAAATCATGTCTAATGACTCTTCTTAGTAGTGAGATTGTATGCAACATTATTTTATGTCAATAAATGAATTGTCTATGCTATAATATTAAGTCTCTGAAGTTTTAGAACACAACAACACTATTCAAGCTCTTAAATCTATGATTTATCATGCCCACTAGCAAATCTTGGCGCATCGCTTTAGGTTAGACTTTACTTTATTGTATCCACTCCCTTTTCCCTTTCAAAAACCCATTATTGAAGAATTCAACTTCTCTAAAAATCTGGAGGTTTATCAGTTTAGCGCAAAAGGTCCCCCTTAAGTTGAGTTTCTCATAAGCCTCTGTTACCTCGTCAAATTTTGGCATCAACAGTTTGTTCTTTTTCTGGCACGCCCAGTGCGACCCGAGCTTAATGAAATTGCATTGTAGAAGGGTGTATGAGCCATCGGCCTATAAATAGATCCCAAACCACAATTAATCCAAGTTTAATCATACCTCCGCTAGGGACATTCCAAGTTGCAAATCAGTTGGTAACTGTTCCCTCCCCGTCGCCTTCTCCTCACACCATGTTGCCAGCCACCAAAAAAAATTATGTAGCATGGGATGTTGGAAGTCCCCTGGTAGCCCTGATAACGCCTGCTATATAGGGTGCTATCCTGGTTTCGGCCATGAAGGCTATACCGAGGTTTACTAAAGATAGCTCAAGAACACCTGCAGAACATTTGCAGGATGTGGCAGACGTATGTCTGGTTCATGGGATCATAGTGAAAAATGTAGCCTTGAGGCTTCTCGCCACATCTTTCAAAGGTAAGGCACTGGATTGGTATTGCACGTTGACACCTAACCCAATTCGCACCTGGGATGAGCTGGGAGATCCATTCTATGAGAGATTCTCAAACAACAGAGATCGTTCTTCATTGTATTATCAACTATCTGTGATAAGGCAAGCCCCCCAGGAAGCTTTGACTAACTTCAATGCCCCATTTCATGCAAATTGGTAGAGGATCCTTTTTACTATCCGCCCAATTCTGAATTTGGCATTTATATTTTATTTGAAGTCCATCAATTCTGACATTTCTGTGATGATCAAGTCTTTGGGAGGAGCTACTCTACCAAATGCTTATGGTACCGCTATCAAGGTCGAAAAATATTTGATAGATTGTGAAAAATTTCCTCCTCGACCTATTATGCCAATATTTCTTGAAATATCAATCTCCGCGCAAGAGGTCGCGTCAATTGGTGTGCCCACAAATGCCTAGTCAATATACACTTACGCACCCACCTCTGAAAATGTGACTTCTATGTCAGGTTCTTCCAAGGATGAAATAAGCGATCTCAAAGAGATGTTGCAAACCATGGTGAATGATATAATGACTCTTAAGCAGAACCAAGCAATGCCTCTGAATTCTATGTATCAAAACTATCAAGGCGGGCAGTCTACTTATCAGCAAAATCAACATCAGGGTGCGTCCCGCACTAATCCACCAATGCCAACAATAAACCAAATGATGTTGGTACCTAATCCGTTGATGAGTTCGTCACCAAACTTGAGTAGGGAATTAACCGTAGGACAAAACAATTTTATTGATGATATCAATCCATGGTGTTTCCCCTGCAACGATGCACATATGCCCTAGAACTGTCCGCGTGGCAACCTACACAAAAGGTGGCGGAGCAACGCATCCAAGGCATAGCAACAGAAAATGGAGGTTATGTATATGCCTCACCACAAATGGAGAGTGTGGTATTGGCCGCGCAAATGCAAGGAATGTCTTTAGAAAAAGAATCTGATGTTGCTCCTGATCATGCACTCTTCTCCTAGATGGAGGAAGAAGAAACGGTGTTTTCTAATGACACATTCATATCCAAAACACTGTAAGTACATTCTAATTACAACACATGATCAAAGAGGAGATTCACCAGTGAGTCAATTGTTTCACATCTGGACAACTCGCAACTCAAAGTTAGCTCTGATCAAATTCCCAGTACTTCCACTGTCCCTTCACCTTCTCAACCTCAGAAGGAAATTATTATAACAAGAATCGAGGAGAAGAAAACTCTGAGTTTGTCACCTTTTAATGTGGTGGAGCAATTGAAGAAATCATCTGCTAATGTATCTCTATGGGACATTCTAGCAATCCCAGAACAAAAGACACTATTACAGAGGGCGCTTCAAGAAAAGGTCAACCTGGCACCAACAAGGTCGTTTGCGGGAACAAAAGAAGTTTATCAAGTGCTGCAAGCTAAAATCCTTGCGAATAATACAAAGGAATCCCCTACCGAAGATAGAAGTAGGTCAAAACCTCATCCCTTCTTCTTGACTCTCATTATAGGAAAGAAGTTATTGCCCAATGCTATGATTGATTCTAGTGCCAACACCACAATTATGCCTAAAAAAATAGCTGAAGCTTTGGGACTCAGCTACGAACCTATGAAGAGAGGGGTGATGCAGCTTGATGAAAATAAAGTTGAGACCGTAGGTGTCATCAAAGCCCTTTGGTTAACTTTATTTGCTTGCCCTAGTATCATAGTCTCACAGGATACAATGATCATAGATGTCCCTCCTATGTTTGGTCTCTGTCTCTCGCGAGAGTTTACTTCAAAGGTGGGTGGATACTTGTCCTTGGACTAGTCACATCTGATACTCAGGACCAAGCATGGTGCTAAAATGAAGATAGAATCAGAGGCTCTACATTTTGAACACATGGTAGATGAAGCCCTGATCAATTTTGAAGCAGCACATACCTCTATCACCAAGCAAGAAATGTATTGCATTGAATTGCTAGAGGAAGAGAAGGTGAGTAGAAATCAGAATGATAAAGGAGATGCTCTACTGTGTAAACACATAAACATGATCCTTGCAGCAATTATCATGCTACAGGATTGGGTACGTATGTAATTTATGATGAAGACCAATTGCTCCTAAGGGTCGTCAAAGAATCAGAAGGTAACCAGGAAAATGAGCTATGGACATTATACTTTGATGGAGCAAGAAGCAAAGTAGGTGCTGGAGCAAGGATATATCTAATATCCCCACAAAATAAAAAATGGCTAAGGTCTTTCCATTTTAATTTTGCATGTTCAAACAATGAGGCTGAGTATGAGGGGTTAGTCCAAGGTTTAAGCCTTGTGGAACGAATGGGCATTAAGCAACTAATTGTGTTTGGAGATTCTGAACTGGTAGTTAACCAAGTATGAAGAATTTTTGCAGCAAAGAATGTTCGCATGAGATCCTATCGGCACCGAATCTGGGACCTGATTGAGGGTTTTTAAGCTTTCAACATCTAGACTATTCCCCAAAGATAAAATAGTGATGTAGATCGCATGGCTATGATTGGTTCTCAATTTGATCCTATCTCTAATTTGCTTCAAAATGAACATTTAGTACGAGTACTAGTCCGACCAGCGATCCTCGACAATGATCAGAGTTGGAGGGTCTTTGAAAGCAATGAACATATCACCTTGTTTATCCAACACTCAGGGGAATTCTCCGATCAGCTTCAACCTAAGATTGCCAAGGCTTATCAAGGTCAAATTATGCAACTCAAATCTAATAAACTTTTGAATGGATTAGTTACTCTTGAAAACTTTTTCGATTTTAATGATGCCCAAAATTATAAGCAGAAATTCATGTTGGAAAAAAGTGATTATGAGGACCTTCGGGTCTCTGATGGTAGGAATCTCTGAGTGGGAAAAAATGTCCCACACCATGATAAGGAGAGGCTCATCAGTTTCTAGGAAAAATATGTAGTGGCCTAGGCCTACGATGATCTAGACGGTTATGATCCTGACATCATTCAACACACTATTGAGCTAACAGAAGGTGTGAAACCAGTCCGACAAAAACATAGGCCAGTTAACCCTAAAATTGAGGCGCTAATGGTACAAGAGCTAACTAAGCTCATTGAGTCATGCATTGTCTTCCCAATCAAACATAGTACTTGGGTATTGAATCTGGTCCTAGTCTGAAAGAAGAATGGCGATATCCAATTGTGTGTAGACTTCTGAGACCTAAACAAAGCATCTCTGAAAGACCACTATCTGTTGCCTTCCATAGAATCAATCCTACAAACTATGGCATGATCAGAAATGTTTTCTCTACTGGATGGTTTCTCTGGATATAACCAGATCTGAGTTAAATAGGAGGATCAACACAAGACTATGTTCACCACAAAGTGGGGAACGTTTGCATATGCTAAAATGCCTTTTTCTTTATCTAATGTAGGGGCAACATTCCAGTGGGTGATGGATGTCGCATTGAGTGAGCTAATCAATAAGTTTATTCTAATCTATTTAGATGACCTTACTGTGTTCTCCAAATCTAAGGATGATCATTTTGACCATTTGGAGTTAGTTTTTCAAAAGTGCCAGGAGTTCGGAGTTTCCCTAAATCTAAAGAAATGTGTATTCGGTGTACCGTAAGGTAAGCTATTGGGACACATGGTGTCCAAAGAAGGTGTCTCAATTGACCCCGAACGAGTAAAGGGTATCAAATAACTTCCCCTTCTAGTAAATAAGAAAGCTATTTAGTCTTTCTTGGGAAAAGTAAATTTTTTCAGCAAGTTTATTTTTGATTTCGCGGGGATGATTAGACCGATCACCCTAATGCTAAAGAAAAATCAAACATTCAAATGGACAACCGAAGCTCGGGATGCTTTTGAAAGGGTCAAGGAAGCTATTACCATGGCCCCGGTGCTAGTTAATCCAAACCAATCCAAGGATTTTATAATATATGCTTTCAGTAGCAAGTCTAGTATTTCTACTGTCTTGACCCAAAAGGATAACAAAGAAAAGGGGGACCATCTAGTGGCATTCTATTTCTAGACCCTAAAGGAATATGAGGAAAATTATAATTTTGTCGAAAGACAAGCATTTGCAATAGTAAAAGGACTTAAGAAGTTTCGCCATCTAATTTCCTACAACAAGGTGCTGGTGTATGTCACACATTCCAGTGTACATAAATATATCATGGAAGGAGAGATCATAGAGAAAAGGGCTAATTGGATCACTAAGGTCTTTGAATACGACATTGAAGTCAA